>VDFB02353493.1:25670741-25702003 GCA_007258455.2 Sequoia sempervirens | reverse complement strand
ATTGTATAACGCGTAACTTTTTTTGTATATATCAAAAATATATATATTGTTGGATCAAGGACTTCAATATCTGGTGCACTCATATTTTTCAAAAACAAAAAATAATAATATGCTATTTTTCCACATTTGCAGAACATAGACCTTCATTTTCGGTGAAAAACCTATGTTTAATAAAACTAAAAAAACAAATACATGATAAAACCAAAACATATTAAAATTATATTCGTTGGATAGCTCGTTTCGAGGACTACCTGATTCTAGTTGGGTTTGTGAAGACTCCTCCATTTTCATCCTCAACCCGTGCTCCGAAGCATAAAAAAATAAATTTTTTTGGTGTCTCGAGAGAGGGATGAGGGGTAAGGGGGGTTTCATACGAACCCCTAGGGGTTCAAGCAAACCCTTAGGGGTTCACTCGAACCAAGGTTTGAGTGAACCACCCTCCCATAAGGGGTTTTGTTTAGTTTTTGGGCGAGAAAACATTTAAAGGGTTCACTCGAACCCTAGTTCGGACTAACCCCTTATGGGTTCGCTCAAACTAGTAGGTTCGTACAAACCCCTAAAATCAAGTTTTTTGCCATGGGGTAATTTTTGTGAGTTTTCCTTCCTCACTTGAATTGTAAACCACTATTGTGGCTTCACCGTTGTCTATCTCTACTTCTTTATATTTATATGTCCCTCTATTTGTCTCCCTCTCTATCTCTTTAGCAATTATCTCATTCTTTATCTCTCCCTCTCTCCCCCTCTATCTTTGCACATGTCTCCCTCACTCTATCCATTCATCTCTCTCCCTCTCTCTCCCTCACCCTCTTCCTAGACCTTTATATCGATATCTCTTTGCCTCTCAATCTCTATCTCTCCATATTTCCTTTTTTCATCTCTCCCTTTATCTCAATTTCTTCATCTCTCCATCTCTCTCTACCCCTGTATCTCTCCCTCTTTCCACCTCTATCTTTATATCTTCCTACCTCTCTCTATATATCTCTCTAGCCCTATATCTTTATCTTTCTATCTCTCCCTCTCTCTCCCTCTTTATATATTTATCTTTTCCATCTCTATCTATCCCTCTCTCCTCTCTCTCTTTATCTCTCCATCTCCTCTCCATACCCTTCTCTTTCTCTTTCTCTCTCTTCCACACCCCTTCAGAATACCCATTTCACACCAAGGTACAATTGCTAGTATTAGAGTTTAGATAAAACAATACAAAATCTTACTTGAAATGATGACTAGGATGAAAGATATAGGTTACATCAATTATGTTGAAGCTCAAGTTGACTTATATGAACACTACTCGAAATAACACCCCAACTTGACAAACAACTACCTATGAAGAAGAGCAAGTAGTACATCTTCAAAATCATCAATAGAGGGTAGCAAAGAGAACATAACCAAAGAACTAGATGAAAAATAAGCATATAAAGGAACTAAGACCAAAAACTAGAGACCAAACAAACTAGAGTAGGCTTGAATTAGAACCATAAATGTCATCTTGTTTCTTAATTAGATCTACACGATGAGCACAAAATTTTATGGCTTCCTTTGCCTTAGCAACATTCAACTATTCTTAATGAGGGGATGATTTCTTCAACTTGCTAAGATTTTCCACCTGCACTATTAGTTGGTAGGCTTGCATGCCTCGCCCATTGTAAAGAAACCACTGGACAATTGTCATCTCTTTTATAATTGCTTATTTCATGCTTCAATAGTTCTCACTATTTAAATTACCAATAATTCTCAAAAAACCTATACATAAAAATGAAGCGAACATTGATGGATTAGCTCTATTGACCAACTCAAAGATACCCATTCAAAAAAAATCTCAACAGAAGGATTTTGCTATTTCCTTGTCCTTGAAGGACCAAGATTACCAAAAGATACACATCAAAATTCATCTTCCAAGTGAAATTCAAAAAGAGATCAATTTTATTATTAATCTATGAATAGAATTAGGATGAGGAAAAGACAAACGTGTCTGAACGGACAATCGTAGCCTCCCAACTTTTATCCAAAAAATAAAAATAACCTTCCTAATCAATTATATTTTTTTAAAGTGTACAATTTTTGAAATCGACAATTCCGAAAATGTTTGTTAGAATATGTTTTTTTCCATAAAGCGCATATTAGGATTAAAAATTAAAAAAATATGAAACTAAAAGCACAAACGTTGAGAAAGACGGGAGAAGCTTATAACAAAAACCAACGGTAGGAAAGTACGGTGAATTACGAAGATTAGTCGTTGGCTATAAATTTGTGGACCGTTGGAAACAAGAAGACAAACGAACAAAACATTATAAGAAAAACCAAAAAAATGGCTGAGTGAAAGAGACCGCATGGGCACATAATCGTTGAATGAATTCCTAAAGTATGGGTTAAAAGCACGGCCGTTTGCAAATGCACTGGGGAAGATCAGATTTTGAAGCATGCAATGTGACGTCCATGGGAAATTGCGCCATGCGTCGCCGTTTCTCATTCCTTCAAACCTGTGCCCAATTCCTCGATCCTTCCGTGTTTATCAATTGACTTGGATTTCCAGCAAATTGGTCTTTGGGCAGAAGGGAATGAATCACAATGACGATTGCTGTCACGGTTGCCTAGGAAATAAAAACACTAGTAACACGTTTCTTCTCGCCTCCATTCATGACGCCCGTCAAAACGCCGTTTTTCGAGGACAAAACTAACCAGGATGCGGCCATTGCCTGGTTGAGATTCAGTAATGTATTGGGTCTTATGCAGCTCAAAGGAATGGTGGACAAACAAGGCCTCCTTTCCAATAAAAACCATATTGAAGGAGGAGGAGGAGGAGGCGGCGGCGGCAAGAAGGACTTAACGCTTTTACTAAGTGATGAGATTTTACATAGGATTCTCGCCAAATTATTAGCCCAAGACTCATCATCATACTCATTTTCTCTTGTGTGCCACCGATGGCTGCGCTTGCAGGGACTCCGCCGACATAGCATCAAGCTACAGGACTGGGACTTTTTAGCCCAAGGTCGCATGACATCCAGATTCCCCAACCTCACCGACGTGGATTTGACCCAGGCCTGCATCCTTGCACCCCAAAACGCCTGCATACACTTCACACACGCTTCCTTAACAATCCCACTTGACGGTTTGGAGGATTCTTTCGACCGCTGGGAGGACAGGCTATTAGACCCCTCTTCATATGACCGGGGGCTGCAGCTCCTGGCACAAGGATGCCCCGGTTTGCAGAAGCTCTCTGTTATAGATGTTATGACGGATGCATCCCTAGAGGATTCGAACTCGGAACGTAAAGGTTCACATGCTGGCCTTGTACGTATAGCCCACAATTGCACGATGCTGCAGGAGCTCGAGCTGTACCGGTGTACTGATGAGTCTCTAAGAGCAATTTCTGCGTGCAAAAATCTGCAGATCTTGCGACTCGTGGGGTCCGCGGATGGCGTTTTTCATCGGGGTATAATAAGTGATATTGGCCTAACTATCTTGGCTCGCGGGTGTAGTAGACTGGTTAAACTGGAGTTAAGTGGGTGCCAGGGTTCCTATGATGGGATTGCTGCAATTGGGCGGTGTTGTTTTATGCTGGAGGAGTTGACCCTCTCTAACCATAATTTGGATGAGGGTTGGATAGCAGGCCTCTCTTTTTGCAGCAACTTGAAGACCCTTAGGCTTCAAGGTTGTAGGAGGATTGACTCTAATCCTGGTCCGGTTGAGCATTTGGGTTATTGCCCTGCACTTGAGACACTGCAGCTGCAACGGTGTAATATGAGGGACAGACAGGGATCAGCTGCACTGATGCTGGTTTGCTCGGCTGCGAGAGAGCTTGAATTCCAAGATTGTTGGGGCCTAGAGGATGACATCTTCAGCCTTGTCATAAATTGCAGGTATGTATTACCATAGTTGGACTCTTAGAACGTATATCTTCTTTCTACACCTATGCTACCCAATTTTAATTGGCACCCTCTTTGTTCTAGTTGGGTTTCGATGCAGTCCTTGGAGGAGAATAAGTATTTTCAGGTAACTAATACGCACTAGATGAGTCAAGGATAACTGTGATACAATACTTCTTCATACCAATAATTCAATGTGCACAAACCTGACCTTGACAGCCATAGGCAGAGAAAACCCTCTTGCCAGGTATTCATATGTGAGACTATTGAACTCTTACCAGTTATACAGCTGGGGAAATTCCTCCTGCAACTTTGTGTTGGAGGAACAGTTTGCAGCCAGACACATACTTGGTAAGGATGGGCTATGTTGGAGAATTTCTCCAAAGTTAGGCTTGAACTTGGTCATCTTAATAAGCATGAGTTATGTTGGAGAAATTTTCTCTGTGATCAAGCTTAATCTTGGACATCTTGATAGACATGGGCTAAGATGCTATGTTGGAGAATTCCTCCAAAGCCAAGCTTGAACTTGATCATCTTAATAAGTATGAGCTATGTTGGAGAATTTCTTTGTGATAAGGCTCAAACTTGGACATTTTAATAGACATGGCCTAACATGTATGACCTGAGAGTCATTAGCCTAAAATAACAAAATTGTATACAACCTGAGAGTCATTAGCCTAAAATAACAAAATTGTATACACTATACATCGCTGGCTACAGTTTGGGTATTTTGTCCTCATTTTTTTAGTGATTGCTTCATTTTTTCACTTGCTTCTTTTCATACTATTGACTCAGAAACAGCAAGACATTCTATGGCGCAGAGTCTAGTTGATTTTATAAAAAGAAAAGTAAACAGGTTATGCGTTCAAAGAAAGCTAACCTGTTGGGTAGAGAACCGACAAGAAGAGACATAACGTTAAAAGAATGGAATAATGAGTAGCTCAGAATCATAAATATACACACAATGCCTATCCGCATTCCATAAAGCTATTATTAATTTATTATCTATGATATTTACAATGGAAAAGTGCAGTATTACCACATGATGAAACAGAAAGAAGGACAAGAATATTGTTAAATGACAAGCTACTGTTTTAAATTGTGCTAGCTTCTGGTTTAACTCTCTGTATTTTTTGATTGACAACGTCAATCAAAAAATACATACAGTTACACCAGAATCTAGCACAATTTAAATTGATGGACTGTGGAAAACTTATACCAAGCTACTGTTTTATTTCCCTGTATCTAACCTCACTGTTACTGTATTCTTTCAGCTAGCTAATATCATGAACAGGGCAAATTTTTGACTAACTGCAGCAGACGAAGGGACGGGAAGAGCATGAATCATTGAATTGGGCTATGCATTTCTCATAATTTTCTAACACCATGACCCGTTGTATTGGGGCTTAGCATTGTTATTGCAGAAATTATGTTATAGGGAACTTTCAGGAAGCTAAAGCTTGTGTACAATGAATTCTGATACTGAATTATTAATGTATAGACTTTCCGAAGCTGGAAGATTTTGCCTTTTAACCTTATTATATTTTTGTTATTGATAATATGGCAAGAAACTATGTTTTTATCGTAAAGGTAGCAAAGTCCGGATTTAAATTCCAAGATAGTAAGCTTTATGGATTACAACTAACTAATAAGCATTGGTTTTCCATTTATGGTTCATTGATGGATTCCAGTTTCCATAAATTTGATATTCCCCAGATATGACCTGTGTAAAGTCAAGTGATATCAGTTACAGGTGGTGCAAAATCTGAGCTGGATCTGACAAAAAAATTAGAAAGAATGAAAAACCCAAGTGACTTCTCTATGCTCATATTTGGAGGGGTTTTGGGTGAGAACTTTCTTTTTGAAATCTTTTATGCTTGATGGTAAAATTATTTATGTCACATGCCAACTCCATCATATCCCAAGGGTTTTCAAAATTAGAAAGAATAAAAAACCCAAGTGGCTTCTCTATGCTCATATTTGGAGGGGTATGGGTGATAACTTTCTTTTTGAAATCTTTTATGCTTGATGGTAAAATTATTAATGTCTTATACCAAATCCATCATATCCAAAGGGTTTTCAAAAATTGCTGTATTGATATTATACCTGTTTTGGTACTCAATCCATACCCACATAACTTAGATTAATAATGAAGAAATGACAAATTTACCCACTTTACAAATAGCATCATTGATTAAGGCTAGTGTATTTTATAGTTTAAAGTTCAAACGGGTGTTACTTGGTATACAATTTTTCTTCCTGAGGAAACCCTGTTTCTTTACAATATCATGATTTTTGAAGTTCCGTACAAAAATATGTTTATTCTTCTATATAATTTTCTTTGTGGACATATCTTTAACATATCCCATCTTAAGGTGCCTAAATAACCATCATATCCGTAGGCATGTTGTAGTGACTCTAGCTAAATCAGTACCTTTATTGTATGCTACAATTATCACAGGACCATAGCTAAATCAGTACCTTTATTGTATGCTACAATTATCACAGGTTTACTGGTCAGTAAAAAGAAGATCTGACTTGCTTTGAACATGGAAACCAAAAAGTCGTTCTATCTGCACAATCTCTTCTATTTATTGCACATGGAAAAAGTGTTCAAGATTGAATCAGCATTCAGAGTATGTTAAACTATACTGTCCATTAACCCATTGGCAATCAAATGAAATATGATTAAAGGAATCTCTTTTAGTCATGCATATTGGGCATAAAGATGCTTGATTAGCATCCCATCTTACTACTAGTTAATCAGCATTCATAAATTAATCTTTGGGATTTGACCAATTGAATATTTCTCTTTAGGGCAATGCATGTTTCACCATATCCTCTTGCAGGTTGCTTGAAATCAGAAGGTTGGCTAATATGAACTCTTAGATATATCTGCATAGTAACCTTTTGACGGAAAGATAGATGTGACATCTTGACAGCACAAACCAATTCTTAGTGCTTGGCCTTTACTTATAGCTAGTGTTTTACAAGATACCACCAATAAACTAGACCTTCATTACAAGATAGTGGTCAGCTTAGATTATGTGATTAAGTTCTTAAAGCACAACTTGAGATGCCTTATTAAAGTATTTTCTGTCCGAAGAGTTTCTTAACAGATTGTTAACATCTAACCCTTTGAAATTGCCCAACTATTTGAGCGTTATATCTCATTTTAAATTGCATCTTTTTGGTTTTCCATTGTCACTGAATTTCATTATGTCTTGTACTGACAAGAATGGTTTGCAAAATCATCAAACAAATTATTTTGTTTTCGGCAATTTGCAATTTTGACCCTAAAAGTTGTAATCATTTGCTGACTTTAGAATATGTGTAGTTTTGCAAAAAATGTATTGACTAGAAAAGTGGGGACTTGTTTAAGGCTAATTGATTGTGCTTCATTCTTTTGAATATCAGGAGAATAAAATATCTGTATCTGGAGGGGTGCTCTTTGCTAACCACTGGGGGTCTGGAGGCGGTTGTCCTTGTTTGGAAGGACCTTCAACGTCTTCGAGTTGTCTCTTGTAACAACATTAGGGATGCTGAGATAACACCTTCTTTAGCTAGCTTATTCTCAGTTCTGAAAGAATTGAAATGGCGACCAGACACTAAATCTGTTCTTTCGGCTAGTCTTACGGGTACAGGAATGGGACAAAAGAGGGGGAGATTTTTTAAAAAATAATAGAAGGATATAGGAAGCGAGATGACACTTTGATTCTGTCAATAACCTACCTATTTTGTATCTTTTCTGGAAATCAAACAGAGTTATTCAAGGTCTTTTGGTGAGCAGTAGCTGTATATTCTTGCTTAACTGGCTTGGAAACTGTTGGCAACAATTTGACAAACGATCAGCTGATAGTTGATTCTTTGATAGTTCTGTATGTTATAATGCATCTCTGATGCCACAGATGAGTACAGTACTAGAAACCCAAGGAGCTTCTCTATTTTGATGTCCTTGAGTGTACAATATTTATAGCCAAATGCTGTGCTGAATTCTGCATTTAGAGCAGTGCAGCTGATTATCCGATTCCTTGTGTTATTTGAAATTTATTTGCAAAGACAACTCTTGTGAGTTGTTTTAATAGTACATGTCTATAGCCATTTTTTGTTTGATTAAAGGTTGCATTTTCTTGTACTTCACCTACATTGTTAGGATCAAAATTGAAATCAATTCACATAATTCACACTTTATACTGTCTTTGCTTTTTATCAAATTTGAAATTGCATTCTTGTACTAGAGTGAGAAAATGCTTGCAATTTAAATCCTGGATATTTGAACTTTCTTAATATTTAATATCCCGTTGGATTATGCATATGGTACAACATTAGTTTATACAGTGCTAAATTTGTTTTGCTTTTGAGTTTAATGCTAATGTATAATTTCCAATGGTCAAGGTATTGGGAGCTTTCTCTGCTCTGATTGTTTGCATGTTGTAAACAATACATCAGAACAACTTTTTTTTTTCCTGCTTATTTAATGCTAATGAATTTGGGAATATAAGACGTTAGCAAATGTACAACCGGAGATATTCTTTAGAATACTATTTTATCAGTCCAGGTATGAATAGTGATCAGTACATGTACTGGATTGTAACTTGTAATCAAAGAGGATGCAACTGGTGGATGAGGTACAAACATTCTCGGTTGAATTTATGCTATCATTCACAGCATTTGATTCAAAGCTAGAACTGCGAACAGCCGTAAATTTACTTGTGTTCAGAGAGTTTATGTAATTCTTCTAAGTGATAATAGTCATTGGTGACTTTTCAATTACTCGATTGTAACTTGTAACCAAAGAGGATGCAACTGGTGGACGAGGGACAAACATTATTGGTTAATTTATGCCACCTTAATTCACAGCATTTGATTCAAAGCTAGAACTGCGAACAGCCATAAATTTATTCGTGTTTCAGAGAGTTTATGTAATTCTTGTAAGTGATAATAGTCATTAGTGACTGTTTAATTGGCAATGTTATTAAATATTAACTAATAGGCCTTACGGTAAGCAGTAAAGTGATTGCTGATTGCTGTTCTACTGTGGCAGAGATAACTACTTAGATTATGGGAAATTAGGAAATATTGACTTACAAACATGTAAGCTGAAGAATGTTTTCAACAGGCCACTTTGGTTTCTAAGAAATATGTATGCTAATTTTTAAAGCTAATGAAAAATCCTTTTGAGGTGAAATCATGAAGGTGACTTGGGTACTTGCAGACGCATATGCCTAATTATGAAAAATTGCTTCACTGTGTATTGAGATTCCTTTGTTTTCTAGACGCCACTTTGGTTTCTAAGAAATATGGATGCTCATTTTTAATGCTAAGGAAAAATTCTTTCCAGGTAAAGCATTAAAAGTATCTTGGGTATTTGCAGATGCATATGCAAAATTATGAGAAACTGCTTCATCGTGTGTTGAGATTCCTTTGCATACAAATTATCTTATTCTTACAAAAGTTCAGAACTATCATACCTCGTAAGTTGTTCTGCTAAAGAACCTGCTTTGTTTATAGCAATTGGTATGTTTCATACCTCGTAAGTTGTTCTGCTAAAGAACCTGCTTTGTTTATAGCAATTGGTATGTTTTTGCAACATATCATCATATGTATCATAGATATGATGATGTTATCCTGAATTATTTCTTATTAACAGTTGTGATTTGGCTAATATTCTTGGTTGCATATGCGTCCTTTCATCCTTCAGGCTAAAGGTGTATCTTGCCCTGTTTTGAGCCTTGCATTTTAACCAATGGAGGTATTTCCTTGGTTACAAATATGAATGCTTACTTATCCATATTCATATTGGATCCAAGAGTAAACTCATTCACAAAGGAAAAAACTTAAACAAGTTTCAAAAAGAAAGAAACTATATATTTTGGTTGAATATTTACATATTCATATTCCTCTCGAAAATTATGCAATTTCAAAAGCAGCACCTCATTTTGAATCCTTATGCAAAATGGCTTACAAAAAGATAAGACGAACATGCACTAGAACCGGACAGTTTACGTTGTCTCTTCCCAAGAGGAGGAACATCTCACTGTGTCTTTTCTATCAAGAGGGGATCCATTTCTTACTAATACAAAACAAATATGTCGATGGCCTCAACTGTCCCACAAGCATTATTACTTGAAAAAAATAGACTTTTCATTGTTACAAATAGGATTTATTAATATTTTTGTTATTGACTCTAAATTCAACTTAACTTTATCTTGTAGTATAACATTTTTCTGTAATAATGGGGTGCAACTAGCATAGCAAAGTGAAAGGTGAAAAGGACAAATCCTTTATTGAAGCCATGTGAGAAAGAGAGAGAATGAAGAGGGCAACAAAAGAATGGTTGACAGTTACTCATCAAGGCGAAGGTTTCTCAAATTCAATGACTCGATGAATTTTCAAATACCAAATGGAAATTTGTAGAAATTGATTAAATTTTTTAAATGAAACTATTAATGAGAATGAAAATGAAAATGGTGAAACTTGCAATACCCGTGATGATAAGAGTAATATCATAAATGGAAAAAAAATCTAGAGATGCTCTTCACGAAGCTAAGTTTGAACTATTTATGTAATGACCTGATCCAAAATAAATTATGCAAATTTGACCTTAAATTGATTTTAAACCCTTTACAAATATGAAGTATTTGAGACAAATAATGTTAGGTTTTAACATTTAACTCATATCTTATCACTCATATTTAATCATTGTTTACATTAGATTGTTACCATTGCACTCTAATCAATAACCCAACAAATAATAGATCTAACTCTAAACCCCTTATTACGATAGAATATGAAAATGCATGCAAAATAGGATTTAACTTTATTAAATATAATAGCAATAAATTACCATGTGTGTACCCACAACAAACAACAATCAACACCAATACAATGTGATTGAATCCACAAACAATGAAGCTCTAATACAACCTTTGAAATCAAAGGGGTTTCATCCTCTAATCTTTGATAGATCTACGGGTTTGTGTCCTTAGATCTACATGTTCAAACACAAGTGCTCAAAATTAATTCTAGAAGGAATTTGGTCAAGTGTAGATGGTGCCTCTTGAATGGATGCATTCACCCCTTTATTTTTGTCACAACAATAATAGGCTGATCCACAATGTAAATTTCTAACTCCAAGTTTGAACAATGATTATGGGTAGGAAAAAGTTCCACTTTTGAAAGTTATGGCACCAAAATCGACCATTGATGACAATATGACACATGTCAAGGCATTCTAGAGAGAACAGAAACAAAGGCGATAATATTGGGGATCAAGGGTCAGAAATATCACAAGACTCATACCACCAGTCAAGGCATTCAGTGTTGAGCAATGGGCATGCTAATAAAGATAGGTCCAAAAGTCTAATAGGGATTAGGAAAAGGTGCCATTTACCAATTTTGCATCTAGGATAAGAGTTGTTGTATCCCCATATAAGGGATTTAGGTATTGTCTATTAATACTACCCTATTTATAAAAAATATCATCGAAGTGATTACTTTGTATTGCCAACTTGGAGATTTCAAAGAGATTTGAAATAACCCAGCGACTCTTGTGACTCGTGCTTTTAAAATGAAGATTAATAGGACAAGATTCAACATCATTCACACATCATACTCATTAATACGACTATGTTGTAAACACACTTCTTATGACCAAAGCTCATTCTTTTCCAAATTTGAAGTTTCAATGGGAATGTTTTGGACATCACTAAGAATCATTAGAACATTATCTTCAATTAGTTTATCTTGAACATGCAATGTTAATTTCTCATTAACTTTATTAAAAAGAACATTTCCTGCAATGAGAGCTCACTAACAATCAATTGAACAAGGTTTTACCTTCAACCTTTGTAGCTTGTTGTACCTCAAATTTTGATTTTTCTTATGAAATCATTTCATCTTTGCCTTGGAATTTGTGCCTCAACTCTCAAGGTTATTTGCATGAGAAACAAAGTTTCTTTCTTCAAAGTTCATTTATGGCAACATCTTTTTCTCATAATAAGAGAGCTCTTCTTCTACTCATGACTAAAAGGAGACACTAATTTTTCTACTTGATGGCTTTGTGAGGCTTCATTTTAATTGTTCTTCTTCCTTCTGCCTTATTAATTCTTTGTTGAATACATGAAGGTTCTTGTGAGGTTGTTTTTGTTGAAATCCTCTCGATGGTACATTTGTGAAGAGATCTCTAGTTAAAGAAAAATTGAAGATCCAAGGTGGTGCTATAATTCTATTATTGAATGGTGAAACCATTTATTTTAATGAGGAGTTGCATGAGATTCAAAATATATAGGTTATTTTATCTGGTTGATGAGGGGCTTGTGGGATAGAAGCTAGAGTGAGGAATGGATGTTAGATTGAGACTATCACTAATTTGTCAAAAATAGATTCATTGCAAAGCTAAAAAAATGTAGGTGCATCAATTTTTTTGATGTGGGAATTTTAGCTTGATTTTGTAAGAGTTGTATTGAATGTGATTGAGATCATTTTGATTCAAACAAGTGGGTAGAAACATGGTTTGTGTTGGGAAAATTTATGTTCCCTAGTAAATTCTTGAATTGTTTTATATTGATTTGAAGTAGAATACGAAAGTATAAAAGAGTGAGTAGCAACATGAGCTACATAATAACAATATAAAGCTAAATGCCACGACAAAACAACATCCAAGATGGCTACAAAATAACAAAAATAGCTAAATGGTAATCAAAAACCTTAAAGGCAACAAATTACAATAGAATGATCAACAAAATAAGACAAATTAACTACATATAATAGATAACAATTATTGGAATCTATTAGACTTTAAAATAACTAGAACAAAGACAAGGTATAGAATAACACCATCATCTTAAATAGTAAGTAGAAAATGAGTCGATAACAATAAATAAACAGGGGAGTAATCTTATCAATAACCTTTATACTAGTAGTATAGAAACAAAGGCCACCCAAATATTACCTTAGCCAAAAGGGAACCCAGAAACAAAGGTCACCCAAAATAGTTTCTTAGCCAAAGGGGAACATGTTGTAACACATCCAATATCCAACACTGATGCAGGAGCATCCAGGGTGTAAGAGCAGTCTTGCATCCCTCAAAAAAATTATTTATTTTGATTTTTGTTAGATTTGGTGAATAATTTCTCAATAAGGGCTAAAAATGGTAGGGCTAATATTTTTAGTAAGTTGGCATTTATGCATGTATGGACATGAAATCTTACATAGAGAACCAAAATGGTGAAATAAAGTAAAAGGTGAAGAAATCACTTTAATACCATTTGTCATTTGTGAGGTATTTGTGTTTTTGTCTTCAAAATCCCTTTAACAATATTCAAAGTCAATTTTGAGGCATCTAGAGGACATTTGGAAGACCTTCGCCTTTTAGAGAGCTTTCTAATGGTGTTAATGGTTTTTCAATTCGATGCCCAAGTCAAAACTTATGGCTCTAGAAAGTTGGACTAAAATTTAGGAATTTTCTTAGGCCCGAAAAAAAGGACAACTGAATTTGTTTGGTACCAAAATGGAAGTGAAAGTTTTTTGGAAAGTGGAAAAATGATATAAAGTGATCACAAATGGAAAGAGATCCATTTTGGATGAGAATATAGATGAATTTCCTTCTTTTCAACACAAAATGGAATGTTGGGTTTCAGTGGCTATTCACAGACTTGCATGTTTGATTTTTTTCATGTATTTGCAGCCTAGATTTCTATAATAGCAGTCTTGTGACCAAATAGTTTTATTGCATTTTATTGCATGTATGTAGATGATTTCATGAAAGTATAATAAAGTTGCATGTTTGTTATTCCTGAATTTTGTTGTATGTATAAGGTTGTTTTTGAGGGAGAGTCTCCCTTCACCAAATACACACATGGAAGGAATGAGCATTAAAGTTGAGATCAAAAGTAGACTGAAATAAAATGAGAATGTAGCTTTTGATATCAATTTTTGTAGGCTTGTGACAAGGTATTCCACTTATAGAAGAGCAAATAAGAATCCCAAAAGCAAGAAAATTTTGAAAAGGAAAAAGCTACCTATGACTATAACTAGAAAATCCAATGTCAATATAATCTTTGTGTAGGAGTCAATTGCTATGTAGATGTTCTTACCCCATTACTCTTATAATACTTGTAAATACCTTTACATTTTGAACAACTAGACAATAGCATCCATTGCTATCATTAAAGGATTGAATAATGAGACAAGGGGGCATGAATTTATTGTAACAAAAAGGACAAGCTCCTTAGATGAATTATTCTTCGAGGTTGATTCTGCCATAGGAATTTTAATGTTTTAATTAATTTTCCTATATAATTTCTAGTCAATTATGCTTGTAGGTATGATTGTTATGAGAACCCAAGAATTGCCTTGTTTCTACCCTATTTCAACAAGAGAAGAAGAAGCCCTTTAAGTAAACACTAAACTACTATCAGGGATGTTCTATACTTCCTTGATTTTGGTTGTAATGATTTCTTTAAAGATCATTTATTTGATCTGGTTAAGAAGTTATTCTTCGACAAGACTTGTAGTTGAGAACGTAACAAGATAATTTGGAAAAATATATTAAAGCTTTGAAATTTTAATTGTTGGATGAATAACAACATTAGAAAAAAATTATACATTTGATTCCAAAGATGCAAAGAATAACATGTCTTACAATCAACAATAACAATATTCTTCAAACCGATACCAAGTAAAGCGTCCCTCCAATTCAAATGATATCAAAATAAAGCAAGCATATATTTGAACATTGAATACCATTTTTTTATCAAGTGCTTGACCCAAAAAATATATATGATTTTTATTAAGACTCGCCATTTTCCTCCAAATTTTTGCTTGAGTTCCCTTCAATTTTGTGTGTTATGACTTTGTTTATCCCTCACTTATGAATGATCTAAGAAGTTTTATGTGGGTTTCCCTAGGTTAAAATTTTATGTGTGTCATTATATATTTTCTCCATGTGCTTATATTGTATTGTAGTTGCCAATTCTCTAAGGAATGTAAGTGTTTGGGTTGCAAGTTGAAATATTTTAGTTTATATCAAGTGTCAAAGATGTTGGACTTTCCTACCCCATCATGTTATCCTACCTAAGTTAATTTTCCTTTACTCCATCGAGCCTTAAAACTCCTCCATCCTCAAAAAATTCTTCCTTATAAAGCCTACTCTTTCCTAGGTTGAAAATATTTTGAGCTTTTTAGAGTTAAGACTAACATATGTTCCTATCCAATTCTAAATTCCTCATGGTAAATCAAAAAATTGTTGTCATTTGGTGCAAACTTTAAGACCATCCTTAGTACCTCCCTTTTGTCCCTTTTGAACTCTAAATTCCATTGATCTCATTTGTAAAAACATGTCAGGTCAAGATTTCAGACTTCCTTTATTCTCGATACCTATTTCCTTTACCCTCAAAAGTCTGCAATTCCTAGACTATCCCCTCACAAAGACCTTTTGGAGTCAAAATTCTAACTTCCCCTCATCTCAATACCCATCATGAGGTAACCCCAAACCTTGGTATTTACTTATTCTCCTCCTCCATCGAAGATGAACCCTCAAACCTCCCCTTTCTCTCATACCTTAGTGGTATGACCTATTTCCCATCCTCAATCCCTAACATTCTCCATTGCTTATCCTCTTTGTATTTCCATAATCAAATGTGCCTTATTTTTTATCCCTCAACAATATAAAGTACTTGTCACCTCCAATCTCTAAAGAATATTTTCAACTTCAAGTTTTTAGCACAAGTTCTTCTTGAACTCCAAAGTCCAACAAACCTGCCATTTTATATTGGTTTTCCTTATAGCTCAACAAAGTGCCTCATATGGCCACATGGTTACGAGCAAGGACCTAACATGACAAGAACATGTATTAACAATATATAGTGTCATTTTTTTGTTGTCCAAGGGATTGTGAGTGCAATTTTGGCACATTATTCAAGTGGTTTTTGTTAACAATTTGATGAAGAGCAATTAGGGTTTCCATTTGGCCTGTTTGGACTACACACTTACCAAAATGGTTTATTTTGAGTTGAATGATTAAATTGATTGTAGAACAATGCCATGACCATGCAAAATTTATTATAGTGGGCCATTTTTCGCAGAGTGATGGTTTTGGTACTATTTGAAATAAATTTTCAATAGATCTCATAGACTATTCAATAGGGTTGCATCTGGATTTGAACATGACCGATTAATGGTTTTAATATTAGATCTTATGGAAACATTCCAAAAGTGGTTAGTGTGTTTATCAACCTCAACATTTATCTTCATCATTGTAGAGTTGGTTCTACATGAGAAATTTATTACAATGGTTGAAGCCACCAAAACCTAACCTCCACTCTATCTCCATGGCTATTGTTCTAGTGTATTTCATGAGTGTTTCCTTGCTCCTACACTACAATCTCATAAATCATTAATTTTCTCAATGATTTCATTATATTTTCTTGATTCAATGAACCTTGAAATGATGTTTTTGTGCAAAGCATTGATGAACATGACAGTTAGGGCACAACAGATCTTTGCAACTCCAAATTTTCCTGTCTCTCCCTCACAACTCATGAATCAAGGTTAGAGATTTATATATTCTTATTCCTTAATGATTAAAAAGGGTTTGTCATTTTGCATTTTCATAGAAAAGGGTACGGAAATTTCTAGGGCTTCTATAGTTGCTAGTCAATCTATAATTAGAGTTTCACTTATAACTTGTAGAAAGACAGTTGTAGCAACAAATATGTGTATTAGTGTCTCCTAAAATTAATTGGAAGCACTTTGAAAGGTTTGAATTGGAAAAATATGATAGGATTGTTGTTGTTTCCAATTTTATTCACCATATTTGATCACGTATGTAATATAGTCTTGATAAATATTGCAGCATTTTAAATCAATGAAATTCCATTTTGTATTTGATTATTTCTATGTTATATGGGAGTATTTTTAAGTTTTGTTGATGATCATTAAGTAGATATTCTTGCATATTGTCATATTTTTTATATATTTTATGAGATGTTCTAGTGGATGCATTTGACTTTGTTATGCAATAAGGCACCAATCTCAAGAACTAAGACCTTCCTTACCATTTTAAAAGGCATAAAACCATTTAAAAATTAGTACTATGCACTCATGATCCTATAGTTTAACTAGGAAAAAATATTATCAAACCCTTGAAAGGAATTATTTCATGGGGATTGTGTTTGCACTTCTAATTAGCTATGTTAGGGGTTAATGTATCTAATATTATTTGACTTAGCGATATAATTTTGGGTCAAGTATGCAATTGGGTTTAGCTATTTTCATTTCTAATTGTACACATTCTATTTGATTTCAATACATGGTAAGTTATACCCTTGGGAATACCCTCCTATGTCTAAGTTGCTCAAAGAATAAGAGAGATAACACACTCTCAAAGGTTGACCTCTAATTGTCCCAAGTTTTGCTAATGATCTTATTTCTCCCTTCTTGGTAACAAAACCTTAGCCTTGAAGGTGGAGAAATATCTAGGATTGAGGAGTGTTGTTTTAGGACCCGATAGTTTCATCACCAAGAAAAGAGGGTCATTTAACTCGTTGAACAAGAAAGAGTCTATTTATCTCTCTAATTAATACTTTATAGTGTAAAATCTTCCAAGTAAGACCATTTTCAATGTTTATGATTGAATATGCACCTTTGTTTAATATTGAGTTGGGGAATTAAGTTCAAAGTGTGAAGAAGGAGATGATTTTTATCAAAGGGAATAATGAGAAATGGTGGATATATAACCAATACCAATCCTTGAAGAAATTGTAAGCTATTAGAGTGCACAATTTAATAGCTAAATTAGGAGGATATGAGATTGCACAAATAAAATAAATTGTTTATAATTATTACTCAATCTAAATTATTCTTTGTTATCCTTCCATAAAGACCATTACATGGAAGAATTTTTTCATAAATCTTTGAATTGTTCAATACTTATCCTCAATAAATAAATAATGAGATTATTTAGGAAACATGATTTCTTATGGATTTCCTATGACATTTAATATTCTTGTTCCACCTAATGGAGGAAGGAAAAAAAAATGAAACCTTTCTGTAATGAAGAGTCTTTCCAATATAAGAAAATGGCATACGTTTAGCCAATCTTTCCAAATGGATAGGATACGGAAATACGATTTGATTTGAAAGCTAGGAACACGGAGAATCTTATCCAACCAATTAAAATCATACCATTTCCCTTTAATAATAATAATTTGAATAAAAATAAGGCCTGAAAAACATGGCGAGCGGAGTAGACGATGGCGCGGGAGCAGGCGAAGGAGCGAGAGTAGGTGTAGGCACCTAGGCTATAGAGGCAGAGCATGCAATTCAATGGAGGATATCAGGAAGCATGCAAACATTGAAGAATGGTGCAACAAGTATAAGCGGGGTCAACATGGTAGTCGTGCAATGCAGAATGAAGGTGTAGCAGAAAATCGATTTGCTCGAAATGGGAAGCCTTGGTATGAATCAAAATAATGGTATCCCCCTATGGCTCACAAGAATGCAGAGTGGAATTATGGCAATGGCATTGGGAGGGGGAGAGCCAATGATTGGTGTGGCAAGCAGTATTATGCGAGTCCAAGATCGGCCCCTCCATTTGCAACAGGTCCGAATGCTTTGCCATGGGCAACGCAAGGAGGTTGGATGTGAACCCCAGGCAAGAAAGAACTAACAAGCGTAGACGGCAGCCAGAGAATAAGTAGAGAAACAAGCGTTTTGAGGGCGAGGAGGAATTTTCCTGAAGAGAAAACAGTAAGACCATGGTGATCTGAACTAACATAATACGACTAATAATCCAACACCTGGAGATATTTGGATTATTGGTCAAATGGTATGGAATGGATTTAAACTGGGGCAGTTTTGTCAAATGGTGGCAGGACCGTTGAGGGGAAGATCTATAATTTAAGCCATTGGCAAATGGATACTTCACAGTAATTTGCCCGTCTTAAAAGATAAAAGAAGAAATCGAGGACAGGGATCTGGATAATGGATGGTTGTAGCTTCTACATCAGAAGATGGGAAGAAAAGTTTGACTCGTATCGACACAATATGGAGAGACTTCAGTATTGGTTCAAACTCCCAAATCTTCCATTGGAATTTTGGGAACCTTAAAACTCTAGAGGAAATTGGGAAACAGTTGGGGAACTACATCTATGCAGAAGAAGGGTTAAATTCCAATGGTCTAGGATTTCATGTCAGGATTTGTGTAGAGAACAAGACCAATGGTTCGCATTGGAGAGAGCTTGAAATAATCATGGAATGGGGCAAGTGGAGGTAGAGCTTAGTATTTGATTTGTGCCCTGATGGTAGGAGGGTGAGGGTTTTGGGTTTAAGAAGGCATGTGCAAAGGGTGGTGTCTAATTGGGTTGGTGCGGTGGGGCAAAACTCTAGCAGGACAAACAATGTTTTCCTTGATGGAGCAATGACATAATTGAATCCAAGTCAAACAGACTTAAAAGTGCAAGCTCAAGTACCAGAGGGTTTACGAAATGGTGAAGAGCTTAACCAACAACTGGTGGAGAAGATTGAGCAAATGATTGAATTGGTTGCGAACCTATCAGACGTTCTTGACCTGATCGACAACACTTTCAAAGAAGAAGACATCAATTCTTTAATTGAAGTTGGCAATGAGATTGTCGAGTTAGCAAAGGAAGTTAAGGGTAGGGCACCGGAGGAAAATTACGACTTAGAAGGCTTGGGAGAGGAGTAGGAAGTAAGACCGGAAATAATGATTGTAGGGATGGATATGGAGGAAGGGGAGCTCACTCTTGTAATGAATAAAAAGAAGAAAATCATGTCATCACCCCAGGAGGAGGAAGGGAAATTGGGTAACTCACAAAGAGAGGCAATAAGGAAAGCACCTGATTGTGGAGAAAGCAAGAGGAAAGGAATGATTCCAAATCAAGAGAAATGAAAGATAGATGGGGAAGCAGTAGGGCAGAAGAAGATGAATGAAATGCTCAAGATAGGGAAGGGGGAATCCCTTCTTAAGAAACAATGAGATTAATATTTTGGAATGTTAGGGGCTTAAATGCCCCTAACAAAAAATGTCTGGTATGGAGTTAATTGGAGACATCACATGCAGATGTTATGCTAATTTAGGAATCAAAACTGCAACAAGTTGAGGTTGAAGAATATAGGAAAAAATTGAAGCTATGGAAAATGGAGGCGATCAATATGGAAGGAGCATCAGGGGGGCTACTAACTTCGTGGAAGCCACAGAAATTGGTGATCGAGAAGGTGGACTTGAGCAAACACTGGTTTGCATGTAATGTTAGGAGTTTATCTTCTAGTTTATGCTTTCTACTTTTTAATGTTTATGGTCAATCTTCTTGCATTCAAAAAGAGAGGTATGGAGGGAAATAGAAGCAACTTGTAATAATGTTGCACTAGAGTTTTGTATAGGGGGGTGATTTTAATGCAATCCTGAGATCTTTGGATAAAAAGGGGGGTAAACAAAAAACTTCAATCCCAATTAGATTTTGAAACCTTTGTAGAAATAAAATCACACATGGAGATTCATATGGGGAATGGGCTTTTTACATGGAAAAATAGAAGAAAGGGCTTTTGTAGCATAGCAAAAAAATTGGATAGATATGTGTTCAAGGGTGATCTGGGATCATTTCCTTTCACACTAGAAAGCAATGTCATGCCCACCTCTGGATCAGATCATTACCTAATCTGTTTGGACATTCAAGGGGAAAGAAAACCAGTGAGATGTCATTTCAAATTTGAAAAAATATGGTCCAGAGATGACAATTTCATGAACCTAATTCAGGGGTGGTGGGGAGAAGCAAAACTGGGGGGGATAAAAAAAATTAATGTGGTAACAAAACTAAAACTAGTAAAACAATAATTGAAAAAATGGAATAGGAGCAATTTCAAAAATATCTTTGAAGAGAAAAAGAAGATTGAGGAGAGTTTGCAGAGTTTAAATGAGGATGTGATGGTCAATGGCATGGATGGAACAAGATATGCAATGGAAAAATATTTGATAAACAAGTTGGAGGACATCCTAGCTAAAGAAGAAACCAATTGGAAGCAAAATTCATGGGAGTTATGGATAAGCAAGGGTGACAAAAATACAAAGTTTTTTCACAATGCAACTAGAGCAAGGAGGGGAGTTAATAGAATTTCAAGCATCAAGTCTTCAGAGGGCTGAACTTTAGAGAAATTGGAAGACATAATATCTCAAATAGTAGGCTTCTTTTAGAATTTTCTAAACAAATGGAATGCTCTACGTGGCAAGAGCAACAACAAATTTTGGAAAATATCCCAAATTGGTATCAGATGCTCAAAATGAGATGTTACTTTACAAATTCATAGAGGTGGAAATCAAATAGGCTTTGTTTCAACTTCATCCTAATAAGGCCCTTGGTCCAGAATATTTTCAAGCCATGTTCTTTCAAAAGTGTTGGGATATTATAGGTAGTGAAGTGGCAAAGGCAATTGAAGATTCTAGGTGCTCGTGCAAAGTGTTAAAAGAGATTAGCAATGCATTCATAGCTCTGATCCCAAAAATGAAAAACCAAGCTCTCTCAATGAATTCAGACCAATAGAACTTTGTAAGACAATCTATAAAATAATGGCCAAGGCAGTAACAAATAGATTAAAGAAGATCCTCTCAGACATAATATTGGAAGAACAAATTGGGTTTGTGATTGGGAGATGATATTAGATGGGGTAATTATAGCACAAGAGGCTACTCACTCCACACGAAAACTAAAAAAACATAACATGCTGATAAAATTATACATCAAAAAAGCTTATGATAGGGTTAATTGGTGGTTTCTATTCAAATTAATGGAGGCATTTGGGTTTAATAAGAAATGGTTGGATTGGATTTTCAACTACATTGCTAGCCCAAGATTCTCAATTCCCATCAATAGTTCCTTGGAAGGCTTCTTTGGGGCTTCAAGAGGGTTAAGGAAAGGTGATCCATTATCTCCCTTCTTATTCATCATAATGGCAGACGCACTTGGAAGGACCCTAAGCAAAGTTACATTAGAGGGTAAAGTGAAAGGAATTCACGTTACCAGGGCACTACCTATGACATAAAGTTGTTTGGAGCAGCTCGGGTAAAGGAAGCTCAAAATTTCAAGAGGATCTTAGATGATTACATGGCTTCCTCAATAGGAGGTAAGCAAGGAAAAATCAAGTGCTTTTCTTCTTCACAAACCCAAGAAATTAAATTCATATTTTGAGAGTTCTAAACTTCAAAAAAGGAAACCTTCCAAGCAAGTATTTAGGCCTCCCTTTGGTGGTTGGGCAGCAGTCGGGTAAACTTTGGGACTCAGTTGTGTCAAAGGTTGGAAATAAGCTAGCTTCTTGGAAAGGCAGATGGCTTTCTTGGGCTGGTAGGACAACAATGTTAAAAGCTATGGTTTCTACCCTACCAATATATATGACGTCATGTTTACCCCTATCGGTTGATGCAAGCTCAAAAATTAATCAAAAAATGAGAATTTTTTTTGGCAAGGGAATGGTGATCAGAACAAGTATCCTCTCATCAAACGGGATAAAGTTTGCAAGGCAAAGAGTGTGGATGGTGCGGATTTGAAAAACTTGCTTCTATAGAATAAAGCTCTAGCAGCAAAGCTTGTTTGAAATATATATGCAAATTAGGAACTAAAGTGGTTCAAGATCATGAAAGCAAAGTATTTAGATGAAGGGGAAATAAGCATTTTCAAGTCAATATCTCTTTTGATAGGGTCAAGAATATGGAATTTCCTAAGAAGTTGTTAAAATATAATCATAGATCATTTAACTTGGGACATAAAGGATGGTAGGATTGCCCTCTTTTGGGAAGACTCATTGGGCGGATAATCAAGGTTGGAAAGGAGAATGGAATTGGATCAAGTGAGGGAGATAGCAAAGAAAATTTGGGGTTGTCATGTGTGGGATTACCTTCAAGAATCCATAACTGATGGGCTCACTCAGTGAAAATGGATGGATGTGAGAGTGTTAGGAATCTCTAATTAACTAGCTAATCTGTATGAAGCTGCTATTTTAGGGTGAATTGTATTCATCACAAAAGGAAAATACAATCTACGGTGGCATGGTTCCATGTATGGTGATTGTAATGCTAAGGATGGCTATAGAATTCTGATAAAAGATTTGAAAGTCTCATCTCAAATTCCAATCAAGCTATGTTGGAGCAAATGTTACCTACCCAAGGTTGGATCCTTTGCATGGGTTGCAATTCAAAATAGGATACTGATTGTGAAAAAAATTCTAAAAATGGGTTACCATGGCTTGTCTAGATGTGTTCTCTATAAAAATGAAGAAGAATCAGGAAATCATCTTCTACTGAACTACCCCTTCACTCAGGAATGTTGGCAATGGTTTTGTGCAAAACTTGCTTGGAAAAGTGCTCTTTTAAGAGATATCCTCGGTATATTTCAAGCTTGGCCAATGCACAAATCTACATTGTTCTCTAGCTTGTGGGTGGTCAGCCCCTTCTTGTTGGTATGGGAGGTTTGGAAAGAGAGGAATGGAAGAATTTTTCAAGATACATAGTTGTCTACTTCTTCATTGTTTAACAAGTTGCAGTCATCTATTTTGGAAGTGGTGAATTATAGATAAAATGATCAGAACTTGAAGAATGCAAATTTCACATAGTGGTATGCCTTGATGAGGAAGGCATGACATGGTTAAAAGGTTCCTCCCTTCATGAGGGATGGGGGAAAAAGCATAAGTTGCAAGAAACAATGTTGAATGGCAAGCTCTAGGCTTTGGGTGGTATAAATTAAACTTTGATGGGGCACCTTGAGGCAACCCGAGATCATCAGGTGTTGGATGTATTATAAGGGATTGGAATGGCAAGGTGATTGGAAAATTGGAGGCTCCACTTCCAAATGGCACCAATAATGCAGCTGAAATTCAGGTACTAATGCATGGTCTCAATATATGTCAAGAGCTTTACTAGATAAGGTGGTAATATAGGAGGATTCTTCCTTGGTAATAAATGCTCTAAGGAATGGTCATCTCCAGAATTAGAAACTAAAGGGTATTTTGGATGTGGCAATCAAGCAGTTGGAGGGCCTTAAAAGTTATATGATAAATCACACATATAGGGAAAGGAATAGGGAAGCTGATGATCTGGCGAATAAGAGTGCAGACGGTAACACATTACAGGAATGTTGGCCTATTAACTCTGCTCAAGTATAAATTTGGACATGGCTTATTCCAAGTGCATTTTTTCATTTGTGTGCAGAATGTTTAGGGGCGATTTTGAATAATTATGGCGGCTCTATTGGCAGCTTGTCAAGCTTTCCACATCATTGGTGTGGAAAGCTTGGGGTTCAAATTTTTGGTGTTTTTGGTTTCATAATTGTAAATGGATATTTGATTTGAACTTGGAAGCTCATGTTTATAATTGTTTCCCCTCGATATTGTTGGTATATGGCTCGTGTGGACGTAGTTTTTGGTTTTCTGTGTTGTCATTGATGGCAACTATAGTCATCATTTTGGTCCACAGTTATGCATTCAATCACACCGATAGTTAAAGTGGAAAACTGTGTGTTATCGACAGAATAGGGTATCCGGTCTAATGGCTTCACCAGATCATCACTTTGTGTTGTGGATCACTAAAATTGTTTATCAAGCACGTAGAACACCTTATCATTGAATCTTGTATTGCTATCTTTGTGGCTACATGGTTTTGAAGGTCCAGTAGGACATTTTCAGTTTATTTGCTTATTGGAGCCGACTCAGTGTAAATGGTATATAACCGTTGTATAAAGCTAAATTATCTTTATTAGATAATTAATTAATGGGTTCTAGCTATTATGAAGCCGACTTGTTTGGATACACATTGGAATTATTTATGTTTTTGGGCCGACTAATTACAAATGCTATTAATTTTTGTTGAAGCTGACCTGTGGCGGTTAATTCCTGGTGAGCGGATATATTTAGGTGTTCAATCACATCATTTGAATATATTAAGAAGGTGTGTATGTGTATGTTGCTAATATCTAAGGTGTATTTGAGCAATATCATGCGCAGTTTCACTTGTGCATAGAGATTTTGTGTGCGAAACTTGGGAAAAATAGAGCAGAAGTTCATTACCAGTCAACAGGACACAAGTTCATCATTAGAGCTAAACCAGAACTGCAATCAAGCATTTGTGATGCTATCTACTCAGTTCATTTTCTTCTGGATCATTTCCAAACTATTGTAAGGGCAGTGATCCCCTATCTTCTAAGCAGTGAGCTCTAGGCAGTGAGCCTGAATGCAAGTGCATTCTCATTTTGTAATACTTCTTTTGAGTATAGTCATAACATATTGTGGATTGGCCATCCACCGTGGTTTTTCCCCTTATAGGGTTTCCACGTAAAAATCCTTGTGTTATGGTTGTGTGGTTTATTGTTTTTTGTTTATGCATATTGATTTTGGTTAAGTGTGTTCAGTGTAATAAAGATCAGGATAAAAGAATTAAAATTTGCACATCACTGATTCACCCCCCCTCTCAGTGTTGCTTGTTTCCAACAATTGGTATCAGATCTAGTTCCTCTAAAGAAGTATGATAGCTTGGGGAGATCTTGGAAATTCATGGATACAAGTAGTCTTCAACAACAACTCATGGTGGCCTTCGATGATCTTGACCAGTCAAAATCTGAGATCTGGGAACAGCAAGAAAATCTTGAAAATGCAGAAAAATTCATCCAGTCATTGAAAGATAAGATTGGTGAATCAAGGGAGAAAAGAAAATAATTATGCGGTTAGCTCAAGCAGAAGAAAAAAACTAGTGAAGATGAACAAATCAGTCAAGTCCTGAAAGAAAAAATAGAAGAATGTGAAAATTTTGCTCAAGAGAATTTTGTCTTGAAGCATGAGATAGAATCCATCATGATGAAGATGACTAAAGAATTAGAGGATAGAAAGAGAAATGAAGAAAATCTTGCACAATCATTAAAATAAAAGTCTGAACAATGCAATTGATTAGAGAATGAATTGGAGCAAACAAAGAACAATGAAGAAGAGCTTGAAAAACAACTTGATAATCTCAGGGATGAACTTGCTATAGCAAATGAATTCAAAGAGAAATTCAAAGCAAGCTCGGCCAAACTTGATGAGTTAATCAAGGGACAAAGAACTAATGGTGACAAACGAGGTCTTGGATACAAGGAAGGAGAAAGCTCCAGATCTTCACAAAGGAACTCTAGACAAAGGAATCCCAGACAAGGAAACCAGATGAGTAGATCCAATAGAAATCCGGTAAGGCAACCTAATGCTCAAATATTTAATGGTTATTATTATAATTGCAACAAATTTGGTCATATGGCTTCTCAGTGTAGGAGTAGAGTGAACACAAGTAGATCATCATTCTCGAGACAATGCTTTAATTGTTACAAGTATGGTCACAAGTCAAGTGAATGTAGAACTATGATGCATATCCCTCATAGAGATATCAAATGCTATGCATGCAATAGATTTGGAAATGTTGCTAACCAATGCAGGTCTAGAAAAAGTCAGTGGAACAATTGGCCTAGGCAGAGAAATGTTGTTTGCTACAACTGCAATAAATTTGGCCACACTTCTAGATTCTGTCGAAACAAAAAAGGTCCAGTAAAATAGAATAATCAACCAGATGTTAAGGGAAAAGGAAAGATTACCACTGATGAGATAAAGAAGTAGATACAAAAGCAATGGGTGAAGAAGGAACCCTCTATAGAAGTAATTGGATCCGCACCAGAAGCCTCTTCTGGTAACACCCTTGGGAACTAATTGTAGATCCCTGCTTTAGGTGGAGTTGTCAAGGAAATTCTCTAAACCCCCTACAAGTGATCAGTACTGGAATTCAGACAAATCCAGTAGGAAGATGGATACTCTTCAGTCATTGTGGAATGAATCTAAAGTACCAATGAAGTCTATTGAAGATCCGCGCAAGAATTGTTTGGCCTAGAATATTAAAAGAGTGAGAACCCTGCAGAATTAGGGCAAGGGCATTTATTGCAAAAAGTAAAGAGTTAAGCTCGATAAAAATAAAAGAACCATTTTCACTCTCATTTGTCACTTTACATTCGAGAGAAAGAATTCTAAAGTGCTCTAAGGTGATCCTTGCCAAAGCGAAGAACTAATTCAAGCTTAGAAGAGAATCTGTGATTGCCTTCCATTTCATCTCTGAAAGGTATTTATAGCAAACCTACAAATTTGTGTATTCGTAATTATGTCTACCCCTCTCTTAGTTGAAGTTAAGGATAGGTCGCGCCCTAAGTTCAAATGGCATCCTTATAAATCAATAAACACTAGCCCTTGGGAGCATTTTCGTCCATGTTGTACGATGTTCTGCACACCGAAGATATTAGGGTTTATGTACATGTGAACATTGAAGATTTGGGTAGTGCACAACTATTGCAACTGTATTCTAATCATATAGCGCAAGAATATTTCTCTGTGAAACCTTAATTCAAAACCCTAGTGGACAAGAATTTTGCACAATTCATGAGGTTTCCCATATTTGAGGAGGATGAGTGGATTTGATACATTTTGAGTCGAGTGCATGATGAATTTATGTGGCTGGATATCCTATTTAAAATTACCAAGGAAGCTATTTGCATTGTTATTGGCTTAAATTCTTCCGGCAAACTTCCAGTATTGAAGTCGATAAAGAATGATGATGTCACTAAAGCGACTGGCTCGCACTGGGATAAAAGGGAAATGACTATAAGTCACATTGCCAAGATTGATGTAAGATTTTCATCCATGATCATAGGGTATAAGATTTACCATTCGAGTTGGGAATATTTTGTATCTGGCACTGCCATTTACACAACATATGAGATGATCAAACAAAATGTGGATTATGATCTATGTGAAGTGCTCAGAGGGCAACTCTTGGAGAACTAAAGAAAATCAAGAAGGATAAAAAGAATGTGTTCAAGTTCGAAAACTTTTTAATTTGCTTGTACTTTTACTTCTCTGCTGAGGTACCGAGCATCGAAAAAGTTAAATGGAGAAATGGTGTTTCAATAGCAGTAGAGATTTCGGACATGCTATGTAGTCTTGGTGATCGGGAGACCCGCAACTCAGTCCTATGGGGTCATTTCAAAATCCTCCAAAAATAGATGCATGCTAGAGAGAGGATCCCTGAAGCTGTAGTGGAGCAGTATAAGGACTCTATATGCTTCATGGTGGACATTGATCAATGTCACATGGAAGCAGCTAATCCAAGAACTGTTTGGATTATCCCTATGGGCTATGAAGTGAATGAAAATATTTGAGGGTATTCTAACTTCTCCCAATGATGTAAACACTGTGACACCTATTGTGACTAAGGTCCAAGGTGAGGTGGTAGTTGATGTGAAAGAAATGTCTGATGAAGAAATTTTTTTACCATAAGTCATTCTGGAAGCCCAATCTAAGATTGACAAGGGAAAGAATCAAGAAATCAGTCTGGAAAAGGTGAAGGAATCTCTGTTGGAGTAGAAGGAAGAATTAGACTCTGAGTTTGATGAGAGCTCAATCAACTTATCCACATTGTCTCCAATCTAGATGCTACAAGTTGCCAAATTAGCTCAAGATAAAGCCAATGAGAAAATATTGAAATCTCATATTGAAGATAGTGGGTTGATGAAACTCGCATTTGAGGTTTTACAGAAACTGATGCCTACCCATGTTATGGATCCATCCGGATCCCCCTCTGGTCAGTTAAAAAGATTGATAAGTTTTGTAGACTCTCATTTCAAGTCTTTTGAGGTTTCAGCTCAAGTTCAAGTGAAAAAGGAATTTAAGCAGGAAAGAATTGGAAGCCTAAACAAACTTATTGCCAAGGACAGAAACTACTAGCAACTTGTATACAAAATATCCAAGGTGCTATAACTGAAGGAGGAAATAACAAATCCTGCCTAATCTTGTCAAAATTTATTGCAGAAAATGAGAAAAAGATCAAAGATATTGAGTAGCAGTTGGCTATTATTTCCAATACCTTTGATCCTTTGACCAATAGTAAGAGTCAGCAAGATAGTCAAGTAATATCCTTGCTTGATCAATTAAAGACTCTAAAGTTTGAAAATGAAAAAGTTATTAGCAGAGTAAGTGAATTCAAAAAGTTGATAAGTCCAGAAATTGAGTCAATGGAAAACACTCTGAAAGAAGCAAAAAGTGCTCTGATCGCTCCTGATCCTGTAAGTTTGGAAGTTGTAGAAACCATGGCTTATCTTCTTTTTGGCCATATTACCATTCTAGAGAGTTTGAGGAGTATCTGGGACTCAAAATTAGAAGGACTGAAGAATGTCTTTGCAGACATCTTCACATTTTTGTAAATCTCTGGATATACTTGTACAGTTTTGCAATTTTGTTTTCCCCAAATTATGTCATTGATGTCAAAGGGGGAGAATGTATGTGAAAAATGCAAACATATTCTTAGGGGGAGTAATATTTTGCAGTGGAGCAGTATTTTGTATTTTGGCAGAATGTTTATCAGTTTCGACACTTAGTCATTTTTCACTAAGTGTTGCCATCAATGCCAAAGGGGGAGAATGTTGGCATATGGCTCGTGTGGACGTAGTTTTCGATTTTCTATGTTTTCATTGATGGAAACTATAGTCATCATTTTAGTCCACAATTATGCATTCAGTCACATCGACAATTAAAGTGGAAAACTGTGTGTTACCAACAAAACAGGGTATCCAGTATAATGGCTTCACCGGATCATCACTTCATGTTGTGGATCACTGAAATTGTTTATCAAGCACGTGAAACACCTTATCATTGAATCATGTATTGTTGTCTTTGTGGCTACGTGGTTTTGAAGGTCTAGTAGGACATTTTTAGTTTATTTGCTTATTGGAGCTGACTTAATGTAAATGGTATATAACCGTTGTATAAAGCTAAATTATCTTTATTAGATAATTAATTAATGGGTCCTAGCTATTATGTATCTGACTTGTTTGGATACGCATTGGAATTATTTATGTTTTTGGGCCGACTGTTGATGTGTTTTTTATGCACTTTTTAACACAGGCAGTGCGTAGGTGCACTACCTCTCTTGAAAGACAATCTTCCACAATCAGATTGCAGAACACTATCCCAAGGTCTCTAATGTCAGGTCTTGACAGTGCTTGGAATATCTCAGTTGTTTTATGTGATTTGCTGGAATCACAAGGCAGTCTTACGGATGAGTTACAAAGCATGGAAGTTGGGTTTGCAAATGTAGTTACAAAGTGTTGAAAGTGAATGAACAGTGGCTGTCCACTCAAAACAGCAAGTTGAAACTCATCAAGTTCATCTGACTTAGCTTCATGGTGATGCTTTGGGTCCTACTCTAACCAAGGATTAAAAGAAACAACAAAAGGAGAAAGGTTAAGAAATATATTATAATCCTAAGCTACGAATGAATAGTAACAATGGTGGCTGCTAAAGTAGACAAGCTTCCTAAACTGGGTTTTGCTTGGCCAAGAGAAACCTACAGTTGCACAAAACCAGTGCAATCTTCTAAGGACTACAGATTTTCAAATTGCATACACACATCATGTACATGCAATCGAACTAAGTTACAGTAATAAAGGAAAGAGGCTCAGACTAGCTTTGCAAAGTAATTCATCATCAATGAACCACAAAAAGCATGAGCTGGAAGTTCATCAAATACTGAAACAGCAAACACCATCACCACTCCCATTCAAGAAACTAACACTAAAACTAACATGGAAGGTGAACCATGCATACATAAAGAGAAAACTCAAAAGGAACACCCATAAATCATGCAATTTTGTTTTCTATTGTTGCAGAATGTCTTTACATCAATTCTCCAACCCTTACAAATGAGGGGCAAGCCCCTATTTATAGTTTTCCAAAGCTCAAATGAATGGCTAGGATTCAATTACATCGAATGGCCCATATTTGATTTACAATAGGGTTTCACCTACCCTCCATTATCTAGCAATTTAAAATACATTCCTTGTCTTTTCTTTGTTTTGTCATCTAGTGCCAGTCACTATAGCAATTGTGTCATTTAGCTGATTGCCCTTTTCACTGTAGCAAAAACTGTCTGAAACTTGTCTTTTGCTTGATGTGCTTGCAGTGTCCTTCCTTTGATCAAACGAGCCCGTCGATGATTGGCATCAATGGATTGGTGGTCCCTGATTCAGGCAGAAAGCTCCTTAGAAATCATCATCATCTAGAAAAAGGTAGGACAACTCCCTCAATGGGCCTCCCCGATAGACCTACGGAAGGCTTCTTGACTCCTGCAAACACGAAGTGCCGTAAGTGCATTTATACATGAGTTAAGGAAAATGTCAATCAAACCTACAAATTCTCTGTTAGATCTATCCATGCATCATCAAAATATCTTGATATTCATATTTGGAGCTCATTTGGGCCATAAACATTAATGTGTGCTTCAAGGGTGCAAGTGCCAGAGGGCAGAAAGATGGTGGAAGAAAGCCAGAAGGAAAACAG
>VDFB02353493.1:25587755-25670641 GCA_007258455.2 Sequoia sempervirens | reverse complement strand
GTGTTTAAAGTCCCTTTCGCCATCCTATCCATCATCAATAAATCCAATCCAATCCCATCCAATCGCATCCCTATCCAATCACCTTTGACCCAATCAATCTACTTCCCTCTCGGAGCAGATTCGGTGTCGAGGTCATCCTTTAGTAATCAAATCTGATCATCAAAATCAATCCCATCGCATCATCTGATCATCCTAATCTGAGCTTTAATTCAATCCCGATTTGACCTTAACCTAAAATCCCGACGCATGGTCCATTTCCATCCAAAATCTTTTATCCATCATCTTTATCCTTTCATCATCATAGCCCCTATCCTCCATCAATAGTGGTCAAGGGAAACCCCTAATTACGGCCAACGATGATAATGAAAGTCTTGTTGATCAAGAGGTATACGACATAGATCCCTTTGACACTATCATTGCTAGTAAGCTTTCTCCACCCACATTCCAAAATCCAATCACCCCATTGAGTTATCCCATCATGTCTTCATCTATGCCTAATCACACTCCTTATGCTACCTTTGACAAGGGATGTCCATCATATCCATCATATCCTTCATCTACATCATCCCCTTATCCTAGTTTGTCGTCACAATACCCCTATCTTGATCCCCCATCCACATCCTCTTATTTCAATCCTCCATCCACATGTACCCACTACCCTAATCTCCCATACCAATCCGCTTAGCCTAATCCTACATTCACATCTTCCTATCCTAGTCAAACACACCCACCAACTTACCCTAATCCAACATCCGCATCTCCCTATATTAATCCGCCACCTCAATCTTCCCATCCTCATCCACCATCCCCATACCCTTACTACAATCCACCACCCGCCTCCTTGTGTCCTAATTCACCATGCCAATACCCCTATCTTAACCTTTCACCTAATCCCCCATCTATTCCCAGTCCCGCATCCAATCCCATTCCCCTATCTAGTCCTAGCCCACCAACTGTGTCCCAATCCTCCACCAACTCATAATCCTTCATCCACTCCTACCACACCATCTCAGTCTAGAGTATGCAAGTTTCTCACTCCAGAAGTTCTCCAAGGACTTATGACAAAGAAGACATCCCCAACTCCACATCCTAAAGTCATGGAACCATGCTATCCCAATCCATCATCCATGGTCGTTAGTGACGAGACCCTTCTCCATCCAACACCTATCATTGATGATACCATCACATCCCCTGAACCCACTAAGTCCCCATCTCCTACCATCACATCCTCTGAATCCACTAAGCCCCCATCTCCTACCATCACATCCCTTGAATCTACTGAGTCCCCGTCTCCTACCATCATATCTACCAAATCCATTGAACACCCACCCCCTACTCTAAGAGCCATCAAACCTATCGACGACACCCAAATCCAATCGACTTTTTCCACTCCTAGTATCCATTCCCAAGAATATTTTGAATCCTCCATCCTTCCATCTTCCCCACTTGAAGAGTCCCCCCATGACTCCATTATCATGCCTCCCGCACACGATGAGTCATGCCAAGAGCCTGACCCAAAGCATGCCAACATATCCCCTCCTCCAGATCAAGATCCTACTATCCCATCTAGTCTACCACAAGATCACAGTTCCCCATCCATTCCATCCCATGATCCTCTTGACATTCAAGATTCTACTGCTCCATCTCCATCTCCATTGCATGAGCCTGCTACCACAAAATTAGATCCTATCATATCCCCTACTCCTCTCTCCAAGCATACCACTCCATCCAAATGTCGCTATCCCATCATCTCCTTTCCTGTGGATCTCCATCATCACCAAAAATACCATATCCCCACACCGCTTGTATATCCCCTTGGTACTCTCACATTCTTCCATGGTGGCCCCTTGTAGAAGAAAAACACAGTTTATATACCACCCATCATCCTCCACCTAATGATGGACTTGCATCATGTTTTCAGAATAACAAAAATCCTATCATGGATCGAATGCTCAAGAACATGAACTATCAAGGAAAAGGTCTAGGCCTTTACAAGCAAGGTATTTTAGAGCCCATCCAAGTCAAAGAACAAATCTGCATGCAAGGTCTTGGATCTATTCCCCAAGACTCACAATCTAAACACGTTGGTACAACCTCTAGACGTCCTCAACAAGCCTTTTCCAAAAGAAATGTCGGCTCTTCCCATTGCTCCACCAAATCATATGCTGCCATCCCTCCTCCTCTATTGTATCACCTCAAAACAACCGTCCATATTCCTCCATCTGCTCCATCCATTTTGGGTCCTTACATCCCTCCATCCACCATCTCCCATCCTTCATCTACTCTATCCATCTTGGGTCCGTATATCCCAAGATCATCTCCTCCATCTCATCCTTTCACCCATCCAACACCTATACATGTCATCCATCATAGACATCCCTCTCGCATGTCCCATAATTAGGATCAACAAAGGCACATACCTAAACATCCCCCATCTAAACGTAATCCCCATACTCCTACTCCATTGCTCCACATCGTCCATCCCTCACACCCATCCCATTGTTAATAAATGCACTTTGGATAACATAAAAATGCATAAATCCAAACATCCACATGAATCTAAAGCTCCCCATGTCCCTCTATACCACATGTTGAAGAAAAGAAAAATCAAATCCACAATCCAAATCAAACCCATCAGCCACAAAGGCCCACTAAAGCAAAGATCAAAACCATGTGGATCCCAAAGAAAAAAGATGCAATGCCATCAAATGAAAAATCTGTAAGAACATCCAAAGTTGCTAATCCAAAAGCTAATCATACCCCCCTTTCATCTCCTAAGTCTGTTTTGGGTCCCTATGTCCCGAAATTCACTATTTCATCTCCTCCATTATCCCCCATTCTCCATCCATTAATCCTTTTATCTTTTCACATCCACCACCACATGTGCCAATGTTGGTCCTAAACACATCTCCCCATTACACATCCACCCCATCATTCTATCCATACCCTTTCCAAGATCCCATCCATTACCCCACATATCTCCCCCATCAAATCCCTCTAATTCATCCTCTTGCATAATCCATTTCTCTTCATAAGGTTGTACCAACATCCAACAGTCGGTTCGAACATGAGCTCTTAATACCTGATATAGAACTTGATGCTTGAGTCCTTCATCCATATCCTTATCGCATGTCTTCTAAATCCACTTATTCGCCTCCCTATCCTTATCCATCTCCTTCGTGATACTATCCAAAAAGTCAAAAATCCAAAAGTCAAAAAATCAAAAAATCCAAAAAATCCAAAAAAGTCCAAAAAATCCAAAAATCCAAAAAAGTCAAAAAAATCAAAAAGTCAAAAAAATCAAAAAAATAAAATAGTAAAGAGAAATAATCCATCCGATGGTGAAAACTTGGCAACCAAGCACCTTGGATAAGTACCATGATGAAAACCTGGCAAACAGGCGTCATGTGTAAATCCCCATCTGCACTTGGGGCAGCTTCCTGATTTGTGTTCCCTCCATCCGCTATGCTTCCTGCTATGCGTCTAGCTATGCAACCGTCTTCTTGCTATCCATCACCTTCATTCATCCCCTCCATCCTTCCTATCTTACGCATCTTGATTGGAATATCTCATTTATCCAAATCCTTTCATCCTCCTTGTGATCTTGATAACAATAGGGGCAAACATATAAGCACGCTTTGGACACCTCTTAGCATACATTCCCCTCATCTGTACACTATCCTAATCCTCATTCACACTCGTTTATCTTCCTTATCCACCTATCATGCTACCTTCCATCTCCCTTCCTTATCCATGCATCCTATCTTCATCCATCTCACTCTTTTATCCTCCCATCCATTTGTCTTCCATCCTTCATTCCTCCCCACACATGACCTATCTAGAGTGGGGGCATCTATCTTCCTTTGTGATATAGTCCTTGGAGACATCATTCATTACATCCAAACCTTCCTATTAACCTCCTTATCATTATCCATCCATCCTAGCATCTATCCATCTACCTAGCCAATCCCCTATATTCATCCAATCTCTTCTACCCCCCCCCCATCCCTATCTTCATACCCATCCACCATCACATCCCTGTCTCACTATTCCATCTCTACCTATCTCCCCCATCCTTTTCATCTCTCGATCCTCATCTCTTTCTCCTCATCCCATCTTATAATCCCTTGTCATTGGTATCTCTCCATCATATCATCCTCCCAATTCGTCTTTTGATGATTTGGATAACTATCCCATCCCTGAGCTTTGTGTAGTCACCATCCTCCGATCCACTCCAACAGGTCTATCTTGTTCCATCATGTCGGTTCCATTATTTTATCCCCTTATCTAGGGTTATCTCAATATCTATGAAAGATTATTTCACATGTGTGATGGTTGAGGTCATTCTCACTAATCAATGGAAGTAAGTTTAATTGTGTGGCTAAGATCAATAAGAATACTCGATTGGGAAAGATTGCCACATTTTTTAACATCACATATGCATTGGCTTATAATGGTGGAGAGGTCAAATTTTGTAGTGTATATGTCTATAGATTCCATTATCTATGGTGGCATGGATACTCTAATTCATTTGGTGAGTAACATGCAACAAATGACATTTCTTGGATAATTTTTTGAGCTTAGACTCAAGCATATTTTGTTGGAGAATGATTTCCTTTCGTTGGGGACTACGAAGCTTATTTTGGGAAGGGTGTTCTTAGCAGATGGTTAACGGTATCGAGTTGATATGGACATCTCTTCCAGGTTTGTTTCTTTGCTCTTGGATTTGTGTATTTCAAAAGTTGATGTGGAATCTATGGCTGGAAAGATGTTTAAGCCTGACCTGTTGGGAGGGCTCGATGAGGTGTGCCTTGTCCTCACAATTTGGACTTGTTGGATATTTTGGGTGAAGTTGTAAAATACTACCCATTCCTTTTGGACACCAGTGGTGCAGATTTGCTTGGGCATTGTGAAAGGGTAGTTGTAGGTGCAATTTTTTGAAGAAAATGCTCCATTTGGTGCCTGTGCATGATTTCAAGTGGGTGGGAGAATTCATAAGCTATGTGCAAAAGAATAGAGAATATTAATGTGTTGGTTCTTTAAGATCCAGATTGCAATGTTTGTAGGGTATAGGTTTAGGCTTGTTGAAATTATTGTTGTTTTGAAGGTCTTTGGTATGTAAACAATATGTAGATGGGTGGTTTGTATTGGCCTTGTGTGACCGTTTTGTGCAATATGTGTAATGGTGGTCTGTATGCAAGGGTATAAATAGGTCTAGGGTTTTTGTTGCACTGTCAGTATGGTGTCCTCGTGGGTGTGTGCAAACTTGTTTCCAGTATGGAAAAATAATGTACCTCTTTTTTGAAAGCTTAATATAATACAATTCCTTATGAATCAAAAAATAAAACAATAAACAATAATAATAACAATTCTATGTCTTGGTAATATTTTTCATGATTCACCACCTTTAGCAACTATAGTGATCCATTTAGCTTTTGTCACCTTAGGTTGAATATATTGAAGCCAATGAATGGTTCTATAACCAACATTACCATCTCACTTGGACCTAAGAAATTAAAAATTCTTACACAAATTTAACAAGAAAAAAAATTTACAATCTAAGCTTTTCTAAACAAATAAAGAAATTTATATTGTCTCAATTAGATAACTTATTTTTTAATATATTCACCATCTCCATATATTAGAATACAAGAAAAAAAATATTTACAATCTAAGTTTTTCCAACCAAATAAAGAAATTTATATTGTCTCAATTAGATAACTTATTTTTTAATCTATTCATATACCATCTCCATATATTATCAAGGGATAGTCCCAACTCAAAAGAAATACCCAAATGTCAAGTTATTTCACAAGTTTTTGATTTGTTTCTAGTATTGAGGTGTCCATTGAGGGGTGGGAACAACTTTTGTCATTAAGAACTTTTTCTTATGATTTTTTAGTTGAGATATAGAAACAAAGCAATAAAGATTCAAAATATCTAAAGTGGTATTTAATTATTTTTTATAATTTTGTAAGAAAGGAAGGTTGTCATCAAAAAAATAGGAATCGATAATCACATAGCTTTGAGGAATGGAAATTCCTTATAGAAAATTAAGTTGATTGGTTTTTTTAGCAAGTATCCTAAAGTATCAATAGTAAGCACATAAAGAAAGGGTGACAAGGAACAACCTTATGTTATGGAACATTGCAAAGGAAATGAGTTAAAGATATATTTATTGACCACTATGTGAGCATTGTATTCTTTGAAGAGAATTTCAACATGGGCACAAATTTGGGGCCTACAACCCAAAAACTGCATTATTTTGATAAAAAAAATCCCAACATATTCTATCAAGCCTGGATTTGTCAAAAACTAATTTGACTAAAAAATGATTTTGACCTAAATATTGTGTCCATTCATAAGTTTCTCAAGCTCAGATCAAATTGTCAAGAATATACTTGTCTTTAAGGAATTCAATTTTTTTTGGTCTTACAATGCCCTGAATGATTGACTTAATTCATATAGCTAGTGATTTGGCAATAATTTTATGGGAAGTGTTCAATAATGTAATAGGATGCTAGCCAAAAATGGTATCTTCATTATTTCCTTTAGGAAGAAGTTCAACTAAACCATTGTTGATACTTTAGCCTAAAAAATTATTTTTCAAGCCTAAAAAATATTTTTCAAGGGCTTCCAAATAAAGTAGATAAAAATAATATTTGATATGTTGTCATGTGATTTGATAAAATCAACAGGAAACCTATCAAATCCTAAACTTTCATTATAATGCATAGAAAAAGGAGCCCTCTAGCTCTTTAAGGGATAGAGTACAATAAAAAAACTTTTTTAACCAGGATCAATTTTATTAGGAATATAGTCTTTAACTGTGTTTTCAAAGGGTTTCTTGTATATTAGCCCATTTTTTCTCATATCTTCCTTGGTGCACTAGATTGTGGCTATTATTCTAGCACCTTTCCCTGTATAAATATCAAGTTTACATTATTGGATTTTTATAGTGATCATAGTATTGCTAGGATTAAGGATAATCTATTTCTTAACATGTTCTAATTTCCATTGAAGATATTTTTCCTTTACTTTACATTTCCATGCATTTTTTTTTTTTAAGGAATGAAGAAAATTAGTACATTTAGAGAGAGAATAGCATCACAATCACTCTAAGATTCGGTTTTTATGTATTAGTATGAAGTTCCAAATACCCACAAGAGAAACCACGCAACTAGGATTTTTTAAATGTGAGTTTATTTTTTGAATGGTATAACTTTCTAATTTTCATTCTCATTTTCCTCTTTTTATTTGGGTTCCTTATCTTAAAACCTCATTCTCCTTATGTAATTTATGCAATATTTTCCCTATGTCTTCCTAATTTTAGTTTTATTGAGTATACATGGCATCTATTTGTAGTTAGGTGATTTTCATTCTTGCTTGCACTCTTGTTTTTATTTTTCCCTACTTTAATTTCTTCTAAATTGAATTTGGTCCCAGTTGTAGCCAAGTTGGATGAGCCTCTTTGGCTTTGTGTCTTATCCTTGATTAGATTGTTCAATAATTTTTATATTATCATTCCCTTACCTTGCTCATTTTTGGTCTCTCCAAAATAATATCTAAGCTTTCCAATTGTCTCAATCTTAGAGGGTTTTCATTTTTCTAATTATTTGATATAATCTTGAGTGTGAGGCAAGGATTAACATGTATTTATATTACTTAGATCTATATGAATTTCACACTAAATTTAGGACCATTTGTTATAATTTAGATTCCAAGTGAAAACATACTTGAAATGGTGTTATACACTAGTTTTATGAAGGTTCACATTTTGGTTTCTTAGGAATGTCATTCTTTGGTTTGGCTCAAGTGTGTATAGGAGCGAATTTGCACCCCTTGTGTAAATTCCCCTTTTGCACACCCTCACCTTAGAAAATCAAACTTGAAGGCGAAATTCCACATCACCCACCTGCCTTCCATCCACTTGGCGCGTGATTTGTGCATCGGTGAGAGAATTTTTGTCAAGGACATGACCGCGGCGCGCAGACATCTGCGCAGCGCACTGCCATCCCTAACAGATTCCTACCTTTGGAGTCTACAAGGACGTTACACACCTCATTGGGGTCAAATTTTAATGCCTCTATGTGACCAACCGACTCAAAAATGGCTTCTTTCCCTCTCATTTTCACCTTCAAAGGCATTCATTTCACACTCACTTCATCTCTTAGCAATTTCTCCATCTTCAAAATTCTCTTAAGCATTCTATTCACAATTCTAGTAGCTTTCATAGCTCCATTGAGCATTACAGTAGCTTGTTACTCCATTCACTCCATTTTTGTACGTGTTTCTCTACCATAGAAGTTGTGAGCTTGAAGTCTTGCGAGACCTCCCTTCATCACCATTGTGGTTGTGGTGAATTTTCCAAGGTCATTGCGTGCATTCTCCCTTCATTGGCCTTGAGAGCCTTTGGGTGGAGGTGGTAACGCTTCACTTTTCCTTTTGTGGTTTGATAGAGTAGCATAGCCTCTTTTGTAGTGTTCAAAAATCTCTATTTCTCTTCTATTTCCTTTATCATACTTTCTACTTTGTTACTTTTCTAGCTATCCATGGAGGTGGAAACACCAAAGCGGGGGTTTGACTGAGGCAAACCCTTATACAACCCCAACAATTTTCCCCTCTTGCTTGTGCGTAGGTGAATGTGCACGTGGAGCTCATTGAAGAACTAGAACTTTAGTGAACTGATCTTTACCACCCTTGTCTTTATCTACTTACTTTATCATTTCCGTATTTACTTTTCATACTTTATAATTTTGTCCGTTTCATTAAAGATAGTTAGCTAGATTGTTAGTAGGCTTCTAGTGTTTTTCTTACTGTACTTTACATTTTCTGTTCATACGGATGCCAGGGTGCTAAAGAGACGCCAACGTGCAGTGTTGTCGTCCTAGACTTGCACTATCGTCCTCAGATAGAGAGTTGTCTGATGTGCAGTTTAGACTCCAAAAACTGGCTCGTCTAGCCCCAACCAGATTTTTGGGTCTGAAGATTGACAGAAGCACTTGAGAGTGCTCTTCATTCTCAATCCTCATTCCAAAATACCCATTAGAGTGAGATAAGTTATGGCAGCCCTTCGCTCTTGACTCTCCGTGACCTGGAGCCTTGGTGTGGTTGGTCCCCCTCTCTTACATTTTTGGTGAACCTGATGTGAACCATTTTGATTTCATTTAGCGGTGTTGAAGGATCCTTTCCTCATGTCCTAGGAGCATTTTAGGTGTGAGTGTTGTGAGGTGTTTTGCCTTACAACCCAACTTGCAACCCCTAGCAAGCATAGTTGGAAGATTCCATAGGAATTACGGAATGAAGCCTTAATTGGGTCAATGTTTGACTATAAAACCTTTAGGGGCTCTATGAAGGTGTTGTTAGTGTACGCAATGACTTCCTTTTTGCATTTTCCTATCCCCTTTGCACAACCTATGAGTAATTCTCCTGGCATAAATTTTACTTTGCAGGACCTATCAATGGGTTATAATAGAGAGCCATCTCCTCTTTACATCCCTACACAAATCAACGGAAACACTGTGACAGGTGTTCTTGTTGACCTGATGTGTGGGGTGAATATCATAACTAAGGAGATCATGTTAATCAATTTTCTACATAAATATGGGTATGACACACCCAAAAGTACCATTTGTACGCATAACAAACTTTTCGTACCTCCCCTGGGTAGTATCACCTTGTCGGTCCTTATTGGACCTAAGTCTAAAAACTTGCTTTTTGACATAATCCCGGGGTCAAAACTCTTCAGAGTGAAACTAGGTATTCTTTGGTTGGTCGCTATGAATGTAGTTCCCTTGGTCATGCATAAATATCTGAAATTTATCCATGAGGGTTCAGTACATGTGATCCATGACACCGGTTATAAACCACTAGTTTCACATGGAAACTATTATTTAGACCACTTTTGGCCTACACCTGTTGGTCTGCTTCCGCCTAAGATGAACCTCTTGTACCAGACCTATTGTAGGTACAAGAAAGGGCACTTAACACCTAGAGTGAGGTATTGTCTATCTCCTTATGTTGTTTCGCATAGGGCCTATTTGAAAGTTGGCAGTGATGCCACCATGGCCCAGAGAAGGGAAGAAGAGAAGAATTCTTGAGGTTCCTCTTCATACTCTTCTATTGTCTAGCCTATAGCTTCTTCTTGCCCTGATGTGGCATCATCGGATTCTACTCTGCATTTTCGAGAGAACCCTATGGTGCTCGCTTGGAAAAAGCCCAAGTGGTCAACATTTGAACTTCCCATTCTACCCACAGAGCCTAGGCCCATTCACATATGGTAGAAGGAAGGATCCCCGTGAGGAATCCTCTATGTCTCAGCCTTCGCAGCCTCCTATCACTCCTACTCCCAAAGCAGTGAATGGCAAGAGCCCTGTTGCTAAGGCATTAGAGCCGACTCCCCCCATCATTGTTCCAACCTCTTCCCAGTCTCTTTCTCCTGCTCTTGTCCAAGAGTCTCTCCCTCCACCAGAAATGGTCGTGATAGACACTCCTATGCCTAAGCAGGAGCCTTCTGTCCCATCTCATCTTCTGGTCTTTAGCTCCTGGAGTCTTAAAAACCACCTTGCGTGCAAGCGCAAGCATCGGTGAAAGGATCTAGCGGCTGAGTAGGCCGCTTTGTAGAGGAAGGAAGGGGAGTTGACTGCTCCTATTTCAAGGCCTCATGTTGTGTCCTCCTCTCTCATCCCCTCTACCTCGGTTCAATCAAATTTTATTTTAGTTCTGACTCCTGCTGCAAGCGTGAACACCCCTGACCCTAAAATGGTGCAAGTGTTTATCGCTCCTTCATTCAAGCTGCCTCTTTTGATGTCCCTTTTGAAAATCCTGCCATTCCCTAAGCCTGCGGATATGTTGAACACCTCAGTGGTGTCTATCGTGGTTCTCTCCTCCTCCTTCGTGCCTCTTGCCTCATTCGTGGGGATTTCACATCCTTCAATGAATCAGAAGCTGGAGGTTGGCCCTTCCAGCAATGGGGGGTGTAATAGGAGTCCACCCTCTTCAAAGGGTGGTTTTGCATTAGCGTGCACCATGCTTGTAACACATGGCACACCTCCTTCACTCGTTGAGGTAACACATGGAACTCCTATGAAGTGCATGTTTAACTCTTTGGATGAGGTCCCATCCTTGTCGGCGATCTTCGTAAAGTCACTTACCATTGCTCCAAAATAGCCAAGCAAAGAAGACCTTGCAGGGTCCTCTTCCTTGGCACTTGTTGTTGGAGGGTCAGAAGGTTCCCCCCTTAATATTCCACCACTGCAGGCTCTTCCACCTTCCCCATACAATGACCTAGATTGGGAAACAGATGACCTCTTGGTCGATGAGTGTTAGGGGGGCGCCTCTTCTTTACCTTTAGATTAGGTGTGTGTTTTTTGTGACGTGTCCCCTCGTGCTTATGTTATATGTTCCTGGATGACCCTTTTTACCCTTGTAGGTGCTTGGATATAGGAGTGATTATATGTCATTAAACTTCCTCTATTTGTTCTGGCATTCTTCCTCTATTATATGTCTTGATTTTCAGAAAATTGGGGACGATGTAAAGTGTTGGGGGAATTTAGGCTTCCCTTCCATGTTGACCCAATTTTTTACTTTTACTTTGTCTTCTCATGCATTCTTCATATGATCTGATATAGTAGGGGGTTGATGAAAGTTCATCTATATACTATTACTATACATATATATTTATGAGCAACTCTGACCCTAACATATTAAATCACCCCTGTGCCCTTTGTTTGTGATGTTATTGTTTATTTTATAGTTTTGCCATCTTTCTCTCTTCTTTGCTTGAGTTGTCCCTCATGTGTGCGACAATGTCACTATCATAATACTTTGATTTTCAAAAAATGCATTCATTGCTAATGAATCTTTTCTCGAAAATCTTTGCAAACCATTTTTAGAAATCGCATTCTCAACAAGGACCCCTTAGCGGAATGTGTTTCCTGTGTCATGGGTTCACAAAGAAAGAACTTGAAAATTTTCCTCTAAGGTGGGAGTGGCTTTTCCTATGGGAGAAGCCTTGAACTTCCCCTCGCGAGGTGGAATTTTCTTCCTTTTGAATTCCTTGATGAAGTGAACATCTTTTGAAAGGATTCCTTGATGATTGAATTGATTTGTGGAAAGCATTCTTACACTTTCAAACAGCGCATCCCTTGAGTGGACCCCTTTTTCTTTTGAAGGGTTCCCGAGGGAGCCCTTTGAAATCTCTTCCTTTAACTTGTTGACTATCTGTGTGAGTGTTTGCTTGTCTGTTTGTGTGACTGCTTTTTTATATCTAACATGTTTTATCTGCGGATTAATAGGTTTCTTTGTAGGTGCACTTGTAAATTCGATTTCCAGTCCAACTCTACAAAGTCCCCTTATATTATGCTTCCTTCATGAGAGAGTACTTGGGGGAACACCTTCTTTCTAGGTGTGAGGGCTTGTGAAGCACTTGCATCCTATGAGATTTGTCCATTGTTGGTATGTGGGCCTCCAGTGTACTTTGTGCAACTTCATAATTTTGTGGAGCTACGAAGTCCTTTTGTTTCAACCTCCTCAAGAGAGAGTACCTATGTAGTCCTTTGCCTACCCTGCACTTTCGAGTTTTCCATATTGTGGTCTACTTCCTTGACGATTCAAGTATACACTTCTAACTCTTCGATCTACTTTACTGAACACTCATCGATACTTGTACTCGCTAAAGTGGGGGGAAAATGTATAGGAGTGAATTTTCACCTCTTGTGTAAATTCCCCTTTTGCATACCCTCACCTTAGAAAATAAATCCCGAAGGAAAAATTCCACATCACCTACCTACCTTCCATCCACTTGGCGCATGTTTTGTGTGTCAGTGAGGGAATTTTCGTCAGGGATGCAAGCACAGTGCATGGACGTCTACATGGCACGCTACCATCCCTGATAGATTCCTACCTCTAGAGTCTGTAGGGACATTACACACCTCATTTGGGTCAAATTGTAAACCTTTGTACAACCAACCAACTCAAAAATGGATTATTTCCCTCTCATTTTGACCTTCAAAGGCATTCATTTCACACTCACTTCATCTCTTAGAAATTTCTCCATCTTCAACATTATTTTGAGCATTATACTCACAATTCTAGTAGCTTTCACAACTCCATTGAGCATTGTAGTAGCTTGTTACTCCATTCACTCCATTTTTTTATGTGTTGCTCTACCATAGAAGTTGTGAGCTTGGAGTCTTGCGAGACCTCCCTTCATCACCGTTGCGGCTGTGGTGACTTTTCCAAGTTCGTTGCTTACATTCTCCCTTCATTGGCCTTGAGAGCCTTTGGGTAGAGGTGGTAACACTTCACTTTTCCTTTTGTGGTTTGATAGAGTAGTGTAGCCTCTTTTGTAGTGTTCAACAATATCTATTTCTCTTCTATTTCCTTTATCATACTTTCTACTCCATTGTTTTATGGTTGTCTGTGGAGGTGGAAACACCAAAGCGATGGTTTTACTAAGGAAAACCCCTATACAACCCCAACAATTTTTCCCTCTTGCTTATGTGTAGGTGAATGTGTGTGTGGAGCTCGCTGGCGAACTGACGCTTTAGTGAGTTGATATTTACCACCCTTGTCTTTATCTACTTACTTTATCATTTTTGTATTTACTTTTCATACTTTTTAATTTTGTTCATTTCATTAAAGATAGTTAGGTAGGTTGTTAGAAGGCTTCTGGTTTTTTTCTTACTATACTTTATGTTTTTTGGTCGTATGGACGCCAACGCGTCACACTATCGTCCCAAACTCGCACTATCATCCTCAGACAAAGAGTTGTCTGAGGTGCAGTTTGGACTCTAGAAACCAGCTCATCTAGCCCCAACCAGATTTTTGGGTTTGAAGAGTGACAGAAGCACTTGAGAGTGCTCTTCATTCTCGATCTTCATTCCAGAATACCTATTAGAGTGAGGTAAGTTAGGGCAGCCCTCCACTCTCAGCTCTTCGTGACCTAGAGCCTTGGAGTGGTTGATCCCCCTCTCTTACATAGTGTTTTCTAGGTGTCACATATAGAGTTTGTTTAAAAAATTTCACACCCTTTGTGATTTACACCATTTTTCCACTAATTTGATAGTTATTTACTTTGAGATTAAGGTGATTTGAAATGACATTTCATCCCTACTATATCATGACTTTAGGTTCATTGTTGCTTTGCACCCTTTGGATTTTTTCATATTAGGATTTCTCATTAAAAATAAATTAAAAAATGTATCTAATATGATTATGAAATTTGTTTTAGAGTTGGTTTGTATCATGTTTTGTTTATGTTCCTTGGATTTAAGAATCTTATTTGAAGGTGGACCTAATTTTTTGATATACTGGATTTCTATTCACTTTAGATAAATTTTAACTTTGCATCCTTTGGGAATTATCTTTTGTTGCCTTGGTGTTTATAAGTGATTTCAAGTGTTAAAAAAAAATAAACCCTAGTTGAGTTTGTCGTTCACATTTAGAATTTTCCTTATTCCTCATGGTAATTTTCTAGTGGTAGCCACAAGGATTGGTAAGCTCAATTTTGACTTGAATTTTCCATAATTAGTGAAGTTCCATGTGTTCCCATCTAATGGAATGGTAACAACATATGTTTTTTTTACCCATGTTTAGATTAATGTTTTATCTAGTTATTTCCTAGAGATGATGTGAGCATATGTTGCATGTTGATATTTTGTATTATGTCAGGTTTCAATAGAGAATATTGTTGAGAGAGTATTGAAGAGGGGTCTAAGAAGATTATTGATGTGAATTTGGTACATATATAGGAGGTCTAAAGGGAAGTAGATATGAAACTACATGTAAATCGAGTTAAATCTATGGTTGACTTCTAATGACATTTGCATCAAGTTTTCAATGAAGTTAAAAAATAATTGTGAAGGGAATACAAACCCAATTTATTCTCAAATAGGTCTAATTTGTGTTGCTTTTAAATCTCAAGGTTCCTCTATGGTATGATAGACCCAATATATGAGAAGATTTGAATAAGGGAGAGAAATATACTAATCTAATTAGAAAGGAAAAGAGTTAGATAAAAATGAAGGACAATCTATAATAAAACTATAAATAATTGAAGTTCAAATAATTTAAGGAGAAAATGGAGTGATCTAAAATTTAAATATAAAAGGATGTATATCTTACAAAGTTACATAGGGAGGTTGAGGATGATGTAAAAAACATTACAATGTGTGAAGGGGAGAGTGGCAATGTATAAAGGAGAACCTTCAAATCAAGGAGTAGAATAAAATGTCCATATGAATATGGTGGTTGAGAAAAGTGCTAAAGAAGGAAACTTTACAAAAAGAGAGAGATACAAAGAAGAAAAAGAGGTTTTTGTAGATATTCCCCTAGGTTTGATATAGAGAGGACATATGAGAGAGTCTATGATCGATCCCAAGACCCTAATCATAGACAATGAATGTTTAAGGTTTCCAGGACTTCGATGACCTAGATTAGGTAACAATGGTAAGTGACAATATAATAGAAAATAAAAATGAGGAAAGTAAGAAAAGAGATAGGATTATAAAGAAAGAAGACAATACAATAGGTAGGAATAAGTATAAAAGAGTGTTTCATAAAAAAAATTACAATTAGAAGAAATATAGTCATAAGGAATTATTAGTAATTGTCAATGCATGGATTCCTTATACAAAATATGCCACTTGTGATATCAATTATGGAAATTTTATACAAACACATGAGAACTATATAAGATAATCTCTGGGATTAATAAGTCAGATCCTTGTATATTTTAGCTTAAACCTAATAATTGAAAAGGAAAAAGGAAGAGATGTTGAAAGTAAATGACTAAAAATCAAAAGTGATGTGCTAGAACAAATATTTCCTTGTTAATATTCCATAATTTTTTTAACACATCAAATACCAATCTACAAAAACTAAAGTAGAATGTGAGCATTAAAATGTAACAACAAATTTATCTATAAATAATTTATAAAAGTGGGATGACAAAAATCTCAACTTTTTGTATTAAATATCTCAAATTATGTTGTATGGTTATACATAATGAACACCCAAATATTTTTGGAAACATAAATAGATGTTCCTCTAGGCATTAAAATAAGGAATTTAAGAAATAAAAATGTATACAATGTGCATAGATCTAATGTTTACAAGGCTAAATAGTTAGAAACTAGCCTAAGGCTCATTTTTCATTAAAATTTTGTTACACCCCATTGTGCTATTACTTATTTACTTTTACCTAGTTGTGTGAAACTTATTTAAATGTGTTTGTTTATGCTTTATGTATTTCGGAAATACAATAAATTTATGAATGTTTGATTCAAAATGAAGTTATGTAATGATTTTTTATATGAAATATATGATGCAAAAGGTTGAAATTGATTCAGCTGACTACGTTTTCTATGTACTAAGTTGGATGCAAGGACATATTCAATCCTCTAGAAGAGAGGGGAAGTATCACTCAGGAGAATAGAATTGGTATGGTAACCCTTAATGAGTCTAACTGGGCTTTCATACACTCACTTCTAATTATAGTCAAGTCAATAGCCTAGGAAATGGTAAGTTACCTTAGTCTTGTTTATGTATGAATTAGGAGAGTTTATGGATTTGTTTGTGAACGCTCTTGATTTAGTCTAAGTGTTTGAGTTTCTGTCAATTGTGTGTTCTTCTTAATATGTTTACATTTGATCGATGAGATATATACATAAAATGTATATATACTATGCATGTGCATGTCTACGATGAACTCATGCACATGAGTAAAAGTATACATGAGTATACGTAGATAGACGTATCTACGTATGCTTATGGATGAATTATCCATATGCATGGGGACATCGAATGGACAAGGAGACATATATATATACTTCATGTATATGTGTCAATCGATGTTGTTGAAATTGCATGTGTAAAGGCAATGTTAAATAAATATATGATATATATGTTTATGTGTGTATGTGTATGTATCGACGTAATGAAAATGTCCATACGAGTGTATTAATATATATATAAATATACATATGTATATGTATATATATTTACATATGTGTGTTATTATTTTATGGGATAAATGAATATATGTATTTTTATTTGAATATCAAAAGATGCATTCTATAACCGTGTAAGTTGATATATTTGTATATATATATAAATATATATATATATGCATATATATACATATGCATATATATAAAAACATGTAATGTTATGTATATATATATGTTAATAGCGTTGTTTATACATTAAAGTGCATGGAATGTATGAAACACATTTCATACATGTTATATGTAAAGCACAGAAATTAAAAGTGATAACACATAAAACTATTGGCAATGTTTAATGATTAAACATGGTGTGCTTGAATAAAGAATGCAGTGCTCTATTATGCGTAGAGATATTAAGCCAAGTAATACATGGAAGTAATATGCAAGACAAAGTTGACACTGAGAAGTGATGCTAATCTAAAATGCATAAGATAACTTTGACTTAGTCTTTGAGCTAAATAGCAAACCAAGGAAATAGGAAGCGTGCTGTTTTGGTGGCACCAAACTGAGAATAGTGTGATCCAAATAGAAGTCTAAACATGCAATGCAAATTACAAATTGTGAAGCAATGTGAAATATGTGAATTGGTCAAATAAGGAGTTGGCCAAATAAGTCGACCTATAGGAGACAATCACCTTGAATTTCTAATTATCATTCTTGTTGTCTAGTTGAATGGGGTGACTCATTCTCTATGGTTGAGTATATGTTTACTGTGCATCGATTCAAGCTACCACCTTTTCTTGTTCTTGCTAGGTCAAACTTTCTGAGCTGAAAAGTGTCAATTTTGATACCCTATTTCTAGCCTTTGGTTGTTTATCTTTTTGTATAAATAGAGATTCCTTTCACTTCAAATGGGACACATTCTTGCATTCTAATTTTCTGGTTTTCTGAGTGTTACTCTGCTATAATATTGAGTTGTGAATAGAGAGGTTTTAAGTGTGAGATTGGTGAGGTTTTTAGAGAGATTTCTTTGTGGGAATTAGTCAAGGGAAGGATTTACAAATTGTTTGGTGGAGGCTATTCTAGGAAACCTGTTATATCAATTGGAGCTATCTGATTATAGGCATGCTAGTTCTCTACTTTACTTTTCTATTTTAAGTTGAAAAGATTGCTTGATTTTATGGGTGTTGCTTGAATTGTTTGGAAAGAGTAAATAGATACTTTTATGTTGTTAAACTCATATAAAGGGATTATCTTAGCATATTACGTATGTAGATATGAGTGTTTATGTGTTTTATTATAGACTATGTTAAGTCATGCTTAAATAGTTATAGTTTTATTTTTAAGGAAGCTTGTGAAACTCTGGATTATGTTTCAGTTTGGTTTACTATAGTGTTATGTTTTAGTAAGAGAAAATAGGTTATTCTTGGCATTAGGATAATCCAGTGAAGGGGATAGCCTATGCATAGAATATGTGTGGTCATTACAAATCAAGCTAGGAAGGTGTGTGAATAGGATGACTCGCACTTGAAGTAACTGAGTGTTGAATTTTTTGGCCAAAGTAGTGTAATTTTCCACTGTTTACACTATCAATTCACTATGATCTAGTTATGCATTCTATTCTAGTATTGTCATACACGTAGGTTGCAGCCATATGGTTAAGTTCTAGTTTGTAGTACACAACACCAAGCTCAAGAAAGGCTAGTATTATGGGGTTACCAAACCAATCTCTTCATCAAAGGGTAGGGCCATCTTACCTAATAGGTAGATGTGCAAGGGACCATAGTAAGTCTGTGGTTGGAAGAAAATTGCTTGATTGATGCTTCTCCTCATCAGTTGGAATCCAATATTTGGAAGGGGATTATCTGGACCATATGTATTTCTAGTGCTAGAAGCTCAGAAAATTTGTGTATGTACTTTGTACCCATTTATATGGAAGGATGTAAACATGAATGTTAAACTTGAGTTTATACAATATGAAATAAATATTATGGAAAGATTTGTGAAATTAAAATGAAATGCAATGAAAGTTTGGAATAGTGATTATTTCATATGTGCATGTAATTTTCATTATGGAAAAGAAAAACTTTATTGCTATATTATGGTATCATGGTTTATTCCCTTGTGGGTTAAAACTTAGGAAGATTTTCGAGTAGAATATTGGGCATGTTACACATGGTATCAAAGCTACCAGGTTTTACTCTAGAACCTATGTGCTCACTATGATTTTTCCTCCAACATTAAACAAGTCTAATGCTTGGAAATATTGTGCCAATATGGTGCATCTCATGTTAACTAAAAGGAAGTCTATGATCGGAAATGAGTACTACCTACGTACCAAGAAGGAAAATCGCCATTTGGCTAAGCGATACCGAGACATTTAGTCATGCCTTGTCACAAATTAGCCAAGAGAAGATAATGATGATAGATGAAGCCATCTACAATCATTTACCTTATGTCTCTCTAGTAAAATCATACTCATTATCACTCTCTAGGGATATGCCCTCATAATGTAGTGTCAATCTAGCTATGTTGTTTCGAGACCCTCGTGTTATACCCATGGCTGAAATTATTGTAATAGCCACAAGTGGCGATTCTGAGGGTTATGAACCTCAAAATTACGTATCGAAAGATAAATCTAAGGGATACTATCCTTTTTGGGATAGAGAAGAGCAAGTGAGAGATGAGCAAAATTTTGAGGGGTATACCCCGTTGAGCTATGTATCTAAGAGTGAATTTGATGGATACTCTCCTCTTGAATATTTGAATAGTCATTCAATGTAAAACAAGGATATTGAAATCTTTATGAATAAATGAAAATCATATTTTTATCAAAAATTGTGCATATTTTTTTCAATGAAACGTTTATATGTGAAAACATGCTCTTGTATGGTGTATTCAAAACAATATATAAACTTTCTTAGATCTAATTCCATGAAACCCTCTAGGTGTACTTCAACTTTGGAAAATGGTTAGAACTTGCACTAACCTAGGGGAAATTCAAGAAGTAGGGCAGGGGGCTGAGAATGTTGAAGCCAATTTGAATCACATTCTGGAAATGATGGATGAAACCAGGGAATGAATAGGGAACCTTGAACAAGAAGGGGGAAAGATAGAGTGGAAGAAGAAATACCAAATGATGAGGAGGAAGTACCTCATGAGGAAGAGGAAGAGGGAGAAATTCTCAAGATCACACCCATGTTAATGAACATGAGACTGATAAAAAAAATTCTCAATCCAAATCAGAAAGTAGTAAAAGAAGACGTGCGGCAACAAAATTATCTAGGGATATGATAAAAATTACCCCTCCCAAATTTGAAGGAAGTACTAGCTCAAAGATGAGGCTGAGGCTTGGTTGATACAAATGGAAAAATATTTTGAGATTAGAAACTATTATGAGGTCACGAAAGTTGTTTGGGGAGCCTTCCAATTGGAAGGAGAAGCTTCTAACTGGTGGATGAACAAAAAGATGGAATTAGGACTTAGTTCTTTAAGGCTAACCTGGAGTGATTTTGTTGAAATTTTCTAGAAAAGGTGGTTACCCTAACTTTTCTATGATCCATAACTCACTAATTTCTAGAATTTAAGGCAAGGAGACTCGTCGGTGAATGAGTAAGTGGGAGAAATTCAGCCATCTTTTGAGGTACTATGTATCAAAAAGATGAGAGATTTCAAATAAGGAAATTCATCATGGGGTTGCATAACCAAATAGGTGGAAATGTTGATGTCCATGGTCCAGCAACCATGGATCTAGTTTATGAGAAAGTAGTTAAATAAGAGCAAAAGCTTAAAGCTATCTCAATCTATCAAGAAAGGAATCAAAAGAAGTTCGATAAGCCTCGGGATAATCAAAATCCAAAGAAGTTTAGTGGAGGACCATATTCTCAGAAGCAAGGGGACAAAGGGCCTTGAAACAATTGGAGTGAACCTAGAAGGGATTGTGGAGGAAGAAACTTCAATAACGGTAAGAACAAAGTTGAAGGAAATATCAATAATATTGATAGGCCTGCAAGGAAAAGGAGACCAATGAAAGGATGTTTCACATGTGGTGGGGATCATTATGCCATTAATTGTCCCAACAAGCCATCAGGATTGCAATCTCAAGGAGATTCTCTTCCTCCCCAACATGATGCATTCTAGCAAAAGATCCATGTCGCTTTGGATAACTGGAAAGCTCAGTTCTAGATCACTCTGATAAAAACTCTAGGTACTTAGTTTGGTATACCTATTTCTAGTCTTATTGATACTGGAACCATGGAAAATTTGGTTTCACTAAAGTAGCTAGCCAAATTTCTAGAAAGGATAGTTTTATGGAAAATTCTTGTGTTGTAGAATATGCAAACTAGACAAGAGTTGAGGTGAGGCAATGTATTTTTGAGCCTAGGGTTGAACTTCCAAGTTTTTCTACAGAGGTAAATTTGTACATAGCACCCTTAGGATCTTATGATGTCATCTTAGGGATGAATTGTCTATGGAAGTATAGGGATAAAGTGGATTTCCATGCTAAGACTATAGAATGCTTAGATGACCTAGGTAATCAAGTATCTTTGCAAGGTAGACCTAGGGAAATAAAATTATGTCAAATGTTAGCTATGCAAATGCATAAGGCAAAGAAGAAAGGATGTCAACTCTTCATAGTTAAAATGGAAAAACTTGAGGAAAGTGAGGAAGCCATTTCTGAAGAAGTTGAAGAAGGTGAAATGGTGGAATCTAGAGAAATGAATATGGAAAAGGATCCTATCCTTTGAAAATTTGTAGATTTTTTTCCAGATGAATTACCTAGAAGCACTACAACAAATCCCTATGATTTGCTCCACGTTTTGCTCTATTTTTTGCTTTCACCCACTATTTTAATGTACTTTTTGGCAATTTTTTGAAAATGTCAACATTATTTATTGGGATGGCACAATTTTTGGTGTTTATTGCACTAATCAGTACAAGTCGACACTAATTTAGACACTAATTAGTGCCTAAAGTTGTGTCATCTTTAGCGTTGATATTAGCTTCGAGTGTAGTGTCACTTTTAGCTCTGAATTTAGCTTCAAGTTTAGCTTTGGTTTTAGCACCGGTTTAGACACCCCTATGTCGAAGAGACTTATTTATATGTCTCATCAACAATGTAAAATAGTGAAATATCAACAAGATATAGGCATATCGAGGAGAGAATCACTTATGTCACATCAATAAGGTATATCTACAAGTGCTCGGCAAAACACAACTCTTGAATATAACGAAGTAATGTCGATGAGACATAGAGATATCGGTAAGACAAATAAGATTGTCTCATTGACATTCTTCAAGTAATGATCAAAATCATACACCGCTATACCGCCAGGAAGGTGAGCAACATATGTGGTAGAGTGGTATACACCACAACCCCGCAGCAAGAAGCCTTGAGCAAGGTGGTAGTGTGGTAAACAACAGAAGGGAAGGGAAAAACACTGCTATACCACAGCGATAATCACAAGTCTCTCTGACATGGAAGAGTTACATCGATATATAAAGAAATACCATCAAAGGAAAATATCGATGAGACAGTGGCATATCGACAAGAGATATTAACTTCTCTCATCGACACCAGCAACCAACATTAGAGGAACATAAGATCTAATGTCGATGAGACATTGAGATATCAATAAGACAAATAAGATTGTCTCATCGACACTCTTCAAGTAATGATCAAAAGCATACACCACTATACCACCGAGAAGGTAAGCAACATATGTAGTAGAGCGGTATACACTGAAACCCTGTAGCAAGAAGCCTTGAGCAGGGCAGTAGTGTGATAAACATGGCATCATTACAATTTACTGTAATAAATGCAAAAAATCACATCAATTTCCAAAATGAAATGCTATTAAATTATTAAGGGTTGCCAAAACTAATATGACTAAATATCGCACCATCCAAAGATAAGTGATTTTTCCCAATATCACACTCAATTGCAGTGCACTAGTGTGGAAGGAGCTAAGGATACAAGAAGAAGAAGTCTTGCAAGCATGAAATAATCGAGTAAGTGCATGAAAACTCTCTGAAAGAGCTCTGTTAATATAAAAAATATTTCAAGGTTTTGTCATTTGAAACCATAGTAGAGAAAATTGAAACATACCTCCTAAAAGAAAACAATCAGAAGTAAAAGAAAGTTAGCCTAAAATTAAAGATGAAGAACCTAAAGTAAAGAAGAGACCACTCCATCAGTCCATATTAGATATACTTCCATGGTCTACTAAAGAGGGTAATAAGAAGTTTCTCGTGGACACCGCACAAAGTTTTAGGGATGCCCTGATTTCCAAATCTGGATGGGACCTATTTTGGTATTTTTACAATAAAAGAAACGAAAAGATTCCAGTGTCAAATGCTTAGATGTTGGATATAGCAAGGTTGAGTGTCCCAAATGTGTTTGCTGATGTAGAATTTATCAGACTACTAGCCAAACACTATCACTCAGCTACCAAAATAGTAAGGTTTCCAAATGGCACAGTATTGGTAGAAGTAACCAGAAAAGCCATCATTGAGTGGTTTGGCTTAAACAAGTAGGCTCTGACCAAGATAAACCTATAGAAAAATGAGGAGGATTATGCTAGGTTAAAAAAGACTTATAGAAGTGATGAGGTACACCTATATATGAAAAGAAGCATTGGTAACAAAACATTCCCCATCTCTACTACCACTATTGAACCATTTAATGTGACAGATTTTTAGTATTACTTTGTAAATACATATTTATCTCTTTTCCAAGTGTTGGGGATAGATGCTCAAGATAAAATGCCAATAGGCCTAATGATGATGCACATGAGAATTCAAAACCCTGAAACTAATATTGAATATGACTTTCCTTCATACCTTGAGAAGGCATTAGATGATGAATTCTCCCAAGTTATAGAGGATAGAGCACTGATTACATTCAGACACTATTCCCTACTGTGTCATCTGATATTGTACTAGAATAGGGACCATTGGACTAAAATAATGGACTTGGCTATAGTAGATGAGCAATGGAATCCCACACCTGTCCAGAAATGATGCTATATTTGGGACAATCGGTGCAAGAATTCAAGCTTTGTTGTATTCTATGAAGACTTTGTACACAGAATCCTTCAATTTCTTGGGTATGCAATACCAAGATTGTCAACCAAAATTATTGCAACTCGTGAGACCTTTGGCTTTAAGACTAGAGCAGGGTCATACACACAATTTTGGAGATTGGTTCTTCCTCCCAGAAGTTAAAATAATAAGAGTTTATGGATGCCCTGTTGCTCCACACATACTGCCAAAATTTGTGCCCCTCAGATTAGCATTTCTTGAATTTATGTGCCAAATGATGTGGATGGAGAAATATGTAATCCAAAAGCAAAAGAAAGACACTTTCCTGCCAAACCAAACCAAGTGTGAATATTGGACTGTTAGCTCAAACACACTAGAGGAGTTACAGTATTATTTGAAGACAAGAGATGCATTGAAATCTAAAAAAGAAAGAGCCTTTGACCCTGAAAATCATATGAACAACATAAGGCACAATCTTCTTACCAAAATGACAGTGCCACACCAAGTGGATTTTGAAGAAGATTTCATAAGGAACTGCATTACTTATAATGATGTATTTAGTAGAAGGAGAAAATGGGAATATATGAAGAAGGTTGAAGAAAGGATGAAGCGGAGGTCCAAGGATTTCCTAGGATACTTTGTTGAGGAAAATGACCCCATCAAGAGGATAGAATTGATAATTGGTAGATTTGAATAATTGTACATAAAGAAGGAAGCATATCTCGAAGAACATCATAGTGGTGCAACTGCAGAGCATACCCCAGGTGAAAGGTTGTTTCTTTTTGTAAAAGGCATGTAGCTTGTTTCTTCCTATATAAATAGGAAACCAAGGCCTAGTTTTAAATTATCATCATCATATATCATTTCCATTTTGAAGACTTATGTTATTAATATATATCAATTGAAGCAATATAATGGAGAACATCTTATTATCAGAGATTTTCCATGATTGTGTTATCATTCTATATTTTTCTTATGTTTTCCATACTTATTTCTTCTTATAGTTGAATGAATATCAATTATTGAGCCTCAATATTGTGCTTATGTGAATGAATATGTTGATACAGTAAAGCATTTATTGTGGATGTTGGTAGAGCTGCTAAAATTTTTAAAAATTTGAGCTTATTTTGCCTTGTTACATGTTCAACATAAAAATGGAAACTATTTAAAAATAATAAAGTTAACAAAGTTGCTTATTTAAATAATTGTGAGTTACGTGCATTAATATTTTATTAACTTTTGTGTCTTCACAAACATATGTTGATACAAAATGAATGGAAGAAGCATCCAAGTAATCCTAATTTTTTTTGCCAACAATTCATTCCAAAGATTGAACAATTTATGGATATTGCAATAGGTATTAATTAAGGATATGATAATGATGATATATTCTTTTACTTGTATATTCTATGAAACATTCCTTATTTTCTATGAAATAGTGTATATATTCTTTTACTATTATGTCTATTAAATAAAATAGAGTTCGAATAAAAAATGCTTCACCTTTTTTTGTAAGTGAGTATGTGAATTATTGTTTAAGGAAAAATCTTACAGTGTTTACATTTTTCAGTTTACTAGTTTCAAATCTTCATTTTCTATGTATATAAAATTGTATGTGCTATTTATCTCAAATGACATAAAACAATAATATCATCAGAATCAGGGTTTTCAATTTTAGCACCATCATTGTCCACACTTTTCATATCCTGTTCACTTTTAAGTACAATCATCAAAATTTTATTTTTATTTCTTGTCCCAGTTAATCTTTATTCCTTTCAGCACAACACAGTAGGTTGCATGTTAAATTTCAAACATTTTCTTTGCATTTTTTTGTATATATTATTTTCTCAGTGCATCATTATGTAACAACAATTTCACTTTCGAGATATACACTAAAAATAAATGAAAGAACATGTTTGCTTTGTCAAGGGAAATGTATGGTGAATACCCTATGTCTTTCAGATAAGTGTGCAAGTGAAATATGACATAACTAATTGAATCTTATTTTCTACTATACAATTGTTTTTTATGTGCTTTTTACTTTTTGCATGTGGATTACCCTCAAAAAGAGACTGCTTATCTTTTCTTAAATGAAGCCTTTACATTTCCTGTCTACGAAAGGAATTTACTGCTTGACAACAAGTTCGTGAACTTCATACAAATTAAGATTGGTGTAAAAGGCCATCCCCGCAAATGTTGTTTGGTCTAGAATTATAATGGAAAATAAAAAATCTTGCTAGGAGAATAAAAAAAGTTTTCAATTGTCCAAGTACAACATAATATTACTAAAACATTTCAAATTTTAGGCCATAAGAATCATCCTTTTTTAAACATGGATTGCAAATAATTCTAAAAATTTAGAAGTCTTGGTCATTAACATTATTTTCTGCTACAATGTCATCCAGTGTATCATTGTCAATTTTCATATGTTCTTTCAAGTATTTAATATTATCATCATCCTCATCTTGACCTGCATCATCTTCATCATCATTGAAATTTGACTGTAGACCATCCATATTGTTACCAAATGTATTTGGATCATCATTTTCTATACCATCCATATTGTTATCTTCCATAACATCATCTAACTTTGGATTGTTTTCTTCTTGTTCTTGAACATAACCATCTTCAACATCATCATGGATGTCAATTTCTTTGATGTTCTCTAATCCCTCTCTCTCATTTTGTTGGCCATCATTTTTTTTCTCAGTATCCACTAATGCATCATCAAATACATGCATTAATCTTGGATCATAATGTATGACAAATATCCATTTTGGGTCCAAAATATCTTCATAGAAAAATACCTGCACATGAACGACATACATATATTAGACATTATATAAATTGTATGAACACATATACATCAATTGAATAATGGAACATTATTTTATAGACTACCTTTTTTATACAATAATTTCTATAAAACACAATTTTGACAACATAGTTTATAAAACATTAGTCCACACTCATTTATTATTCTTTGGTTTTTTGCCCTTAAGAACATCCTTAGGGAGACCTTGTTCTTCCCTCTTCTTTTGTGCAAGAGTGTGTTTTAAGAAAGGGTAATCAATCAATAACACATCCCCAATGGTAAGGTCCATAATATCGTCAACCATTATCAATTTATCAACCTCTCTTTCCATATCTCCATCTTTATCATTTATAACCTCAACAAATTGACAATTTGGTCTTACAGTAGGGTCCCCTTACTACTATTTATAAATCCTGCAATATTTTTGTGTGTGTATGCACGTCCATCTATATACATAAGATGACCTCTATTCATTTCTTTTCCACTTTCCAATTGGAGACGATGTGTATACATATTCAAATTTAGAGCATATGTTGACATGCTAGGCTTATATTCTACTAGCCTTCTCCATTCACCACTGTAATATGATGGACCATAATATGGCATTAATATCCTAGTGGTTTGTTCTGAATTATTTCTATGTTTGGATACCACATGTACATTTTGGAAAATAAAGAGGCCTAGATTCGCTCCATGAATATTGGAGGGCCGTATCATGTAGTTGTATCCCCAAAATTGAAACACCTCGTACACTCTAGGTAGTTGTTGATCACTAGGCCAAGCATAATATAGTCGACGATCAAATGTCTCTTTGTAAATTGATCTCAAACTTAGGGGAAAGTCATCATCTCCATCACATTCATTCTCATAGGGTATGTAGTCCACCTTCCCCTTGTCTTTAAGAAAATTATGCATCTTCACACCGGTTCTTGTTCTATTACTTGTTTTTGTCAATTCCTCATCTTCTAAGTTGGTATATTGGCACATATTTGTGTTAGATGTATCATCTGATAAATGATCATTTCCCTCTAGGCTGGAAGTTGGTGATCCAGGAAACTTTAAACCAAGAACTTTATGCTGCAAGTATCCAATAAGAAAAAATTAGTTATTTAAATAATATAAAACAATGTTTAAACAAATTATACATGTTATTTATATCAAATTGGAAAATTTCTCACCACAATTCCAATTGGATTTGAATCATTGTAGGAGGCATACTACTGACTAGAAGCTCATCATATATGTAATATCTTTGTACAATCACTCATTTGAATTGTTTCTTTCCATGATATGCAAAACATCCACAAACAACAATTTTCTCAAAGTATTCATCCCATGTTCTATAGTCCTGACCTACCTCTTCTTCAATGCAATCATTTGTTCTGTCTGCAGTATCCATTGTCATATGCTCTTCCACCCACTATCGTCTACGTGATTTAATAGTTTTAGGTACACATCCACGTACATATCTTGTTCTTTTGCTAATTGAATGCTTAGGCTCTACATTTGCTCCAATCTCCATCTAAAATTATCAACAACATGCATTAATTTATGTCAAGATTGGATAATACATTATAAATTTTAATAATACTGTGAAAAAATATTGACATATCACAAAATGCCATCAGATCATTTTTTCCTAAGTTAAGTCAAAATTTGAGTACCTGATGTCCCACTTCATCCGTTGTGTCCTCATTTGATATGACACAATCTATTGCCTTAGCCTCATCTCGCCCCTATAATACACAACATAGTAAATAATGTTTAGTACACCAATTATATCATTTCAACGAATATGCTATCCAACACAAAACCTCACTTTAGTCATATATTTGACATATTGATATCATGTTTTGGCTATCCTAATTTTCAAACTTTTCCCTTGATCATAGAATCACATTTAGTCACCATTCCTGTGCATTTTAAACCAATAAGTTTGACCACAGAGGCATCATGGAAAAAAAATGACTTTATCTCCTCTACATTGTAGCATTTGTGAATTCATAAACACCATCCTTTGGTTGAGGTTTCTTTCTCTTCTTACAGGTCTATTGTATCTGCAGATTTCGTTGTCTCATCTATTTCCACCCACTTTCCTCTCAGTGATTTAGTATTTCTATGTCGTCCACATCCTCTCTCCATGTCCTCCTCTATGAATAAAAATTTCACCATAGAAGCTTTCACCACACTACCGCCAAGAAGGAAAAAGCAACTTACGGGACCACAGTAAAAACTGCTCTACCGCATCGAGCTGATGAAGGAGTTGCGGGATAGCAGTGGTCACCGCACTACTACACGCCAATGGTAGAAGACTTTCGGGACTGCGGGAGTCACCACAACACCGCCAGGAATAGAAGGAAGACTCACATACTTCCATAGAAGCTTTCACCACACTATCGCCGAGAAGGATGAAGCACCTTCTAGGAACAAGATAAAAACTGATCTACCACACTAAACTGATGAAGGAGCCATGGGACAATGGTGGTCACAAAAACAAGGTAGGAGTTGGAATTATTTCCAACACTCTGGATCCTGTGATACACAACAATGAAAATAGTCATTATACAACAATGATAGGCGCTAAATTAGGCACACTTGATGCCGCCTTATACGTCCCAAACAGATTACATTAACAGCCAAAAGTCAATGCTAAAGTTGGCATTAACTAACGTCAACTAAAGCATCGACTAATGAATCAAAATCAAAAATTTAAAACTTTCCTGTGTGAAGGAAGAAATCAAACGACCAAAAAGGGAAAAACGTCACGCGAAGGAAGAAAGCAAGGTGCTACCAACAACTAATGAGAAATTTGATTTAGTTTGCGACACTATAGGTAAGTTTACAATTGTTTTTTCTTGCTTGAATTTTTGATTGTTTATTGCTCTTTGTATTGCATTTGAATTCATGATTGTTTACCGGTTCGTGGCCTAACCAATCCAGGCAACCTCTAAATTGTCCCACATTATAAATTATAAAACCTTTGAGAAACCAACAAAAAAATTTACCCTACCCATTTGAGCTTTGGCTCAAAATATTATAGCACGAAGCAAGGATGCCTCTGTATTCTTTCCCTAACCTGGGTATCAAGGAAATAGTGAATTGCTTGGAAAATCTAGGAATTGGGTTGGTCACTATTGAGCAACTGCTGAAAATAAACGCAAAAATCACTTGGTTTTGCCCAACCGTGCCATACTCACTGATGCCATGATAAATTCGTGCAAGATTGCATTATGAAAGAATTTTCATGATAATTTTATCAACACTAAGCAAACTAAGTGAACATATTTTCCCTAGGTTATCAACACTAAGCAAACCCAGCAAACATATTTTCCCACAAAACAAAACTTTCATACCACAAACTGGACAAAAATTTTCATACCTGACAGTGTGTACTTCGTTTGCCTCCACAGACTAGACGAAAATAATTTTCCCTAGGTCACCTCAAAATTTCAAGCAATGGAGGGAAGCGAGCATTATCAGCAAACTCTGGCCATAATGAGGTAATTCATTGTCAATTTATAGATTTGTAAATGTTTCCATTGTTTCTTTGAATTTTACTTTTTAGTTTTTTATTTCTAAATTTAAAAGAAGAAATATAATTTAAATATATATATAGGGAAATGAGATTGACAAATATAAAGAGGAATTGGCCTCCATATTGGGGGTAGAGGCAACGAACAAATTGGTTAATGTGGACTAGACAACACTTGCCAAATACATAGAAAAGCAATCTATTAACACCCCTCAAACATTACAAACAAATCAATTGTGTCAAAGGGAATCAATTGATTCCCCAAATAGTCCTGGATCGAGCAAAAGATCCAAGAGGAAATCAATGACAGTAAACTCTAAGATTGTGGAACAGGGAGCAAAGACTTCCACTCCTGGGACATAGACTTCTTCCACCACGCCATGTTTTCAATCTTGCATTGGTAGCTACAATATGAAGATATAATACGAGGTGGTTTCAGGGGAATTCTGAATGACAAATGCTAGGAAAACATTTGTGAATAGGTTGAAGGAATCATGCCTTCAACAATTCAAAGACCATCTACATTTTTCATTCTCAAAGATACCCATTCACCTAAAAAAATCAGTTATCCATGACATGGAGACTAATTTTGGCACAGATTGGTCTTTAAAGAAGATAAAGCTATGAATGTCTCAAAACTGCAAGAGATTTTGGTGCAACCAAACAAAGAAGATAAAAAAAATCACTCCTGAGTTAAGGCAGAAAAAAAGGTCAATTGATGTAAGTGTGAAAGTATGGAGAGAGCTTGTAAAAGCATATGAGAAGTCTGATTCACGAAGGAAGTCTGGTGAGGATAGTACGCAGGTATTTGAATTTTCTCATAAAATTATATCAAATTTATTAAACGATATTTAAATTTTATTTGTGCATAGTTAAATTGAATTAGTATATGTTTCAAGACAAGGCCTCCAAGGCTAGGCTTGAGAAACTTCGTGCCACACATCACAGTGGCCAAAAAGGCTTATAGGCCTTGATATGTACATTTGTAAGTATATTTAATATGTTAAATGATTTTTTTTATTTCATTGAAAAATGTAAATGATTGCATATTAATTAGTTTAACTAGTCCATGTGCGATGTTTTGACAGGAGGAGAAATATGACCGCCATCCAAAGCAATTTGAAAAGAACATGTTACAAGACAAAAAGTGGAACGATTTTGTAATTTGGATGGAGAACGAGGTATCAATAGTTGAGTTTCAATAACTTAGTTGGATATTGTTGTGTTAATATGTCAATTTGCATCTCTTGTGTTGAGTTGTTTATTGATGCATAAGATGAGTAAATAGAGCTCAAATCTTATGATTACAAGATGACCATTTATGTGCATGAATAAATAGTAGAAGGATGTAGATGAACTCAATTCATCTAACCTTGTGCCTCTTGGTAGGAATTCCTCTTGAATCTCTAATATCAGGTGCCTAAGACTTCCCTATAGCTTTTACCTTTCTTTGCCACATTTCCTCTTCACTATGAGACTCATCTGTTAGAAACCAAGATCTGAAATGCAAATCAGAAAATAACCTTCCACAGAAGAGAAAATCAGAAAAAGCAAAGCTATTGCAAAAAGATGTGCAAAATATTATTATTCAGGAATTCATAATTACATGAGATGATTTTCTTTATAAAATAAAAGTATGCATAACCCTAATCTTATCTTGAGCAACAAGATAGCTCAACAAGATAAGGATAAGAATAATTAACCTAGGAATTAAAATATTACCTAAGTTATGCAAGTGTAATTAAATATTAATTACACTAACACCCCCCCATAAGTGCAACTTAGGGAGAGTAAAAAAAGCATGCACCTAAAACTAAGATGAATGCAAGAAAGCATGAATGGGTCCCGGCAACAAGGCCTGATCAAGTACCCATGTACAAATGCAATAATGAGGTAGAGAAGGAAAACCCAGTGGGACAAAACCCCCCTACAATGAGATGACTGTTGCAAAGAAGCACTGGAAGAACACTTTGGAGTAACACTGGAACCAAAATCTGGCAAGCAAGGAAAGATACTTCTGTCTACAAGAAATCAAATCAGAATCATAATAATGCGACAGCAGACCCGATGTCACGGAACACTGAAAAACTCACAAACTAGAACAACCCTGGAATCTGTGAAGCAACAGTAGATGAAATGATGAAAAAATCTAGAAACCATGTATCTCGATGTTGATGCCAAACTATGACTAAAACTCTTCCATGGGAACAAGTACCATAAAGACTCTGGAACATTAACCATAAAAACATGGCCCTCAAACTGAGAAGGATCTAAACCAATGTGGATCAAGAAACATAAACTCTCAATCTAAAGTGTGAACCGATGTGAATCTGATATGTGTCAAGCTAGAGTAATATGTGGCCAAAAGAAACTAGAAAACCAGATATAACCCATGCAAGTTTCCATCAAAACAAGATGAAGGTGGAGATCAAAGTGCATGCACACTCCAATCAGATTATTATGCAAGAAACCCCCCTGATGGAACTTTATCTCAGTTCATTTATTACAATAACCCAACAATTATAAAAGGAGAGAATGAAAACATGCATAAATAAAAAATAAAAATAGAAATTAGATCTGTGTAGAGAACTGAACCAGCTTTCCAATGCCACAAGAATGACGAAAAAAGGATCACCAAGTCAAAAAATATGCCCTCCGAAGCAAAAAAAAACTTCATCTAAGTTCAAGGACCTGAAAAATAAATCTGGAGAAAAATATGATAAAAAAAACCATCAGCACTAGATCAGCATTGGAATCAGCTTTCCAACGGTATCTCGTTTGCAAAAAATGAACATCGTACACAAAAAATACATCCAATTTAGTGAAGTTGCTCCAAAATGCCCAATAAAGCTTGCAGGTAGCCCAGGGGGCTTAAAAAAAATAAGCCCCTGGTCCTATGCGTGACTAGGGGCTAGCAAACTAGGGGTTGGGGCGGAGCCCCTGGTCCTCCATAGGACCTGCGGAGGTGCTAAGGGGGCCGCTAGGGTTGGCGCATAGCACCTAGTCCTTAATAGGACCGTTGCTGGTGCTTATTCCGACCGAGGGCTGGGCACATAGCGCCTGATCCCACATGTGACTGGGGCTGCCGGTGGAGAAGCCCTCAGGGGCTGGCATGGCCAGTGGTGAAGGCTGGTGGCGGTAGAGGATGGGCGGTTGCCTGGTGGCCGCCTGGTGGTGCGATGGTGGCGATGGCCTTTATAACTAGAGGTGCCGCCTAGTTTCCAAAAAACACACATTTTTCAAAATAAAATTGATTTTCGTGCATTGAACTGCATGTTGGGGAGGCCGTACGACCACTAGGCAAAAAAAAAATACCTTCCGGACCAACTTCACCAAAATTGATGAAACGAAAGGCATTTTTAGGGTTTTTGGCCGTTGCGAATGCAATGGTGACCTTCATTTGTGCCCAAACTACTCTGAAAAATTGGCTACCTCCAGAGCTTGCAAAAAATCTCCCAACTTGAAACCCTCATGGATCTGGAAAATGATGGCCAAAATCTGCAAAACAAAAGCCAATCCTAACTTTTTCCATCGCTCTGAATCCAATGGTGAAGCCCGATCTAATCCAAGACACCGCATGAATAAACTCAAGGCATGATACCCTCAAGGAATCCCGAACGAACTCTGTAATGATTTTCTCAAAAATTTGAGAAGGGGTTGCAAATCAAGGCTCTGATACCATGTTAGAAACCAAGATCTGAAATGCAAACCAGAAAATAACCTTCCACAGAAGAGAAAATCAGAAAAATAAAAGCTATTGCAAAAAGATGTGCAAAATATTATTATTCAGGAATTCATAATTACATGAGATGATTTGTTTTATAAAATAAAAGTATGCATAACCCTAATCTTATCTTGAGCAACAAGATAGCTCAACAAGATAAGGATAAGAATAATTAACCTAGGAATTAAAATATTACCTAAGTTAAGTTATGCAAGTGTAATTAAATATTAATTACACTAACATCATCTCCTTTTTCCTTCTCTACATTTTTGGCTTTGACTTATAATTCATCCCATGTTTTACCTTCCTCCTCTTTAGAATCTTCTTCTTCTTCTTCGTCCTCCTCTGACTCCACAATAGATTCATCTTCTGAACCTTCCTCATCTGATTATGATTTGTCTTCTACATCAGAGGGTTCATATCCTTGATCTGACTCTTCTAAATTATCAAAATAAAAATCACTAGCTTCCATATTCAAAAAATTCCCAACCAACATCTTCAATAAATTTATTTGGATCATCAGTAATACTCTTCAAAATTGGCCACCAGTTCAAGTTCATTCTGCTTTCATAATAATTTATATCCATGGAGTTCAACCATTCCTTGATGCCATCAAGCAAAGATTGAGGAATGGCGTACATGCGGAGTACATCCCGCTTGAAGTCTTTGAAAACTATAGCCATATAAAATTCCTTTTGCCAAAGTCCTACTCTCTCAAGGTTAACAATCTCAATCGCACAAATAGTAATTACTAAGAAAGGTAATTCCACCAACTCTACCAAATAGTTTACCATAGGAACAATAAAATCATAGGCTTTGAAAGGAACTCCATGAAAAACAAGCTCTCTAAATGGTATATCAAACTCTACTTCAAAATCTTTTAGATGAGGCTGCTCCCATAGTTCTCTTATGCACTTGACAAATCCTTGAAACTCTATATTGATTTTATTTTTCCTGTCCCTCTCTTGTTGTTCTTCCTCAATTTCATCAGGATCATACATTGACCTTCTTACCCCTCCTAAAGTTTTGACCACATCCATTACCTCCACATAAAAATGGACATCCTTGGTCTTCTTGGTTCCCACGCCATGATATGGTTATGCAAATGAAAATGAAGCAAAGTAATCATCTCCTTCTCCACTGGCTAGAAGAATGCATGCTAAATTTTTTGATACATGATATCAACTCTCTCTTATGCTCTCATGGTTGAATATTGAAATCCAATATGGTGGGCCTCTAGAGTTCCATTCATCTTTCTTCCTCTTCCACCAAATGTTGGCCTGATCCACACATTTTCCAGCCTAATTGACTTTGTTTTTGAAAGCTGAAGCTTCTCCTAATTCACCAGTGTAGCTCTCTCTTCCTTTTCATACTCTTTCATTGCTACAGATCGTCTCTAGGATTTAATGATTTGTACCACATGGTTGATGTTCTTTGAATCCTTGCATCTAAAGAAAATTTCCTTAACATAAATACTGCTAGGGAATTTCAATGTTGCCATTGTAATTGGCATTAAATCCAGTACCTGCAACATTGAAAATTATCCTTATATAAGAATCCCCTCCATCTTTTTGGCTTGTAACACTCATGATGGTGGCTACATGAAATCTGATTGTGATTCCTCTTCTACATCAGAGGGTTCATATCCTTGATCTGACTCTTCTGAATTATCAGAATCAGAATCACTAGCTTCCATATTCAAAAATTCCCAACCACCATCTTCAAAATATTTATCTGGATAATCAGTAATACTCTTCAATATTGGCCACTAGTTCAAGTTCATTCTTCTTTCATAATACTTTATATCCATGGAGTTCAGCCATTCCTTGATGCCATCAAGGGAATATTGAGGAATGGTTTCAATGCAAAGTACATCCCACTTGAAGTCTTTGAAAATAATAACCATATCAAATGCCTTTTTCCCAAGTCCTACTCTCGCAAGGTTAACAATCTCAATCTCACAAATAGCGATTACTATGAAAGGTAATTCCACCTGTAATTCTACCAAATAGTTTACCGTACGAACAACCATGAAAACCAAGCTCTCTAAATGGTATATCAAACTCTACTTCAAAATCTTTTAGATGAGGCTACTCCCATAGCTCTCTTACTCGCTTGAAAAATCCTTGAAACTCTCTATTGATTTTATTTTTCCTGTCCCTCTCTTGTTGTTCTTCCTCAATTTCATCAAGATCATACATTGACCTTCTTGCCCCTCCTAAATTTTGGACCACATCCATTACCTCCATATAAAACTGGACATCCTTGGTCTTCTTGGTTTCCATGCCGTGATATGGTTATGCAAATGAAAATGAAGCAAAGTAATCATCTCCTTCTCCATTGGCTGGAAGAATGCATGCTTACTATTTTGATATATGATATTAGCTCTCTCTTATGCTCTCATGGTTGAATACTGAAATCTAGTATGGTGGGCCTCCAAATTTCTGGTCATCTTTTGTCCTCTTCCACCAAATGTTGGCCTGATCCACACGTCTGCCAGCCTAATTGACTTTATTTTTCAAAGCTGAAGTTTCTCCTGAGTCACCAGTGTAGCTCTCTCTTCCTTTTCAGACTCTTTCATTGTTGTAGATCATCTCTGGGATTTAATCATCTGTACCACATGGTTGATGTGCTTTGAATCCTTGCATCTAAAGGAAATTTCCTTAACATAAAAATTGCTAGGGGATTTTAATGTTGCCATTGTAGTTGGCATTAAATCCAGTACCTGCAACATTGAAAATTATCCTTATATAAGAATTCCCTCCATCTTTTTGGCTTGTAACACTCTTGATGGTGGCTACATGAAATCTGATAATGATTCCTCTTCTACATCAGAGGGTTCGTATCCTTGATCTAACTCTTTTGAATTATCAGAAATAGAATCACTAGCTTCCATATTCAAAAATTCCCAACCACCATCTTCAAAAAAATTATCTGGATCATCAGTAATACTCTTCAAAACTAGCCACTAGTTCAAGTTCATTTTTCTTTCATAATAATTTATATCCATGGAGTTCAACCATTCCTTGATGCCATCAAGTGAAGTTTGAGGAATGGAACCAATGCGGAGTACATCCTGCTTGAAGTCTTTGAAAATAATTGCCATATCAAATTCCTTTTTCCCAAGTCATACTCTCTCAAGATTAACAATCTCAATCTCACTAATAGTGATTACTAAGAAAGGTAATTTCAGCAACTCTACCAAATAGTTTACTATAGGAACAATAAAATCAGAGGTTTTGAAAGGAACTCCATGAAAACCAAGCTCTCTAAATGGTATATCAAACTCTAGTTCAAAATATTTTAGATGAGGTTGCTCCCATAGCTCTCTTACTCGCATGAAAAATGATTGAAACTTTGTATTGATTTTATTTTTCCTATTCCTCTCTTGTTTTTCTTCCTCAAATTCATTAGGATCATACAATGATCTTCTTTCCCCTTCTAAATTTTGGACCACATCCATTACCTCATCCTTGGTCTTCTTGGTTCCCACGCCGTGATATGGTTATGCAAATGAAAATGAAGCAAAGTAATTATCTCCTTCTTCGTTGGCTAGAAGAATGCATGCTTAATGTTTTAATACATGATATTAGCTCTCTCTTCTGCTCTCATGGTTGAATACTGAAATCCATTATGGTGGGCCTCCAGAGTTCCAGTCATCTTTCTTCCTCTTCCACCAAATGTTGGCCTGATCCACAAGTCTGCCAGCCTAATTTGCTTTGTTTTTGAAAGTTGAAGCTTCTCCTGAGTCATCAATATTAGCTGTAACTTTTTTGAAATTTATTATGGTATGTGCACTTAGATATGATGTAATATGATTATGGTTTCATCTCATATGTTGTAATATTAGATATATAATAGAAAAATAAATTATTGCATGAAATAAATAATAACTTTTCATTCTAATTTTTTTTTTTGTAGAACACGGGTCTTCCAGAAGATCAAGATGATCCTAAACATGATATAGATCTACAAAATATTGGTTCTGCCAGTACATATCACATGGCAAAGGATGATGATGATGCAGATATGGAAGACACCAAGGCCAATGACAATGATGATGACGATGACGACGACGACGACGACGACGACGACGACGACGACGACGACGACGACGACGACGATGATGATGATGATGATGATGATGATGATGATGATGATGATGATGATGATGATGGTGATGGTGATGATGATGATGAGACAGTTGGTGGTAGTAACTAGTGAAATTCATGATCATATAGACTGCATCATGGATCATTGTTGATTTATCATTATGATGACTCTTTTCATGGTTATTATCATATGTATCATTTTCATGGCCTACAATACTATATTATTGAGTTGTATCATATTGACATGTATCATTTTCACTATATCATTTGGACATGTATCATCTTGACTTGTATCAGTTTGAGTTACATAATTTATCAATTTTATTTATATCATTTTTACATGTATCATTTTCACTTATGTCGACTTTTGGACATGTATCATTTTGACATGTTTTTGATGTACTAGCATATTTGACTTTCACTTGTTTTAGTTATATATGATGATGATCTTATCAGTATTGACTTGTCAATTTATATATATTAAAAGTGGTCAATTATTTTTGGATGGATATTTATTACGTATGATGATTTTAATTTATTGATCAAGATGGATGTTGTCAAATTCAATTAAACTATAGATATTTGACTCACTTGTTTTAATTATAGATGATGATCATGTTACAATAATAGTTCAGGAGGTGATGAAAGGTAAAATTAATGCTTGGCACCTCCAAAATGTAATTGAACAAATCATAGAAGTGTTAAGCTCTTTTGAATTTTTTGCAGTGAGCCACATTAAAAGAGGTGGTAATGTGGAAGCGAATGTCTTATCTAAATGGGCTTTAAATTTTGGTGAAACCGGGGAATTCAGGTTGGAGGATTCTAGAGGTGTTAAGTTAGCAGACTTAGGTGAAAACACAATGCCTTAAATGAACAAGGTGGTGAAGTGATTGGAGTAGGTTTGACATGACAAGTGAAGGCAGGGGTGGCGGGTGGTGGTGAAGTAGTACTTCATTAATAGCAGTGTGGTGAATTAGTACTTCATTAATAGCAAGCCCTTGATTAAGATGTGTTAATTGCATTTGGAAAGGGTCGAGAAAAACTCTGCAAAAAACTTTGGTGGTGGCGTCATTGGTTGTCAGGAGAAATGGAAGCCAATTTCAGCTTTCGGTCAGGAAGATTTTTGGGCCCGTTTTATGGAGAGGTGTTCGAAAAATGACTGTAGGGCCTTTTCCTTGTTGACGACGAGTGGCTAGTGCAGTGTGCAAAAATGATTTGTGGCATGGATTTCGGCTCTCTGAAACACAGATATAGAACCAACATGGATTTTTACTCCTTAATTGTGGCATGGGGCTTGGGTTTAGGTGAACCAGTGGAAATGGTGAGGATGGTGATGTAGAAAATTGTGCATGAAGATTTTCTAGTAGGCATGGAGTCCATTCTTGAATGGTCAGTTCCGAGTGTAGGTTTAGATTATTCTAAAGGACTGGTAGATGATGAAATTGAGGAGATCTATGGGAGACCGAGGGTCAATCCCTTTATTCGTTGGCCCGAAGGAAAATACAAAGCTCATTGTCATGAGGAAGTGCGTTTGGGATGGAAAGTGCTCAAACTCTTCATCGAAGCAAAGGTGGAGATGCAGGGATTGGAAGTGAAAAGGAAGAGCCAGAAGAAGTTGGGGAAGCGATGAAAGAAGAAGTCGTTGGGTTCGGGTGGAGCTCGTTAAGACTAGTCGTGTTTGTCTGTGTCTGATTTTGAATTCTCCCTCCGCTTTTGTTGTATTAAAGCGTGTAACTCTGAACACTGTTAATGGTGGTTATTTTTTGTAAGGATTTTACTGGTAAACAATTATAGGGGTTACGAGGTTTATTTAATGTTTTACTCTACACATTAAGGTGCATCTGCTTTTGTCATTTGTTGTGGAATTTTGGTGGGTAATGACACTGAACAATAGATGCACTTTTTTATCTTTACAAGCAATACAAAAATTTCGTGTTAGCGACCCAAAAAAAATAATTATCTTGTTATTTAATCATATGAGTTAAATAATTAAAATACTTAGTCTATAATCATATGAGTTATTAAGAGGCACAATATATTTAACTAATTAAATAGAAATAAAAAATAATAAATTAATAAATGGAAGCAAAACAAGAAGCATTTTTAGAAACAAAAAAGGAAGCAACAATGAAGCCAAACTAGAAGCAAAATTGGAAGCAAAACTAGAAGCAAACGTGGAAGAAAAATTGGAAGCAAAATTGGAAGCAAACTTGGAAGCAAAACTGGAAGCAAAACTGGAAGCAAAACCGGAAGCAAACCTGGAAGCAAAATTGGAAGCAAAACTGGAAGCAAACTTGGAAGCAAAACTAGAAGCAAAACCGGAAGCAAATGTGGAAGCAAACCTGGAATCAAAATTAGAAGCAAACTTGGAAGAAAAATTGAAGGAAAAACTAGAAGAAAAACTTGAAGCAAAACCGAAAGCAAAATCGGAAGCAAACCTGGAAGCAAAATTGGAAGCAAAATCGGAAGCAAAACCAGAAGCAAAACTAGAAGCAAAAATGGGAGTAGACATAGAAGCAAAACCGAAAGACAAATTGGGTGCTAATTTAGGCACTATTTTTTATGCTATTTAACAGAGGCGCTATTTTTGGCGTTAACGGGGGCGTTGCAATTTTCTGGCGCCAACTCTAGAGCAACGTCTGGTGCAAAAATCGGTGCCAAATTTGGCACCGAGATTTCCATGCATGTTTGTGCCGAGTTTAGCACCAACCAAATCACCCAATTCATGAACTAAAATACACTGAAATTCGGTGCTATTTTCCTGTTCTGTTGTAGTGAATGCCTCCCAAAAGAGTGTTCAATTTCACCATCAACCTTGTACCAGGAACATAACCTATATCCAAAGCACCTTATAGGATGACCACAATAGAACTCATGGGGATTAAGGCACAATTAGAGGAGTTGTTTTCAAAACGGCTAATTAGACCAAGTGTTTCACCCTGGGGAGCGCTAGTAATTTTTGTAAAGAAGAAATATGGTACATTGTGCTTATGTATTTATTATCAAATGCTTAATATAGCTATGATAAAGAATAAGTACCCATTTCCACACACTAATAATCTCTTCAATCATACGTGAGGAGCAATGGTGTTTTCTAAGATTGATCTACGGTCAGGTTACCATCAACTGAGGATCAAGGATGAAGACAATTTTAAAACTACATTTAGGACTAGATACGGTCATTATGAGTTCACAGTCCTACCTTTTGGGCTTACGAATGCACCTGCAGTATTCATGAACCTAATGAACAACATATTTAGGGATTGCTTGGATAGATTTGTATTGGTTTTCTTAGATGATATTTTAATCTATTCCAAGAATGAAAAAGAGCATGGTAAACATTTATAGATTGTCCTACAATGGTTAAGAGAGCATAATATTTATGGGAAACTTTCCAAGTGCACCTTCTTCTAGAAGAAAGTTCAGTATCTTGGTCACATGATTATGGTTGATGGAACCATAATGGATCTAGCTAAGATAAAAGTGGTACTTGTGGCCAGTGCCAAAGAGTGTACCCGAGGTTAGAAGTTTTATGGGTTTGGTAGGTTACTATCGGAAGTTTGTTGCAAAATTTTCCATGATAGCTTTTCCTATTACTTCATTGTAGAGGAAGGAAAAAAAATTGAGAGGTTTGAAAAGTGTTAAGCAACATTTGACCTACTCAAGGAGAAGTTGACTATGACGTCAATCTTGAAAGTACCCAATCCAGAGGACAACTTTATTGTCATTACGGATGCATCAAGAGAAGGATTAGGTGGAGTCTTAATGCAAGAAGGGAAAGTCATAGCTTATGAATCAAGAAAGATAAATCCCTATGAGAAAAATTATGTGTCACATGATTTGGAGTTAGTAGCAATAGTTCATGCATTGCAAATGTGAAGAAACTATTTAATGGGTAAACCTTTTGAACTAAAGATAGATCATCACAGTCTAAAGTATTTTTTCACCTAACCCAACCTTAATGCATGAAAAAGGAGATGGTTGGAGTTGATAACCGATTGTGACTTCAACATTAAGGGAAAATAAAATTGGGTAGCCAATGCCCTAAGTCATAGGAGGCATATCGCTTCAATAGTAGCAATTCAAACCGACTTCAAGGACCAAGTGTTGCAAAAATACAAGGGTGGTGAATATTATGAGCAAGTCAAGAAAGCACTCTTGGATAATCCACAGGACACAAGGTATGAAGGATTTCAATTTTAACCTAGTGGATTGTTAAGGTTTAAAGGAAGGATATATGTTCCTAATTTTGAAGAATTAAGGAACTTGGTTTGGAAAGAAGTTCACAATACACCATACTATGGACATCCTGGTGTGATCAAGATGTTGGCGGATGTGAAGCCTTTATATTTTTGGAAGGGAATGAAGGGAGATGATGTTGGTTTCATAGCAAAATGCTTAGAATTTAAAAGGGTGAAGGTGAAACATCATCACCCTACAGGACTTTTGTATCCACACGATGTTCCTGAGAGTAAGTGGAAAGTCATAAGCATGGATTTTATGCAAGGCCTACCTATGTCTAGGAACAAGCATAATGCCATTCTTGTGGTAGTGGATAAGCTTACCAAAGTAGCACATTTTATTCCTACGAATTCAACAGATGGAGCTCCAGTCATAACACATAAATTTATTCAAGAAGTGTTTAGATTGCATGGGATTCCTGAGAAGATTATCTCTAATAGGGATGCCCGAGTGACTTCTAGGTTTTGGAAAACCTTTATTTTCTTCACTTGGTACCCAGTTGAATATAAGTTTAGCATATCATCTGGAGACAGATGGTCAAACTGAAAGAGTTAACTAGGTACTTGAAGATCTACTGAGGATGTATTACATGGATCAAAAATACAAGTGGGAAGATTACCTACCATTGGTTGAGTTTACATACAACAATTCTTATCATTCTGTAATCAAGATGGCTCTATTTGAAGCATTGTATAGGTGGAAATGTCAAACTCTTATAACTTGGGATAAGTTTTAAGATAGGGTAATCCTAGGACCAAAGATGTTATCAAAAATGGAGGAGCGAGTTAGAATTATTAAGCAAAGATTGGTGGAAGCTAATGATAGATAGAAAAGTTACCCATAAATTTTTTAGTAGGAGAAAAGGTTTTGTTAAGGGTCAAGCCTCATAAGAGTTCTATTAAGTTTTGAAAATCATCCAAATTAGCTTCATACTATGTAGTTCCTTTTGAGGTTCTTGAAGTGATCAACCCTATTGCATATCGAATTACCTTGCCACCAGCTCTTGCCTGGATGCACAATGTCTATCATATCTCTTACCTTAAGAAGTATATACCAGGTGATAATCATGTCATTGATTGGAATGCTTTATAGGTTCAAAACCCAGGGATGGTAACAATCAAACCTCTTAGAGTGCTCGGTATGCGTAAGCTTCGCTTGTGAAATAGAGAGGTTTTGCAAAGCAAAGTTCAGTGGGATCAATATGCAGAAGAATCAACCACCTGGGAAGACTACACAGAGATCAAGCAAAAGTTTCCTCATGTTTTACATGCTTTTGAGAGTTCTTGAAAACTATATTGTTCTTTCTATGTTTTATTATTTATGTCTGATACTTAAGATCATCGAGGATGATGATTCACAAGAGGGCAATATGTTACACCCCATTTTGCTATTACTTATTGACTTTTACCTAGATATGTGAAAATGCTTTAAATGTGTGTGTTTATGCTTTATGTATTTCAAAAATACAATAAATGAATGTTTGATTCAAAATGAAGTTATGTAATGATTTTTTCTATAAAATATATGATGCAAAAGGTTGAAATTGATTTAGCTAACTACATTTTCTATGTACTAAATTGGATTCAAGGACAAATTCAATCCTCTAGAAGAGATGAGAAGCATCACTTAGGAGAAGAGAATTGGTTTGATAACTATTGTTCCCTCAGCACACATGCCCCGTTCGGAACAGGGACTCTCTCTTTCTTTTTTCTTCGCCAATGAGTCCCAAAGGTTCATATTGAAGTGACCATGTTTTTCCCCCTTCAAATTTTCAAGGCCCTAGGCCTTCACTAAACTCCTTTGGTTTTTTTCCTTTCCTTTTCCAAATTGGCATCCAAGGAGCCTCATGGGTCTGCCCCTTTGGGCCGCCCCACGTGGGTTTCCTTCACCCCACGGCCATTTGAAATGGTCGATGCTTGGCGTCCTTCTGCCCCCTGGAACTTGAGTTCCCCGGTGTCGTTTCCCTTGCTAAACACTCCAAATGATCAAATGCCAGTTGTCGTCCGCCTATTGGGTTTCAAGCTCCCCACGGTCATTTTCAAATGACTGCTCACCAACTGCCATGGTCATCATATGATCATTAATGCAGAGCATTTAATGTGTTATTTTCTATAAATAGCCAAGTTTGAGCTATCATTTTCATCCTATCAGTTGATCAGAACGAGTCAGAGCCAACCTCCAGCACCCCCTTCGCGCCTGAGGAGTTCCACCGATGATTCAAAGCATCTGCTAACTATTCCTCAGCCTCCATCCGATCTTTGAGGTAGGGCTTTCACCCGCATGCCTTTTATTATTTTTTCTTTGATTTTTGAAAAGCCGCTAAATTTAAAAGTGAGAAAACTTGAAAATTAGTTAGAGTTGACTAAGGAGCATAAAACCCACATGTTGAAATTTTGATGGACCTGAAAATCAACTCATTAGCCGATTGTGGAACTTAGACTCTTCGTTGTTGTTCATCAACTAGGGCTCTCGCCTCCTGTGGGCCCGAACCCTCCCATCACTGTCGATAAAATTTGAAAGCGAATTGAACCTAACAATGGGGAAATCCTCCGCTGGGTCCGCCCTAGCAGGAGAACCCTTCTCATTAGCCGCCTAAACTTTGTTAAAATTCACAAAATGAAATGATATTTCATCAACCCGTTCGGGTCCGCCTCCATGGGATTCTGCACCAGGATGCCTTTCATGCTCTGTCATTCTAAACAGCTTTCCAACCATGAACATCCAGTGCACAGACCCTACCCCTTTGATCGCCCATGAGTTCAAACTCTTGCAAAACCTTAGGTCCTAGTCCACCAAGGGTCCCGCCTTGCGGATGTTTGCTCAAGGAAATTCGTTAGTGCTTTGTCATCCCAAATGGCTTTCATCGCCCATCCTCCCAACCATCGAATCTTAAGCTTGTCTCTATCGGCCAACTCCATCTGCACTTCAAACGACCAAGTGTTAACATCTTTTCGGGCCCTGCCTAGTAGACTTCTGTCTGTGGGCCACCATGGAGATACCATTGTCTCGAATGACTCATGATCGTCGAATTTCCACCTTTTGGGTCTCGACCCCGCCGTAGTCATTGGAATCCTGAGATGAAATTGTTAAGTGCCTAACGTTAAGCAGGTCATTCCCCATGGACTATCGCCTTTGAAACTTTGTCTCAACCTCGCCATTCTCAAATGGAAAGTTGTCCTCGTCCACCCACTACCTGGAACCTGGCCTCCCATTTTTCATTGAACTTTCAAATGATAAACAAACTAAACACGAAGGCCCCATCTTCTAATGGACCCGATTCTGTGGGTTTTCGCCTGCGGACCGCCATCTAACTTTCGTTGTTTCAAACAACAGTGACCTAACGACCATCCACTCCTTTTGACCCGTAATGACATGAATGAAAATTGAACTCTGATTTCATCCTCCAAGGCTTCACGTCCCACACGCCGAAACTCCTCCCGTGGACCGTTGTCTTACCAGTGTCGTTTCAACGGCAAACCTCAAACAACCAAACTCCCCTGGACCTGAATTGCTCGAACTCCTTCCTATGAAAGGATAATGTCAATCTGGAAGATATGTTAGGATTCTTAAATGATGAATTATCGGATCTAACATTGTTTTGCAGGATTGTGGCTAACTTTCTTGTGTTTTCACGCTTGAATGTGCTTACCTCTCTCTTGCTCGTAGGATATATGAAACCAAGTACAGGACCCTCGGAGGCAGCCGTAGAGAAGGACAAGGGAAAGAAAATAGCCAAAGAACCCCATGGAAAAGAAGAAAAAGATCAAATGAAGTATAAGTTCCAAGGGGAACCTCTCAACTCTAAGGTCACCACACATTGGAAGGAAGTCTCAGACATGAACATCGGGAACGTAGACATTGATGAATTTAAACAAAGGGTCTGGATTAACCCCACAACAGAAAATGCAAGAAAAATCAGAGGTAGTGGGTTGGCCAAGGCTATCAATTTTCCACCTGCTCTTGTTGCCCCTGAACTCATAATGGCCCACAGAGAGGCATACCAAGAAGAGACCAGAACCATTGTGGATAGAGATGGGAACATATTGGCTTATTTATCCACCAAGTCAATAGGGAAGGTTTTTGATATCCCCACCTTCGAATAAATTGAAGAAGCATCCACGAAGTATGGGAAACAAATATGGGATGAGGACCCCCTCAAATTCTAAAAGGTCATAAATCAATATTGGCTAAAAGAAAAGAGGGGCAGTGTTACAAAGGTACCCCACGAACTCTTCCGCAGTGATTTTTATGAGGATTACCATGACTTGGTAACCCTACTAAACAAAGTAATGGGCCTTCTGACCATGACCTACTTCCAAGATTGGATGTTGTATTTTGTAGAGGAGATCATCTGTGGTAAAACAAAGTTCTATTGGGAAGGGATAATTAGCAACTGCTTGCATGAGCAATTTGTGGCTGTCAAGAAGACCTCGCTCTTCTACATAACTTCGTACCTTGTCTAACTACTAATCGATAAGACACAATACAGAGGCTTGTTTCGAGCTCCTGATGAGGAACCAGGCAGAGAGTTAAAGGTCTCTGATAGATACCCTCAGCTCCAATTTAGGAACTTCAAGAGGGATTCTTGCAGGTTCAATGACGCTTTCATAGGTCATATTATCAGATTGCTTGAGGGTGACTTCGAAAGAAGAGTCTCCCATAGTGTGAATGTTTTCCTTCAACCATTCACCTTGTTGTTCATTCAATTCTCTAAGTTTACATACATCCATGCCGAAGGTTTCTCAGAGAAACCATACAAGCTGCCCCAGTACCCAAATGACTGGATAATATTGTTAGAACTCTCTTGGCAGTTGTGGCATGTACACGGCCTCCTGAGCAGCAAACATAAGGTAGGGATTCCTTATCCCCTCTCCTTCAACTAAGGTCTATATGAACTCCACACCTCTCAATGTGCATACAATTTAGATAAAGAACTCGTGGAGTATCACCTGAAGTTCCACACTGCCCAGCCGCAAATGGACCCCTATGGTAAACTAAAGAAGATGGTTGTGGCTAAATACGCCCATGGGCATAGTGTTGAAGATTTTTGGGCCAACTGTAAGGATGACAATGAAGTGTGAATGAGGCACCACATCCACATGACTGTGTATTTTGTGAAGAGGTTCAACTTGTTCCTAGTGTTGCACCAGGTAGTAGAAGATGAAAATACAGTAATTGATCCCCGGTACAATTTAGTTACTAATCTCTTACTGTCATTGATCGATTGGGATGAGCAAGAGGTTGATGACCTTGATATCCTAACAAAGACCATTCATGCTAAAACAAAGGAATGAATTGACGAGAAGATTACCCAATTGAAGCAATAAGGGGACACTTTGACCTATGAGGAGCTTGAGGATGAACTGACAAGTGAAACTAATAGTGGGATAGTTGCTGGAGATACTTCAAAATATCCTCCAACCACCAATTTGAGGAAGAGAAAAGAAGCAGTTGAAAGTCAGCCCAAGCCTAAAGTGTATGCAAGAAAAGCAGCGGAGGGTGAGTCTTCCAAGAGACCGAAGACATCAGGCATGCCCACTGTTGTGTGGTCTCACAACATGCCCCAAGACTAAAAAGGCTTCAGGACCCAAGTGAAAATATGATTTCTATGGTAGGAGCTAACAGATGGGATGATCACCGGAAGTAAGAAAAAAGAAGAGAGAAGAACAAATTTTCAGTTAAAAAAGAAAGAACTTCATATAGTGAGTGTTTCGTACACTGAATATCAGGTACCGAAAACACAGAAAAGGAAAAAGGGCAATGTAAAGTTAAAACGAATGGCTCTGGTAAGATGGAGTCTGGTAAATTGGAATTTTGGTATAAGCGAGGTCTGGGAAAGTAAGTGGGTAAAGCTAAAACTGGGTACCAGGTACTGAGTTGAAATGTGAAGTAAAATGTTAAATTTTTAAGTCTCGGTGATTCGATATACATGCAAGGATTTGTGATGTCTTTGAAAGTAACTTTTTTTTTGTGGATTTCTTATGTTAATATTTGAATAATGATTTTATTTATATGGTAGCATATTTGTTTAAAAAAGGGATTTAATAATTAGAATTTTGTGATTGCAGGAGATATCAATTGTGATGCAAAGCTCGAGTATGGACGGTCAGGAAAATTATACCGACGAACAAATTTTACTTTATCACTAGGCTTGATGATGTACTTAAATGACTCGTGCTAGAATAGAGTTTGCTGCAAAGATGTGCCAGTTACCTGAATACTGGGATGCTAGAGTCCAAGCATGAAGTAGCAAAGTGTATCCATTCCAAGGATATCATATTCCTAGAATGTTCAAATTAGGAAGCCTGAGATATAGGAGTTTGACTTCCACCTAATCACTCTATTATCATGGAAGACTCCTATATATCTTTGTCTAGGTAAATTTGTTTGATTTCAGAAGGAATCCTAACAAAGATGAAAAAGTAGAACCTGGAGCTTCAACGAGTAATTGGAGTTGACTTCCATTGACTTCAATTGCTATTCTCCTATTGGTCACAATATTCCACGTAACTTGATGAGATCAGTCCCTTAGACTCCCTCTCATGTAGATGTCTTATCCTATCTGATCCTTGTGTTCTATAAAAGGCCAGAGGATGTTTAATTTTATTTTTTAAGTTCATAATTTGTGGATGTCGGAGGAGAAAAAACTTCTTTTAAGTTTTGTTTTTTTTTCTTGTTTTCTAAACCATTCCCGCGTAAAAATTTGTATGCACATAGACATTAATTGATATCAAAGCTTTATGGATAGCTACCTATCTAAGTATCTTTTGTAGTTGGTTTTGTAAGTTCGACTAAACAAGATTGTATGTAGCACCGTTTAAGGGTGCATACAGAACCTATTCAATGTCCATAAACAAAACCCTTTCTTTAAAAGCTTGCATCATTTTATACATAGTTGTGAAGCAATCTGGTGAAGTACAAAGCGGTTTGCTCTGTTTTAATTAATTCTTTGGGGCATCCATGGAGAATAACTAGGAGAAATTTTTTATTTTTTTTAAGTTTTGTTTTAGACTAGATGCTAATATTTTTTGAAAATGTTCTAAAAAAAATAAATGGATGGAAATAGTTTAGTTGAAAATCTTTTATTTTTCATGAAATTGTTGAATGCTTAATGCTAAATTTACTTAAGTGATAGCAAGGAGATTGTTGAAAATATTTTAAAATCCAATGTTAAATTCACTGCTTTCATGAACTTTGAATTTACCTTTTCAAGTAGGAAAGCTGATTTTAAAATGTTCAAAGATATATTGAACTAAATGTGTATGCATAACACTTGAATGTGGTCCTAAAGGAAAATTAACAGCAAAATTGTCACATCATTACTTGAGAGCTAGGTTAAGTGCAATCATGACTTGATTTACGAAGACTTGGGATTAAACAAAATTCAATCTTTGTTTTATGAATGCATAATTATTTCTTAGGTTGTCTTTGTTTCATATCTTTCAAAAATGGTAGGCTTTTTGTGGTCTTATCTGTGGAGAATCTATACGAGTTGCTTGATGCGAGTGAAATCATTGTCAACAAGAACTGGTGCTAGAAGGAGGGCCCGCATTTGTCATCCTAGTGGTCATGTGTGGATACACATATAATATTTTTCTTTTTAACTCCTTTGATATTTTAAAGGTTTACCTTTTGGAAGTGAATTTGTGTTTTGAAATACCCTTCCTAATTTGGAAAAATCTTATAAAACACAAAATTGGCACAAGTTAATTTTCATGATGGAAATTGAAAAAAATAGTAAAATATTTAACCAAAAATTGCATCCTTTGAGTTTTTTTACCTTTGGAAGAGTCATCGAGTGTAGGATTCATGATACAAGTGATCACGGTGAAATTGAGTGTGAAATTTTTTTAACTAGGGTAAGTCTAGCCATAAGTGGAGCAATTCCACTAAAGAAGTTTTAACTGCAAAAAGAAAAGGATTGTCCACGAGAGAAACGTTTAACCCTAGTGGAGTTGGAAATATTAAAAAATCAAATGTTGAACTGAAACAGTTAGAAGATTGAGATTATTTTAAAGAAAATCCTAACGTCTTGCAAGTGAATTAGCGAGAATATCGAGATTTAGAGATATTTCATCATAAACTAGGAAAAGATATGGATGGATCATCATTCCCTGTATATGTGGAAAACAAAAATCGCAAGATAAAGTGGGAAAATCAAGCTGAAGAGGTGTGTATTGTGCTTCAAGTTGAAAATGCATTAGATATAAAAGGACATTTTCCTGATTTTATGCAAGATATAGAATATCAAGTTTTTACTTTTTCTCTTTCTGATAATGATATAAATATAGATATATCTTGGTCTAACACAATGCAAAGTAGAGACAGGCCTAGAGATATGAGGGTTTTTAGAAGAGAAGGAAATAAAGAAATGAACGCATTTGTTCATAGAAATGGACCACGGCTGGAAGAAGGTACAGTATTGCCACACCAGATGACATGTATGCAACCGGTCTCTAATGAGATCGTTTACATACATTTAAGCCAGATTTTGGGTATGTACACCTTCGAATTTATGATGTTTAAAAATATGATACTCAAGATTTTTCTTTATTACAGTAGGATATTGAAAATGTTGAAAAGAGAATTTAAAGATAAGCATGTTGTAATCTATACTAAAACTGTAAGAGAAATAGCTGTAGAAATTGAAATAAATTGCTTAGTTAGAGTTAGTTTGTTGTGATGTTATAATTAGGGTAGTTAGGGTTAGTGTAGTGTTAGCCTAGTTTTTTTTAGGGTTTTTTCTTTTCTTTTCTTTTCTTTTGCTTGTTTTATTTCCCTTGCTTGGCTTCTACATTAAAAAATTCTGCTTAAATATATCTTATACATGAGAGCGAAATTCAAACAATCTGCTGAACTAAACTGAAACAATAAAACCATAAATAGTGAAACTTGCTTTCAAGAGTGATAACCACAAAAACTAGATATATATATGTATGTTATGTATATAGATCTAATATCAAAATCCTTGTTGAAAACACACAAAAATGAGGATTCAAGAGAAATGTGAGAAAAGTTGCAGACAATAGTAGTTATTTAGTCAATCTGGGATGCCTCTTCTATCAAGGCTAAATACCCAATGTAGGCGAGTTCCCGGTGAACTTCAAAGTCTTGGATATGGAGATCAGTAAGAAAAGGCTGAAGTGGAACCACTTCCCCGTGATTCAGGAATCGAGGAATGTCATCCATGGAAGGAATCCCAATGGTCGGGTGTGCAACAGCTAAAATGGTGTCCAAATTCTCCAAGAATTTCAGTTTAACTATTAAGTTTGCAGCGGCACGCACATCTTCAACAGGTAGCCCAATGTCTAGGAGTGAAGCTACAAAATGAGAATCTATGTTAGAATAAAAACGAAAGTAACATCTAAACACAACATATCTTTCCCCAAGGACCAAGCATAAATTTGGCATAGTAAAACTGGAAGTCCTAATAATGAAAACCTTTTCAAGCATTTGTGATGTGATGCTTCCAAAGAAAACATTTTGTCTACGAGAACAATTGAAGCAAATGGGAGTATCCATAGCCAAGAAGCAAAAGAGTAAAAGCATAGAACATAATGGAATTACATGAAAATAAAAATAGAAAAAGAGAGAAAAATACGGAGAATTTGAGGAGAAATGCACAAATTTATAGAAAGTTGTGAATAGCGTAGCGGTACATAGTTGCCCAGAAATTTTTTTTAGAAATCGTATATGTGAGGTGGTAACTAATTAACACTCTTTAGAATTAAAGGTTAAATAAAATGAATTCTTTGTGCATGTTTGGTGAAATTGCTTCAGATTTAAGTAGTACATAGATTGTGAATCAAGCAAGTTGGAGATTTTGAATTAATATGGGGTCATTTCTAATTGTTTAAAGAAAGTCATAATGATTACTATGATGTTAAGTGTGCAGATTTTACATGAGAATGAGGATGGAAAAATGTTACGCATCATCACCTAATGAAATAAGGAAATAATATGTGTTGAATAAGGTGTGTGAATTTAATGTTGAGTAAGTGTGATCGTCATTCAAGGTAATTATTATATTTTGATCCATTAATATAGTGCATCGCTGTCAAGTTGAGATAGTTAGCAAAAGTTTTGGAAACAGCCATAAATTTAATCAAAAAGGGGTGGTAACTAATATTTCTAAATTTAGAGTTAAATTTGGTGATTAATTGGTCTATTACTAAATTTTAATTTATGCATATCTTTTAACATATAGCGAGCTATAGTTAGTTAGGATTTGGAATAAATGATGAAATTTAGCTGGAAACACACACTTACAAGGAATTATTTAATGAGTTTTGGGAAGTAGTGAATTGATGAAGGGATTTACATTGAATGAAAAATCAAAAAGTAACCTTCGCTACCACTGTAATTCCCAACCTAATAGCGGTGCTTCAATGCTTGCAAGTTGATAGATAAGTTATTATTGCAAAATCAAAAAAAGTAAAAATGAGCCATCATTGAGCTATATCTTATAGATTTTATTTTTTTTTAAAAGTGATATCAACTCTTTAGGCTATCCAAATAACTCTACCGAGGCTATGGACATCTAACCAGCAGTAGAGCTATGTTTGAGGGAATTACGGAGATAACCTTGTCGGGGCTATGGACACTTGACTGGCAATAAGGCTCTATCCCTGGTTGGCTTTGGAGGATTACTATATTATGTAGTTCAATGTTAATGAACTAATTCTATTTACTGAGTTCCAAAATTAGAATTAATCAAGAGCACACACGGATGTTTCCGGTGGAGTTTTATTTTTTTTTGCCAAAATCTAAGTAAAGGTAGAAAGTTATTGTTTAAAATATGCATAAGTTTTAATTTATAACTGTCGATTTAATTTCAAGTTTAATTTTAAATTTGGTTTTATTGGTTGCAAGTTGTGTGGTCTCACAACACGCCCCAAGACTGAAAAGGCTTGGGAACCCAAGTGAAAATATGACTTCTATGGTAGGAGCTAGCGATGGGATGATCACCGAAAGTAAGAAAAAATAAGAGAAAAGAAGAAATATTTAGTTAAAAAAGAAAGAACTTCGTATAGTGAGTGTTTCGTACACCAGATACTAAGTACCAGAAACACAGAAAAGGAAAAAGGGAAATGTAAAGTTAAAACGAATGACTCTGGTAAGATGGAGTCCGGTAAATTGGAATTCTGCTATAATTGAGGTTCAGGAAAGTAAGTGGGTAAAGCTAAAATCGGGTACCGAGTACCAGGTTGAAATGTGAAGTAAAATGTTAAATTTTTAATAGTCCCGGTGATTCGGCATACATGAAAGGATTTGTGATATGTCTTTGAAAGTAACCTTTTTTTTTTGTGGATTTCTTATGTTAATATTTAAATCATGGTTTTATTTATATGGTAGCATATTTGTTTTAAAAAGGGATTTAATATTTGGAATTTTGTGATTGTGGGAGATATCGATTGTGATGCAAAGCTCAAGTATGGATAGTCAGGAAAATTATACCAGCGAACAAATTTTACTTTATCACCAGGCTTGATGATGCACTTAAAGGACTCATGCTAGTGTAAGAGAGGGGGACCACCACATGCAAGACCCTAGGTCACGGAGGGTCGAGACGCGAGAGGCTACCCTAACTTACCTCAGCTAAGTGTATGTTTAGGGTATGAGGATGAGAATGATGAGGATTTTAGGGTCCTACAATTGCTTTGCAATTCGAGTTTCAATGTGGGGCTAGGCGAGTCAATCTTTAGGTCCAACTCTGTGCCTCAGGGAGCTCTCTGCCCAAGGACGTTAACGCGGACTTCAGAAGACAGTGCACCGCACTGGCGTCTCAGAAACGCATTGTAGTTCATATGGCCAGACAACAACTAAGACAAGGTTAAACACACCAAGATGACTTAAAGCCTAGCTATTTGATTAAAAGGCTAGAATGACGTGACTGAATAGATTAAGCAATCTTTAATATTATAAAGTAAATAAGAAAAAGTGATAAAGATGAGGAGAATCTCACCAATGAACTCGGTCGCCAATTAATCCTCCAAGAGCTCACACACCTACACACAACAAGAGAGAGAGAATGTTGGGGGGTGGTTGTATAGGGGTCTGCCTCAGTCAGACCCCCATTTAGGTGTTCCCACCTCCACGGACAGCCAATGGAAAAGATAAAGGAATGATGAAAACACAAGCACCACAAAAACAATACTATGCTACTCAACCAAATGATAGAGGAGAGGAGAGGGAAGCTTACCACCTCCACCAAGAGTACTCAAGGCTACTTGGAGAAGAAATGAGAGGAACTCAAGCCTCTGTTGCAATGGTGTGGTTCCAAACTTTCTCTATTGACGTGATGGAGTGTGATATTGTTGTTATCGAATGCTTGGAATGCTTGGAAGCGAGCTTGTGAGAGTGAGACTATGAGAGCCAAGTCTATTCAAGATTTCTTCCAACCTCTATCCAACCTTTTTCCAACCTCTAAAGCAAGTTCAAAGGCTCAAATATGAAGGAATGGGGAAATAAACAGCCATATTTGGGTTGGGTGGCTGAAGGAGGCATTACAACTTCACTACCAATGGGAAGAATAACGCCTATGCTAGCTCAACCGCAGGAATCTGCCAGGGACGTAAGCGCACCACGTGGATGTCTGCACACTACGCGGGTGTCCCCGACAGAAACACCTCCACTAACACATAAAATAGGCGACAAGTGGACTGCCATCAGCAGGCTTAAGTAAATTTAGCCTATGACTTAGGTTTTCTAAAGTGTAATAAGGCAAAAAGGGGAATTGCACCTAGGGTGCAAATTCGCTCTTATACATTTTACCCCCACTTTAGCGAGCACGAGTACTGATGAGTGCTCGGTAAAGTAGATTAAGAAGAGAGTAGGGTTAGAAAAGTATACCTGAACCATCGAGGATGCAAATCGTGATCTGGAAAACCCGAAGATGTAGGGAAAATAAAGGACTCCATAGCTACTCGAAACTATGAAGTTGGAACAACAAAGCACCTTGTAGGACCACAAACCTGCAAGGAGGCAACCTCCAAGATCTCTCGCATGGAGGAAGCCCCAAGGAAGTAGACTTCGCAGAGTCAGCAAGAGGCAACATGTCACCTGCAGATAGAACTTGTCAAAAGTGGCGACACGTCTACCTGCAGATAGAGCGTGTCTAAAGCGTCGATACGTCTACCCACACATAGAATGCATCTAAAAGCAGTGACATGCCTACCTATAGATAAGACATGTCTAAAGTGTCGATGCGTCTACCTGCAAATAGAATTCATCTAAAGGCAACGACATGTCTACCCACAGATAGAACATGTCAAAAGCATCAATACGTCTACTCACAGATAGAATGCATCTAAAAGTGGCAACATGTCTACCCACAGATAGAACATGTCTAAAGTGGTCGGTCACGCAAACCAAAAAAAATTCAAAGGGGTCCCTCGAGAACCCTTCAAAAGGAGAGGAGTTCACTCAAGGGACACACTGTTTAAAAGAGTAAGGTCTAGTCATGTTCCCCCAAGCTAGACGCGAAAGGATGAATGGAATGAGTCTAGTTGAGTTTCCCCTAGGCTAGATGTGGAAGAGTCCATTCATTATGAAGGCTTTTGAGGAAAGGGTCCTTGAGGAACCCACTGTGAAAGAGGGGGTCCACTCAAGGGACACGCAATTCAAAATTTGCCACCCTATAGTGATTCGTCATGAAGGGATCCTTTCGAAAGATGTTCACTTCATCAAGGAATTTGAAAGGAAGGTCATGCCCCCACACAAGGGGAATTCAAAAAAATTCCCACTTCGTAGGAAGGTCTTCAAGTCCTTTCTTTACAAACCTTTGATGAAGGAAACACATTTCGTTAGGGTTCCAAGTCGAGAATGTGCTTCCAAGGAAAAGGTGTTGTGAAGACTTTCAAGAAAAGATTTGTTGGTAGCGAATTCATTTTCTAAAAGTTGAAGTGTTAAAGAACGTTGTCACACATAGGAGGGACAACTCAAGTGAAGAAGAGAGAAAGATAAAGAGGAAACAAAAAGCACAAACAAAGGGCACAAGGGGATCTGTTTTAGCGGGGTCAGATCTGTCTGAGCTCACATAATAGTAGGTAACTGCAACACAAGGTGAAAGATCATCAATCCCCAACCAAATCAGGAAGAATGTATGGCAAACAAACTAAAAATAAAAAATTGGGTCAACATGGAAGGACAGCCTAAATGCCCCCAACACTTTGCATCATCCCCAATTTATCAAAAATCAAGCACAAACATGGAAGAATGAAGGTACAAATAGAAGAAATTTTATGACACAAAACCACACATGTATCCAAGCACCAACAAGGGTAATGAGGTTCATCCAGGCACACATAGCACGGGTATGGGGGAACACATCACAATACACGTACACACGCACACAAGATTAAGAAAAAAGGGAGCATCCTCCTAACACTTCTTGGACAAGAGGTCATCTACTTCCCAATCCAAATCTTCATAAGGAGGAGGATGAGCCTGCAAAGGTAGAATGTTAAGAGGAGGGGCATCCGACCCTCCCACAATAAGGGCCAAGGAAGAGGGCCCCTCAAGTTCCTCTCCATCGAGCTCTTGAGGAGTCAAAGTCAGCAATTTTCTAAAGATCGTCGATAGGGTCGGGACCTCATCCACAGAGTTGAACATGCACCCCATGGGAGCATCATGTCTTACTTCAGTGGATGAGACAAGTTGTGCTTGAGATCCACCGCTAGGCTCACTAAGTGTTTCGAGAGTGGTGATGAACTCAAGAGAGGTCGGGACTGGTTCTGTCACAAGGATAGAACAAGTCATCATAGGGCCACCTTGCGAAGGTGGGATCTTCCTATGTCCTTTATCACGAGAAGGACTAGCCCCTGCCTTCTTCTCCACAGAAGGAGATGAACTCCCCACAGACAAAGCTAGAGGTGTAGAGGAGGAAGACGACAGAACCGCAATGGATATGACCAAAGTGTTAATCATATCCATGGGCTTCGGGAAGGGCTGAATATCCAGAATGGACATTAGCAAAGGTAGCTCCACCGAAGGAGTGATAAACACTTGTCCCAATTAGGGTTAGGTGATTTCGTGTTTGCAACAAGGGTCAGGAACAGATCAAGCAGAAGAGACACAACAGGAGAAGAGGAAGACGACACTGTAGAGGGCCCTTAAGCAGGGGCAGTCATTTCTTCTTCCTTCTATTGCGAAGCATCCTACTTAGCCAGGAGAGCCTTTCACCGATGCTTGTGCTCTCGTGCAAGACGGTTCCTACGGCTCTTAAATTTAGAAGCCGCAACTTGTGAAGGGATAGGATTTTCCTGCTCGACCATAGGGACATCCACTACAGCCGTTTCAGGCAGAGGAACAGGTTCTTGTGCAGGAGCAGGGGGAGCAGGCTAATGAATGACGAAAGGAGTCAACTCAAGAGCCTCAGTAGCAGGCCTCTTTCCACTCACTGCCTTAGGAGCAGGAGCAGTAGGAGGTCGCGGATTGAATTCTTTGTGAGAACCTTTCTTTTTGTCGTACAAGTAGTACCATGGTCCTAGAAATTCATTAGGAAGATCCAGGATTCTAATCTTGGGCCTACGCCAAGGAGGAATCATCGGATTTAATGGATAGCCACTGGGCTTGCTCATCCAATACTCTTCCCAGGAAAGGGGAGAGGATGGGGAAATCTGTGGAAGGGTCATCTTCCGTTTACCTTTACTTGAAGAAGAGGGAGTCGCTATGGACTTCTCCTCCTTCTTCAGGGAAGAGGGAGTGGACAGTGTAACCTTCTCTTTACCTTTGTGGGAAGGAGAAGGGACCGGCGTGGAGTTCTCTTTCTCTCTTGGAGGAGTAGTCGTAAGCACAACCTTCCTCTTCTCTTCCTAGGAAGAGGAGGTAATCAACTGCTCTATCACAGGAAGGGTCAGCGTCGGCTCCCCTTTTCCTCCACTTTTATACTTCACATAGTTCTTGTAAAGTAGGTCCATTCTCAGAGGAAGTGGACCGACTAAAGAGGGCCAAAATTGATCCAACAAATACCCACCACGAGATACCAAAGGCTGATATTCGGTATCATGCACTACATGCACGACACCCTCGTGGGAAAACTTTAAGCATTTTTGGATAACGAAAGTGATCCCATTCATGGAAGCCAACCAAGGAATGCCTAGCTTCACTCTAAATAGGTCTAACTCTAGAATAACGTCAAAGACCTTGTTAACATTCCCAGGTCCAACTAGGATGGACAAAGTGATTGAACCATAAGGTTTGAGGCTCATACCATCGTGGGTACGGATGGTAGATCTTGTTTCTCTATATCTTTCTTTTTGCAGTGAGTTTAATACCAAGGTTTCCTCAATAACAAAATTCAAATGGCTCACGGGGTCCATCAAGACACTTGTCACAATGTTACCATTGATACGAGCAGGAATGTAAAGAGGTGAGGGCTTGTTGTTCAAGGGTAGATCATGTGTTGTAAATGTAACATCTGGAAAACTGGATGTGGGTGAAATAGCGGAAGTCACCGTGACCATATTTACATAGGCCCCGGGTTGAGAAGCAGAATCACAGGGATCGATAATCATGTTAGCAGAATGTGACAGAAATGGGTCTGTGTATATCTGCAATTCACTATTTTCTTTCGCCACTGATCTATTTGTGTTCTATTTATTCCCATCAAGATGAATGCTACCGTCCTTGATGTGGTCTTGTATTTCATGACGCAACTGCATACAACATTCGATATCGTGTCCATTAACACGATGGTACTGACAGTAAGTGCTCCCATCATACCAGTTAGGGTTCCTTAATAGGATTAGGGGCCGGAAAAGTTATGATCTTATCTCTCAACAACTTATGTAAGATGGAGGTATAAGATTTTGATAACTTTGTGAACTTTCGATTGCATCTGAGGCCATTGTCATTAGCAGTGGCTACTACATTCGCAACAACTTTTCCTTTTCTGAAGATTGATACAATGGATTTTCCTTTAGAACAGGAGCACGAGGAATATCCCCCAAATTGAGCAACCATTTGTTGGCACTCTCGCAAAGCTACACACAGATGCACGAAAGAAGGATATTTCATCAGGGTGAACTTCTCTTGCCAAGGCCTTTGTAAATTGCCTATGAATACCTTCTGCACGTCAGAGTCGGGCAACTGATATGAGATTTGTGAAAGAAGAACTTGGTAACGCGCTATGAAGTCAATGATATTCTCATTGTCTCCTTGCTTACATTAGACAAGATCTGAGAAGGTCATCTTCAGCCCGATGTTTGCTTGGAACTGTCTAAGGAATTGGTTAACAAGCTGATAGAATGAGAAGATAGAATTTTCAGGCAAGGAACAGTACCACTCGAGTGCTATGTCCTTGAGAGATCGAGGAAATAATCTAGCCATCAAAGCATCATGATGGAAGAAGTCGGTGCAAAGAGTGTTAAAGGCAGACACATGTGTTTGGGGATCCCCCTTGCCACCAAACTTCTCAAACTTTGGAATCTCCATTCCCTAAGGGAAGGGAGTGTTTAAGATAGCGACCAACAAAGGAATATGTTGAAAGAAGGGCTAGAAAATGGGTTGGGTCAAGGCCTAGGAAAGGCTCACTAACTGACTCTTCATCTTACCCATATTCTAAAGTAGAGTTCAAAATAGGGTCGTTAGAAGATAGAGGGCCAGAGGATCCTCCTCCTCCCGAACCACCACTAGGTCCACTTCCAGAACTACCACCAGTGTGACTTCTTCCAGAGCCACTACCAAAGCCACCACCGCTGGTAGGGCCTCCGCTAGAACCATCGCCATGACCTCCACTGGAACCACTTCCTCCAATACCACCTCCGCTACCAAATCCACCACTACTACCAAAGCCTCCACCACCTATTATGCCAAAACCTCCACCCATGAAATATCTGAAGGGAGTTTCAACACCAACAAATGAACAGATGTTAGTTCACGTCGATTTCACCAAAAATGTAAGAGAGTGGGACCACTGCATGCAAGACCCCAGGTCACGGAGGGTTGAGACGCGAGAGGCTGCCCTAACTTACCTCAGCTAAGTGTATGTTTAGGGTATGAGGATGAGAATGATGAGGATTTTAGGGTCCTACAATCACTCTGCAATCCGAGTTTCAATGTGGGGCTAGGCGAGTCGATCTTTAGGTCCAACTATGCACCTCAGGGAGTTATTTTCCCGAGGACATCAGCGCGGACTTCGGATGACAGTGTGGCACGCTGGCATCTCAGAAACACGTTGTAGTCCGTACAGCGAGACAATAGATAAGATGAGGTTAAACACACCAAGATGACTTATAGCCTAGCTAATTGATTAAAAGGCCAAAATGACATGACTGAATAGATTAAGCAATCTCTAATATTATAAAGCAAATAAGAAAAAGTGATAAAGATGAGGAGAATCTTGCCATGAAATCAGTCGCAATTTGATCCTCAGAGAGCTCACACACCTACACACAACAAGAGAGAGAGAGAATGTTGGGGGGTGGTTGTATAGGGGTCTTCCTCAGTCAAACCCTCATTTAGGTGTTCCCACCTCCATAGACAGCCAATGGAAAAGATAAAGGAATGATGAAAACACAAGCACCACAAAAACAGTACTATGCTACTCAACCAAATGATAGAGGAGAGGAGAGGGAAGCATACCACCTCCACCAAGAGGACTAAAGGTTGCTTGGAGGAGAAATGAGAGGAACTCAAGCCTCTGTTGCAATGGCATGGTCCCAAATTTTCTCTACCGACATGATGGAGAGTGATATTGCTGCTATCGAATGCTTGAAATGCTTGGAAATGAGCTTGTGAGAGTGAGAGTATGAGAGCCAAGTTTGTTCAAGATTTCTTCCAACCTCTATCCAACCTTTTTCCAACATCTAAAGCAAGTTCAAATGCTTGAATATGAAGGAATGGGGAAATAAATGGCCATATTCAGGTCGGGTGGTCGAAGGAGGCATTACAACTTCACTGCCAATGGGAAGAATAATGCCTTTGTTGGCTCAAACGTAGGAATCTGCCAGGGATGTAAGTGTGCCACGTGGGTGTCCCCGACAGAAACGCCTCCACTGACACACAAAGCAGGCACCAAGTGGACTGCCATCAGCGAGCTTAAGTTAATTAAGCCTCCGACTTAAGTTTTCTAAAGTGTAATAAGGCAAAAAGTGGAATTGCACCTAGGGTGCAAATTCGCTCTTATATAGCTAGAACAGAGTTTGCTGCAAAGATGTGCCAGTTACCGGGATACCGGGATGCTGGAGTCCAAGCATGAAGTAGAAAAGTGTATCCATTCTGAGGATATCTTATTCCTGGAATGTTCAAATTGTGAAGCCTAAGATATAGGAGTTCAACTTCGACCTGATCACTCCATTATCATGGAATACTCCTATATATATTTGTCTATGTAAATTTGTTCGATTTCAGAAGGAATCCTGACAAAGATGAAAAAGTTGAACTTGAAGAGCTTCATCAAGTAATTGGAGTTGACTTCCATTGACTTCAATTGCTATTCTCCTATTGGTCACAATATTCCACGTGCCTTGATGAGATTGGTCCCTTTGATTCCATCTCATGTAGATGTCTTATCCTATCTGAGCCTTGTGTTCTATAAAAGGCCAGAGGATGTTTAATTTTATTTTTCAAGTTCAAAATTTGTGAATGTCGGCGGAGCAAAAACTTCTTTTAAGTTTTGTTCTTTTTTCATGTTTTTTGAACCATTATGGCGTAAAACTTTGTATGCACATAGACATTAATTGATATCAAAGCATTATGGATAGCTACCTATCTAAGTATCTTTTGTAGTTGGCTTTGTAAGTTCGGCTAAACAAGACTGTATGCTGCACCGTTTAAGGGTGCATACAGAACCTATTCGATCTCCATAAATGAAACCCTTTCTTTAAAAGCTTGCATCATTTTATACGTAGCTATGAAGTAATCTGGTGAAGTATAAAGCGGTTTGCTCTGTTTTAATTAATTCTTTGGGGCATCCATGGAGAATAACCAGGAGAATTTTATTTTTTTTAAGTTTTTTTTTAGACTAGATGCTAATATTTTTTGAAAATGTTCTAAAAAGAAATAAATGGATGGAAATAGTTTAGTCGAAAATATTTTATTTTCCATGAAATTGTTGAATGTTTAATGCTAAATTTACTTAAGTGATAGCAAAGAGATTGTTGGAAATATTTTAAAATCCAATGTTAAATTCATTGCTTTCATGAACTTTGAATTTACCTTTTCAAGTAGGAAAGTTGATTTTAAAATGTTCAAATAAATATTGAACTAAATGTGTATGCATAACACTTGAATGTGGTCCTAAAGGAAAATTAACAGCAAAATTGTCACATCATTACCCGAGAGCTAGGTTTAGTGCAATCATGACCTGATTTATGGAGACTTGGGATTAAATGGAAGTCAATCTTTGTTCTGTGAATGCAAAATTCTTTCTTAGGTTGTCTTTGTTTCATATCTTTCAAAAAAGGTAGGATTTTTGCAGTCTTGTTTGTGGAGAATCTATACGAGTTGCTTGATGCGAGTGAAATCATTGTCAACACCCACCATCTAGGAGGAGCCTCTCCACAAAGGAGAAGAAGTAGAGGTCGAGCAGCCAAAGTCTCCACCTGCAGCCTCCATTCTTGCAGCCACTACTACTACTAATATTGCTACTGTTGTTGCCTCTCTGCCTACCTCTCAAGCAATGGTTGCTACTTCCTCGCCTATGGTGGACATCTCAATTCACCTTGCCTCCACCTCACCCATGGCCCAAGATATGATAATCGACTCTTCTTCTACCACCACCTCTCTGCTCTCCTCTTCCTCCATGTCTTTGACATCACTTCCCCTGGTAACGACAACTATTCCAATGCCCACTCTCTTGCTCCTGGAGGTATTTTCCTGCCACATGCAAAACATTCCTACAGAATTATCTGGGGTGCTGATGAACCCAGCCATACAATCTACCTTAGCACAAATTACTGCCAATCTTCCTATCCATACTCCTTCAACGTAACCGCCACAGATGAAGGCCACAATGGAAATATCAGAAGAGTTGGAGAGGCAAGAAAGGGGAAGCTACGAAAGAGATAGAAGAGGAAGCAAATGATTACCATGAGCACCCTAAGTACTAGCATTTGACAATTGATAAGGTGGTGCACGAGGGAGAAGAAACACAATCATCAGAGGAAGACATAAAGGAGCCAAGTTCCAAGTACATTGTGGAAGCATTTGATCTAGACCTCGAGGAGGAGTTGGATCAGCAACTCAAAGATGTTGGAGAGGAAGTGGAGAGGTAGCCTTCTAACGAGGAGAGGAATGATGAAGAGGAAATGGAGGAAGATATTGAACCTCCAACCAGGGAGCATGACAAAATTCCCAAGCATGATGAAGAAATTCCTCTTTCAGAAGAACAAGAAGAGGGAAAGAAAGAAGAAGACAAACCTGAAGAAGTGTCTAAAGCCTAAAAGAGCCCAGAAACGGAACATCCTAAAGAGCATGGGCGTGATGAAGAAGAAGAAAAGAAAACTGAAGGGGAGGACAACCCCAGAAAGCACACAACCTTTGAATCCCCACATAAGGAAACTATATTTATTCAAAATTTTGATGAGGAGGAAGGAAGGATAGAACAAGAAGCTCTAGGTGATAAGGTAATGGAAATCCAACACACCCGCAAGGAAGAAGGTGGTCATGAATCACCAAAAGGGGAATCTCAAATGCCAGAATGGCTAGAGAAATAATTGGAGAGGAAAATCCCAACCTCAAAGGATCTAAGGGCAAGGTTGGAGCAGGATGAAAGAGAAGAAGCCAAAGGTTAGATCTCAACTGACAATGGATGCATCTGGATGTAGGACCCCACAAATAGCCACTCTAATTGTGGGAGAAGAGGGGGTGAGTTATAATATCTCCACCCTTGATCTGGGGACAGCCACATGAGAGCAAAAGATTGACCATCTCCAAGGGTTTGTTGCCACCATTGTGCATCAAATGAACAATGATAAGATCTCTAAGGAGGAACTAAAGGCACAAGTGGCTAATCTAACAGCCTATATTCAACAGTGGTTTTTAGTGGAAAATCTCCCCACCACATCCCGAACACCACCCCAATTGTTGTCCAAGGACCACATTGATCAGCTAGAGAAAAGAAAGAATTAGAAAAAAGCCATGGAGGATTGGTTCAGAAAAGTCCTCTACAACGGTAACATGGACATAAGTCATGTTGTCAGGACAGCTAAAAAGTTCCTAGAAGTGCAAAAGATACTCGAGGGAATAAGGAAGTTTTGCACCGACTTCCCTGAGTTATACAGGATTGCGTACCCCAAACATGAGGCTATCCTCAAGGTACCTGATGGATCCTGGAAAAAGGAGTTTGCTCTGGAAAAAGGAGATCATTGGCTCATGGAGAAGTGGAAACTTAGCCTTTACCACAAAAAAGAGGTGTTGGAACAAGTGCTTCATGAGGTGGAGCTGGAAATTGATTGGATCAAGGAAGTTTGGGCTGCTTCCGAAGAATACATAAAGCTGATGACTGATTTTGATGTGCACGCAGTCGAGTTGGATCCTGAAAAGATAAATCCCTACTTTCACAAGAAGATGGAAAACAACACCGCAAATGTACTAACATTGGATTTCATGGGCTTTATTGCTCAATCCTTCTCTCAGTCCGAGTAGGTAATTAAAAATAAACAGAAATATGACAGGGACTGGGATAACCTCATCAATACATCCAGAAGATTCAACTTCGAGGTGATCCAATTAGATATATTGGAGTGGGATAAGCTTTGTGGATTGATTGGTAAGTTTGTGGAGTATGCCACCTTGAAGAGAAATGAAGGAATTCTTGTGATTGATGATGAATTCCTTACAATGTAGCTACAGCAAAGGAAATCAGCAAAAGACAAAAGAGCTACAGTGTTGCCACAAGAAGACAAAATAAGTAAAATGACAAGGATGCAAAAATTTTTGTAATATATTTGGGGGTAGGTGAAACCCTAGTTTGTAGTGAATCTTGGCCACAAAATGCAAATCAATCTTGGCCATTCATTTTTATTTTTGAACACTATAAATAGGGGGTCTCCTCTCATTTTTAATTAAGAGTTGAGTTGTTGTAAAGGCATGCTGCTAAAATTTTAATAGAATTTCATTGACTTTTGGTGAATTCTTGAGTTTTAGTTGCATGTTACATGGTTCTTCTCCCATATTTAGTTAATTTGAGTAGATTTACTTTGTTGTTTTACATGTTTTAGCTTGCTTTAATAGATCAGTTGATGTTGTTCATTGATTTTGAAGAATTCCATTGTGTGTTGGCAATTTCCTTTTTCCATCCTTTTTGTTGTTTATTGATGATAAATGGTTGTGTAAAGTTAGTCTGGGCATAATCTAAAATATTATCTAAACTTATATCTTTTATTCATGCATATGGTGAATGAATGGTTGAATATCTGTAGTCCTTAGAAGCTTGCACAAATTTCATGAGACTGTGAGGTAATCTGGTTAAGTGAAATTTTGTTTTAGGAAAGTTGTCTGCAACAGGGTCCTCCATGATCAATGTTCGCTGTTAGTTTTAGATCTAGGAACTTCTTCTCCTCCCTACCCCTTTTCTCTTTTTTAATAAATAACCTATGCTAAGGTTCATTGCACATTCTAAAGCCAAATCTCAAGCTGAAAAGGGAGTTTAAGACTATTGTTTGAACCTGCAGCAATTGCACACCAACTTCCCCATCTCAAGAACTCCATTTTAAGATCCAACTTCCCTCCAGCTTAACTTTGTAAGTCTTCCCTGTGATTACCAACAAGATCACATTGAACCAAACTGAGCCATTCCAAGCATGTCATGTCCTGATACTCGAGAGACCTTGCGGTGATTTTCAGCAACTTGTTAGAGATTACCTTTCAAGAGAGGTAGTCCATCTATGCACTACCTATGTTGAGAAAGTGCTAAAACATCCATCAACAGAACTAGTGCTAGAAGGAGAGCATATGAGTTAAGATGGATCGAGGTGATTCACTCTCCCTTGAGAGGTCCCAAAGAATTTTAAGATCTACTCCAAACAAAGGGGAATTTCAGGAACTGCATCCCCCTACAAGGGCTAGAAGAAATAAAAGAGGGGACATAGCCTCTTCTTCCTCCTTTGTTCCACCCACTTCACCTTCACACTCACACCCTTTCTCCTTCCATTCATGCCATACTCAGCATACTTTCTCCACCTTTTTCCCTTCCCTTCAGTCATACCACACAGCTTTCCCACTGCTTGCTTCCCACAGTCGGGGTGTTGTCCCCTTCCTTTCCCTTCAAGTCCAAGGTGCAGTCCCAACTGTTGTTGCCCCTGTGCAGCCCCAAATCACTTTTCAACAGAAAATACCACCTCTTCCTCCCCTCATGGCTTGGCTAGGGAATAATCCTTCTCCGTTTCACTTCAACGCTTACCATGACATGCCTAAGAATCTATAGAACTTTTATACAAAGTTCAATCCTCAGGATCCGCAGAGGACAACTGAGGAGCACATAAAGATATTCCAAACAACGTTGAAAGACATGCAGATCGATCAAGAAGATGTGGCATGTAGGCTTTTCCCTTATTCATTGGGGGAACAAGCCTTCTATTGGTATATTAACTTATCAGCAAGATCCATTACATCTTGGGATTTGCTAATGAATGCCTTCTTGTAGAAGTACAAGATCTTGATCAGCCCTTCGGAGCTATATCAACAATTCATGTCAGTTTTTAGGGAAATCAACGAGCCGATCAGCTCCTTCAATGATCAATTTCACCGAATGTGCTCAGTGATTTTGCTGCCTTTCCAGTCTATTATGCAGTACTAGACAACCTTGCAGCTACATTGGTGAAGAGGATGCGACCAGCTTCGACCAGACTAGTGGATGCCTACGCTGAGGCAGTTATTGCTAGTACTAACTTGGGTCAAAATATTTTTTGTCCACTGCCCTCCTTGGGGAAGGCTTCCCATCCTCTGTAGATTCATGGACTCACTCAAGCATTGCAACATCAGACACCCCTGATGAATCAAGTACCACAGCTACCTATAGTGCCTCATCCCGGGCAACCCATGAACCAAGCACCCCCAATGCCTCATTACTTTCAGCCTCAACAGTCGCAGGCCTATGCACGGCTATCGCAGGCACTGACATACCTACAATGGCCTGAATTCCCGCCCGCTCAGCAAAATTAGTCGGTGGCACAGCCTGTCTTCCTCTAGAATCATACATTGTAGCCAAGCAATACAAAGAAGGATCAATTAGATGAGCTGACAAAAATTATCTGAAAGATGTCCACAGAGATGACACACTTGAGAAATCAAAACAGCCAGTTGCAAGCTTCCCAACACAGCATTCAAGATAATCTCAACTGGGATAACAGGGATAACCATAAGGCAAGTGCCTCCTTCAGACAAAACTATGAGCGAGGAAAAAGCTCCAATCAAAATTTTGAAAGGAGACCCTCCCAGAGATAGAATAGAACATGGAATACAAGGCTGAATAACAGGAGTGTTCCCACTCCTCTTGATCAACTTGCTAGTAATGAGAAGATGACCAATGGAGTGTACCTCATCGAGGCTGCTTTATCTGGATGGTGCCACATTCATAAGACAAGCAGGCATTCTGAGTTGGACTACCCCAAATTGTAGACAATCGTAGAAATCTTTCAAGTGGAGGTCCAAAACACTATCGAGAGCGCAAACTGTAGAGACATTGTTATGTCTAACTCCTATGATTCCTTCTGTCTCATGGTCAACCAGGCCCCATTCCCGCGAAGTGAGAGCAATGAGCCCAAAATCAAAGCCACCCCTGCCAAGAACGAAGAAGTACAAGAGGTAAGTAACGAAGAAGCTTTATCTCAGTCGTTTACTTTAGTAGATAATGGTCCCATAGATGAAGAAGAGATCCGTGAGGATGAAGTGCAAATGTTCCATCAAAGAACCTCTTCATATAATCTAAGGAATAGACAAATAGGGGGACTATTCACTACCAAACAATAAAAACAAACAACCAAATCAAACTCAAAACCAACCAGCTAGCTCATCCATAGGAAAATCCTTTGAGGTCAAAATTGAGCAAATGGGTGAATACGTTGCTGAAGAGTTCAAGAAAGTTAAAATTAGCCTGTTTTCCTTTCAGTTGCCCAAGGTTCCTACAATTAGGCATGCCTTCTTTAGGGTAATTAATGGAACCCCCTCCTCTAAGACAACACAAGAAATACCTGCCAAGAGGGTCACCTTTGAAAAGCCTCAACAAGAACCCATAATCTAAGAAATCATAGGCAGAAAGAAGGATGCCTCCACCAACCAGCAAGCTAAAAAATAGCCCACTAAAGAGTAGACTCTAGGGCAATCCAAAGAAAAGAAAAATGAAAAGGACAAGGGTCAAGTGGCCCAGGTGGACGTACCTATGGGTCTCTTCCAAGGAAAGTTTGAAACGCCACCTTTCCTCACCACAATTAGAATATATGGGAAGAATTTGCACAGTTGTCTTATTGACTCAGGAGCATCAACCAGTGTCATGCCTCTAGTAGTGTGCAAATCCCTCAGGATTCCCCCACACCTTCAAGAAGAAAAGTGACTCAGTTGGACAAAACCAAGGTTAACATCATGGGAGAGATCAATTGTATCACAATGCAAATTGTTGTAGACCCAAGGGTGCAGCAGGTTATTGACATCCAAGTTGTAGATATCCCTGACACATACAGAATTATCCTAGGACAAGACTTCACTCGAGCATTGAATGGGTATGCCACAACGGATTTCTCGCACACATGGCCACCATAAAATGGACTACCAAACCATATATGAATACATCGGGAGCCACACATGAAGTTCATGATCACATAATACAACACTAATGAGGTGTTGTTTGTTGAAACAAAATTGGGAAATTATTGTCCCTTTGCTTATTAGGAAGAAGCGGAGCCTTGAGGAGAAGAGCTAGCTACAAAGGTCTTCTTGGTGCAATGTAGACCTCTGACTAAATTGACCTATACACCTTAGAGCACAGAAATGTTAGTGGAATCCGAAGATGATGAGCTTTATGAAGATGGTAACTTAGGACTGCTAGACGGATTCCAAGACTTCATGGAGAAATGCATACAAGATCAACTCAGCCTAGGGGCAAGGATGGACTTCCAAGACCTCTTGCTGTCAAGCTAGTGTAGAGTTCACAATGCTTCCCACTCTGAGTTTGATTGTTTCTTGTGCCAAACAATAGTGGAACATAAAGGATTAGTTACTCCTTAGAAGGAAATTCCAATAGGGCATCCTACCCACAATCATATGGAACCAACACCTACTACGAAGGTTATGGATGCAAGCACGTAACCAAAAGGGAAAGAACGCATCATTGGTCCCGAAGTCAAAGAACCCCCCAAGTTTTGGACGTTATGCTTCAATGGATCCATGTCCAAGCAAGGAGCTGGTGTTGGGTTCGAACTCGTCAGCCCCATGGGTAAGACCTACTTTATCACCCACAAACTTTAGTTTTATTTCACCAATAACGTAGTAGAATATGAAGCTTTGGTCCATGGTCTTTTAATGGCTTTAAGGAAAAATGTTAAAATGTTGTAAGTTTTCAGTGATTTGGAATTGGTAGTGAAACAAGTCAGAAAATTATACTCATGCCATGACAAAAGGCTTGCAAACTATAGGCATAGAATCTGGGATCTTTTAGAAAGTTTAGATGCATTTAATATACAGTTGATCCCACATTCTCAGAATCATACTGCTAATGTTTTGGCTCAAGCAGCTAGCACCTTGCAACCCCTCTCTTTGTCTGGCCTCAAAAATTTCACATTTGAGTTTACCTCTACCCCTTCTATACCGGACAATGTCACTCATTTCCAAGTATTCAATGATGATAAGCACATCCTGTAATTCATCACTAGCTCTAACGTGTTTGAAACCCAAATAATTGATGAAGCTGACCCCGAGGAAGCTAAATTAGAAATAGAGGGGGTCATCAACCTCAAAACTAATACGATTCCTAGAGGTATGCTTCAGCTTGAACGCATATTCGACCTAGATCAAATCAGAGATCAAGATCAGCAAGAAAAGAAGGAATCCATAAGCAACCAGTGTGACGTCCACAACCTTGGAACAGCCGAGGAAGTCAAAAATGTATTCATTGGCAAGGTGTGTACTACAGGAAAAAGAAAGGAATTATTGATGCTTTATAGAAGTAGCACAATGTGGTAGCATGGAGCTATGAATATTTGAAGACCTATGATAACTCCATTATTACCCACACCATCCCTTTCAAGCCCGATGTGTGACCATTCTGGAAAAGACATCGTCCCATCAACGCCTTATTGGAGCCTATCATCTATAAGGAAGTGCAGAAATTACTTTCAACCAAAATAATATTTACAATCAGACACTCCACATGGGTGGCTAATTTGGTCCCGATTAGGAAAAAGAATAGAGAAATCAGATTGTGCATGGACTTCCACAATATGAATAGAGTTTTGGAGAAGGAAAACTACCCAATGCCTTCATTGGATGAGGTATTGCAGATTGTCAATGGATCATAGATGATGTCCTTCCTTGATGGGTATTCTAGATACAACCAAGTGATGGTGCAATACGAAGATTGGCACAAGACAGCATTCACCACCAAGTGGGGTATGTTTGCATATAGGAGAATGTCGTTTGGACTCATCAATGTCGGTGCCACTTTCCAGCGTGCAATGGACATTTCCTTCAAATATCTGATTGGAAAATGCATCATCATCTACATGGATGACTTGACTGTGTTCTCAAAGAAGCAAAGTGATCATGTCTCCAATCTATGCAAAGTCTTCTAGAGGTGCCAATAATTTGGGGTTTCTCTTAATCCGAAGAAGTGCATCTTCAGAGTCACTGAAGGCAAGTTACTCAGGCATGTTATTTCAGAATGAGGAATTTCCATAGACCCCGAGCGCATCCAATATATGCTAAAGATTTATCTGCAAGGCAGCAAGAAAGAACTGAAATCTTTCTTCGGAAAGATAAATTTTGTCAGGAAGTTCATTACAGGCTTTGTTGAAATTGTCAAGTTGCTCAATGCCATGTTAAAACAAGATGCCAAGATTGAGTGGACTCTGGAAGTAAAGCAAGCCCTTGAATAAATTAAGAAATCCATTGTTGAGGCACTTGTACTAGTTAGCCCTGATTATCTAAATCCATTCTACATTTATTCATTTGTTTCAGATCACTCATGTGCCAACATTTTAACCCAAAAGGATGATCGAGGAAATGAGCACCCTATTGCCTTCATGAGTGCTCCCTTGAAAGATGTTGAACTGCAGTATCACGATGTGAAAAAGTAGGCATATTCCCTTGTCAGAAGAGTTAAGAAGTTCAAACATTACATCATGTGGAATAAGGTGTTCGCCATTGTCCCTAACCCAGCAGTGAAGACATTGCTAATGCAAAATGAGTTGGGAGAGCAAAGAGCCAAGTGGGCTACCCTGCTGCAGGAATACAATATAGAAATTCATCCCATGAAATTAATGAGAGGACAATCCCTCACCTAAATAATAGTCGAGACGGCAGCAGAAGCAGGACCTAAACTCACAATTCAGTAGTATCAACTCGAGGATGTTTCCCCCGGGGAATGGTACGATGACATTGTCTATTACTTGTTGAACAAGTGCCCACCCCACTTGCAAGGAGTTCAGAAACATGCTCTTCATCTAAAAAGAAGCAGCTACATGTTGCAAGGATCCATACTCTACAAGAGGAATCATGAAGGTGTCTATCTGAGATGCCTGGGCAAAGAAGAAGCAAACCAGGTCTTGAAAGAATTTCATGAAAAATTTGGCACCGGTCATGGGTCTGGCCCTTCAACTGCTCATCAGATCCTACGAGCAAGTTACTATTGGCCAATGGTCTTCAAGGATGCTCATAACCATGTCCGCACATGCCATGTCTGCTAGACCGCCGCAACCAGAGAAAGGAACGTTGATGTCACGTTGCAACCAGTTCTAGAGGTGAGGTCGTTCGTGCATGGGGTCTTGACTTCATTGGTCTGATAAGCCCACTATCATCTGTAGGACACAAGTACATTCTAACTGCTTTTGATTATTGCACTAGATGGATAGAAGCCATTGCATGTAGGCAATGTACAACAGAGGTAGTTGTGAATTTTCTTGAAAGCTTTATATTAAATCATTTTGGTTTCCCATATGCCTTAGTGTGTGACAATGGCCCTACCTTTTCCTCGCTTAAATTCGATAGTTGGGCCTTTGATTATGGGATTTCCCTTAAGTTCTCACCCAACTACTATCCCTAGGGCAATGGCCTGGCAGAATCTACGAACCTCATTACAGTGATCAAAAAATTGCTTGATAGGAATCCCAAGGACTAGCATACCTAGCTCCATTTTTCCCTTTGGGTAGATCACACACGCCACAAGATTTCCCTCAGTGATTCCCCGTTCCACCTTGTTTACGGCCTAGAGCCTATATTCCCAATTCACCTAAAAATCCCCACCCTCCAATTCATCAATGAATTTTACAAAGAAGGGGATTGTAGAAGCTCGCTTGGCTGAGCTGCTACACCTAAAAGAAGTGTGTGACTGTGCTATTGAAAATTTTTCCAAACATCAAGGCGTGGTCAAGAGATGGTTCGACCATCAAGAAAAATTTAAGGCCTTTAGAATCATTGATCTAGTCCTATGTTGGGACAAATCCCATGAGAAGAAAGGGGAACGTGACAAATTTGACAAGCTCTGGCTTGGCCCCTTTCAGATTGTTGAAATCCTTGGAGACAATGCTTTCCACCTAAAGACTCTAACTGGTGAAGATGTCTCATTGCCTATAAATGGGCAACACCTGAAGCATTACTTCCAAGCTTGAGCTCTTTTGGAGTTGTTCCTATAAATACCTGTATATATATGTTAGTTTAGGCTGCTTTTGGTTTGCTTTGTTTTGTCGCTTTGCGTCGCTTTTATTTTGCTCATTTCTCAGTTGCTTTCATGTCGCAGAGAGTGTTCTTCATTTCTACTACGGTGGTCGTGCTCATTCAATGAATGATCCTCTTTGTTTCCTGCTCTTAGTGTTCTTTGGATAATTATTCACTCTTAATCATTGGTCTCTGATAGCTACCATGAAATGGTTTCCCCACTTGAACTTTGACTTAGAGCCTCACCCTTGGTTGGATCTCCCTTTTACGTTCATCTCAAATCCTGCACAAAATGCATATTAATTATTTTGAAAGAGTTGTATAGCAGTTGTTTATGACGACTTAGCAAGCAAAAATCTTAGGTCCGCTCCAATGACCACTGTGGTTCCTAAACCCATAGTAGGCTTTGATGTTTACACATGTCACATCTCAATCCTAATACATATTACTTTTGGCTTTGTATGGATTTATTACATTTTTTGTTGTGCCTGGTAGAATAATGATTAAAATGATGATGTTGTGGCGTGAGATAAATGAAAGTATTTATTTGAATTATGTAAAGTTGAAAAGTATTGAATTCGTTTTATTTTGAGAATGAAGCAAAATAGAGTAGAAGGATTTTAATTAATGTAATGCATTGCTTTATTTATATTTTAATATGATACTGACTCAATTATTGTTGTGTGCCTGAGTGCACTTGAGTTGTAGGAAGTCGAAGACCAAGGGTGTGATTAAGGAGAGGTGATTAGCATCTTGACAGGACAAAGCAGGAAGACCTCTCGATCACACACATGCACTTAGTTTCATATAGAATGCATTTAGGAATGTCTACTCTTTGTGTGTTTATTTTGAATTGATCACAAATTAAATAATAAATAGTAAATTAAATAGAATAAAGCATGGTAAAATAAAGGATTAAGCGTTAATTAAAAGTTAATTATGGATTTTTTATTTAAATAATTATGCATTCTACTATTCTTTTAATTTGTGTTAAACTTGGAGTTTATGAGTTAAACATTAAGTTTTAAGATATTTATTTATATTGTTGAGTAAATATTTTCGAAAAGGGATTTACATGCAATTAAATTAGAAATTATTATTAATTTTAAAATACATTTTCAAGATTAGGTTAGGAAATTGTGAATGGAAGAGCAATTTTAAATAGGGAAGTGAGTTCCCGTGAAGGTAACGGTTCTGGAAAAACTTCTTGAAATATGCTCTACAAGTTTGCTTTAATGGCAGCCAAGCAAAAGTTGAATCTTTTAGAACAGTAAGTTGAGAATTAATTCTGGGTAGAAAGCAGAAAGATAGAGAGCTAGAAAAGCATCAGGAAAGAAGAAGAAGAAGAAGCTCTCGAAGAGGAACTAGATTGAAAAGAGGAAAAAGAGAAGAAGTGATTGAAGAGCATCCTCCATCCCAGTTGAAAGCGTAATCTCCAGGTTCTCTATTCTTTACCCACATTTCTTGTTAAAAAATGCAAATAATTCTGAAGAAATTGAATGTAAAGTGTTGAATTAAATGCAAAAGCTATGGGAATATAGGAAAATATGTCTCTTTCCTGTGAGTGCATTGAAACTGTTTGCACAATTTTTCACTTCTTTCAAATTGGGGTTCTTCTCCTTAAGCTTCTATGGTTTTTAATTTTCATTTTGAATGCTAAATCTTTATGTTGAAATTTTGAACAAATATATAAATTCATACACCCATCTCTATTTTTTAGTGTGTAATCATATATATATATAAAATAAATATACTGAACTTTCTTTACAGACTCTCAGTCAAGAGAATTTAGGAAAACTGTATTTGTTTATTTGAACATTTAAATGAAATGACAGGGAATAAATTCCCAGCCCCCTCCACAATGGAAGGGGTGGCGCTATGAGAGGGCAGCACCCTCCACAGTCCAAGGCCTGTGGAGGAGGCATTGCCTCCTCACAGGCAGTGCCTTCCCTTGTGGGGGAGGCGTCAGCCTTAACTATGGCCAAAACAGTAAATTCCAGTTAAATTTTGAGTCTTTGAATTGAGAATACTGTGCACCCAGCGCTGTGTGAATGACAAGCATTTATATATATATATACATATAAATAGTACAAAAATATAAATACACATATATACATTCACATTGACATTTTCATAACCCTATCCTCTACAGAAAATTAACATTCACTGGTCTTGATTATACACAAAAATATGTATGAGTAGATAAGTATATATATTTATATATATTATACACCCTCAGATATATATATATATATGAATATAAGTATGTATACATAAATTTATATATATACTCTGGCATGGATAACGTTATTATTTACTGTAAACATTGCTTTTCTACAATGGTATTAAACAGAAAAACGAAGCCCCATATATACTTTCAGCTAATACATACATAAATATATTAATTTATCATGTATATTCATACATATGGGAATTATTTAATAAACATATATATATACAGATCTGTACAGTGAATGATAAAATATAACAATCAAATCTTGGAAAAATAGCTGATTAAATTCACAAAAATAACTTTGTGTTATTTAGCAAACTTGTTTTTGGTATACGAATCTGGTTATTTTCTTTGTTTTTCTTATCTCAAACTGTCCATTCTTTGTTGAATATCAATGCTTTGAATGAGTACCATTTAACTTTTTCTAAACTTAGTGAAAATAAATAAGACCATTTTGTGAGCTGAAAATGAAACTTTATAGCAAGTATAGACTATAGAAAATACAACCAAAATTAGTGAATTTTCTGAAAAGAGTAGTTTTATTTTTGCTGAAACTGTTAAAAACAATTACTGAGATCAAAATTAATTTAGGAAATAGAAATGGAACTAAATTTACTTTGCATGGTAAACTCACTTGGAAATTGTACAAGGGAAACTTGATTTACTGAATGCATGCATGAAAACTATTTTGTTAATTTTTGGAAATCCTTGGAAAATGTTGAAACTTCTTTGAAAACTAGAAAAGTGAAAAACTTGAAAGTGAACTTAGATGGAATTGCATTATTTTTATGTATTTTGAGAACTTTCTGGACAGGATGTCGAAGGTGGACCCACAGAGACAATAGTTTTACCTTTTTTTAAACTATCTTTTATTTTATTTATGCTTGGCCAAGCACTTGCACCATTGAAATAGATGGAACTAAAAGCCTAGAACTAAATGAATATAGGTCTTTGCCACCTCCTTTTGCAAGAAATAAGTGATTCTCATGTTAGGAATGCATATAGGCATTAAGCTTGCATCGAGAGTTCCCTCTTGCATTGTTGTTTCAGTTGCTAGGCTCCTCGTGCAAGGCCGAGGATTTCTTCGAGTTAGGAAGAAACCCAGGGAAGTATTGCACTTCATGGTTGGGCAGAAAAGGCGTTTTAATCACACTCTTGGCCCAACTTGCAAGAAGACCAGAGGCGTCACGGCGGTTGAGGTTCAGAGATGTAAATGTTATAAAAGTATTCATGTATTATTTGGAATGGTTTGAAAAGCCCACTTGTAAATGTAATTTTATTTGTAATTCAGTATTGAACATTGAAATAGATGTGTTGAAAAGAAAGATTTGATGTAACATTGGAGTAGATGTATTGAATGAAAGTTAGTAATGTAATTGGAAACTTGAGAAAATTTATGGAATCTTATTGATATGTGAATGGCGATCATGTATGTATTATTGCAATGATCTTTATTGTTAATTAAATATATCTGAATTGCATACATGGAACGGAAATATAATCTGAATTTTCCTTTTGAGAAATTATGGAAAGTGTATATTTTACTTTTAGTGTATTAATTTTGGTAAACTATGTGGTTAAGTGAACATCAATTTTTGAGCATTACAACACAGTGGAGAAAAAGAAGAAAATATTAAAAGAAGTATTGAAAGAAAGACAAGAAAAAAAAATGTTGAAATCAAGCAACCGTATGGGTGTGCGGATAACTCTACTAGGACTATGGATGCCTAGCTAGCAATAGAGCAATGTTCGTGGGGTCACAACGACAACTCCATCGGGGCTATGGACACCTGAGTGGTAGCGGGGCAATGTCCAAGTTACTTTTGGGGTTGGACGATTCATGTAGCTTGCTTGGTCCGATTGGCTACCACTTGTCTTGGGTTTTGTGGGAAAGGAATGAATTCACTGAACACACACTTATGAGACGTTTTGTGGGTCGATTTAGTTAAGGATCTCATTCTCCTAGTTCACTTATGGGAACTAGCCCCTGGTTTGCGAAACCAAAGATTCTAGGTTTTGACAAAATATTTACCCTTAGAATGCTCAAGAGCATTTTTTAGTAGAGTCTCCATTTGTTGTGCCCTCAGCACACACGCCCCATTCAAAACGGGGACCCTCTTTTTCTTTTTTCTTCGCTAGGTTGCTTTTGTCACCGCCTCATTTTGTGTGCCCCCTATTTTGGTGTTAAAAGTGGTCAATGAGTCCCAAAGGTTCATATTGAAGTGACCATGTTTTTACCCCTTCAAATTTTCAAGGCCATGGACCTTTGCGGAACTCCTTTGGTTGTTTTCCTTTAATTTTCAAAATTGGCATCTAAGGAGCCTCACGGATCTGCCCCTTTGGGCTGCCCCGCGCGGGTTTCCTTCACCCCACAACTGTTTGAAATGGCTGACGCTTGGCATCCTTCTGCCCCCCAGAACCCAAGTTCCCCGATGTCGTTTCCCTCACTAAACACTCTAAACTACCAAATGCCAGCTGTCGTCTGCTTGTCGGGTTCCGGGCTCCCCTCGAATCATTTTCAAATGACTGCTCACCAACAGCCACGACCATCATAAGATCATTAATGCAAGGCATTTAATGCGCTATTTTCAATAAATAGCCAAGTTTGAGCTATCATTTTCATCCTATCAGTTGATCAGAACGAGTCAGAGCCAACCTTCAACGCCGCCTTCACGCCGACAAGTTCCACCGATGATTCAAAGCATTTGCTAACTGTTCCTCAGCATCCTTCATAGAATATGCGAGGTAGGGTTTCTGCCCACCTGCCTTCTATTATGTTTTCTTTGATTTTTGAAAAGTCACTAAATTTAAAAGGGAGAAAACTTGAAAATTAGTTAGAGTTGACTAAGGAGCATAAAACCCACATTTTGAAATTTTGATGGACCTCAAAATCACCTCGTTAGCTGATTGCGGAACTTAGACTCTCCGTTGTTGTTTATCAACCAGGGATTTTGCCTCCTACAGGCCCAAACCCCCCATCACCATTGATAAACTTTGAAAGCGAATTGAACCTAACAATGGTGAACTCCTCCGCCAAGTCCACCCTAGCAGGAGGACCCTTCTCATTAGTCGCTTAAAATTTGTTAAAATTCACAAACTGAAATGAGAGTTTGTCGACCCATTCAAGTCCACCTCCATGGGATTCCACATCGGGACACCTTTCATGCTCTGTCATTCCAAACAGCTTTCCAACCACGAACGTCTGGTGTAGAGACCCCACCCCTTTGATCGCCCATGAGTTCAAATTCTTGCAAAACCTTAGGTCCTGGTCCACCATGAGTCCCACCTTGTGAGCGTCCGCTCAAGTAAATTCGTCAGTGCTTTGCTATCTCGAACAGCTTTCATCACCCATCCTCCCGACCATCGGATCTCGGGCTTGTCTTTGTTGGCCAACTCCATCCGTACTTCAAATGACCAAGTGTTAACATCTTTTTGGGCCCCACCTAGCGGGATTCCGTTCTCGGGACACCATGGAGATACCACCTTCTCGAATGGCTCATGATGGTCGGCTTTCTTCCTTCCGAGTCCCAACCTCGCCGTAGTTGTTGGAATGCTAAGATGAAATTGTTAAGTGCCTAACCTTAAGTGAGTCATTCCCCTTGGACTGTTGCCTTCAAAACTTCATCTCGGCCCCACCATTCTCAAACGAAAAGTTATCCCCATCCACTCAATACTCGAAACCTGGCCTCCCCTTTGTCGTTGAACTTTCAAATGATAAACAAAGTGAACATGAAGGCCCCATCTTCTGGCGGACCCGATTCCGTGGGTTTATGCCCGCGAACCACCATCTAACTTTCACCATTTCAAACAGCAGTGACCTAATAGCCATCCACTCCTTCTAACCCACAATGACATGAATGACAATTGAGCTATAATGTCATCCTCCAAGGCTTCAGGTCCCGCATGCTAGAACTCCTCTCGTGAACCGCTATCTTGACAATGTTGTTTCAATGGCAGACCCCAAACAACCAAACTCCCCTAGACCCGAATTGCTCAAACTCCTTGTGAAAGGATAATGTTAATTTGGAAGATATGTTAGGATTCTTAAATGATGAATTATCTAATCTAACATTTTTTTGCATGATTTTGGCTAACTTTCTTGTGTTTTCATGCTTGATTGTGCTTACCTCTCTCTTTCCCGCAGGATATATGGAACCAGGTACAGGACCCTCGGAGGCGGTCGTAGAGAAGGACAAGGGAAAGAAAACAGCCAAATCACCCCATGGAAAAGAAGAAAAAGATCAGATGAAGTATAAGTTCCAAGGGGACCCTCTCAACTCTAAGGTCACCAAACATTGGAAGGAAGTCTCAGATATGAACATCGGGCACGTAGACATTGATGAATTTAAACAAAGGGTCTGGATTAACCCACAAAGGAAAAATGCGAGAAAAATAAGAGGTAGTGGGTTGGCCAAGGCTGCCAATTTTCCACCTACTCTTGTTGCCCCTAAACTCATAATGGCTTGTAGAGAGGCATACCAAGAAGAGACCAGAACCATTGTGGACAAAGATGGGAACATATTGGCTTATTTATCCACCAAGTCAATAGGGAAGGTTTTTCATATCCCCACCTTCGGAGAAATGGAATAAGCATCAATGAAGTATGGGAAAAAAATGTGGGATGAGGACCCCCTCAAATGCAAAATTTCATCAATCAATATTAGCTAAAAGAAAAGAGGGGTAGTGCTGCAAAGGTACCCCACGAACTCTTCCGCAGTGATTTTTATGAGGATTACCATGACTTGGTAACCCTACTAAGCAAAGTAATGGGCCTTCTAACTGTGGCCTACTTCCAAAATTGGATGTTGTATTTCGCAAAGGAGATCATCTATGGTAAAACCAAGTTTTATTGGGCAAGGATAATTAGCAACTGATTGCATGAGAAATTTGTGGTTGTTAGGAAGACCTCGCGCTTCTACATGACTTCATACCTTGTCTACTTACTAGCCGATAAGACACAATACAAAGGCTTGTTTCGAGCTCCTGATGAGGAACTAGGCAGAGAGTTAAAGATCTATGACAGATACCCTTAGCTCTGGTTTAGGAACTTCAAGAGGGATTATTGCAGGGCCAATGACACTTTCATAGGTCATATTCTCAAATTTCTCAAGTGTGACTTCGAAAGAAGAGTCTCCCATAGTGTGAATGCTTTCCTTCGACAATTCACCTTCTTGTTCATTCAAATCCCCAAGTTTGCATACATCTGTGCCAAAGGTTTCTTGGAGAAACCATACAAGCTACCATGGTACCCAAATGACCGGATAATATTGTTAGAACTCTCTCAGTAGTTGCAGCATGCACACGCCCTCCTGAGTAGAAAACATAAGGCAGGGATTCCTTATCCCCTCTCCTTCGGCCAAGGGCTATATGAACTCCACACCTCTCAATGTGTAGATAATTCAAATAAAGAACTCATGGAGTATCACCTGAAGTTCCACACTGCCCAGCCGTGAATGGACCCCTATGGTAAACTAAAGAAGATGGTCACAACTGAATACGCCCATGGGTATAGTGTTGAAGATTTATGGGCCAACTATAAGGATGACAATTTAGTATGAATGAGGCACTACATGCACATGACTACGTATTTTGTGAAGAGGTTCAACTTGTTCCTAATGTCGGACCAAGTAGTAGAAGATGAAAATATAGTAATTGATCCCCGATACAATGCAGTTGCTAATCTCCCACTATCGTTGATCGATTGGGATGAGCAAGAGGTCGATGACCTTGATATCCTAACAAAGCCCATTGAGGCTAAAAAAAAGGAATGGAATGATGAGTATATTTCCCAATTGAAGCAACAAGGGGTCACTTTGACCTATGAGGAGCTTGAGGATGAACCGGTAAGCGAAACTAACAGTGGGATAGCTGCTGGAGATACTTCAAAATATCCTCTAGCCACCAGGTCGAGGAAGAGAAAATAAGTTGCTGAAAGTCAGCCCAAGCCCAAAGTGTATGCAAAAAAATCAAAGGAGAGTGAGTCCTCCAAGAGACCGAAGACATCAGGCATGCCCACTATCTAGGAGGACCCTCTCCATGAAGGAGAAGAAGTAGAGGCCGAGCAGCCAAAGTCTCCACCTGTTGCCTTCATTCTTGCAACCATTGCTGCTACTGATATTGCTACTGTTGTTGCCTCTATGACTACCTCTCAGGTGATGGTTGTTGCTTCCTCACCTACAGTGGACATCTCAATTCACCTTTCCTCCACCCTTCCCATGGCCCAAGTTATGATAATCGACTCTTCTTCTACCACCAGCTCTTTTCTCTCCTCTTCCTCCATGTCTCCAACAACATCACTTCCCCTAAAAACAACAACTATGCCAATGCCCACTCTCTTGCTCTTGGAGGCTTTCTCCTACCACATGCAAAACATTCCTGTGAAACTATTTGGCATGTTGATGAAACCAACCGTACAAGTTACCTTGGTACAAATTGCTGCCAGTCTTCCTATCCATACTCCTCCCACTAAACCACCAGAGATGAAGACCACAATGGAAATATCAAAAGAGTTGGAAAGACAAGAAAGGGAAAGCTATGAAAGAGATAGAAGAGGAAGTAGATAATTTCCATGAGCACCCAGAGTACCAGCATTTGAAAATTGATAAGGTGGTGTGCGAGGGAGAAGAAACACAATCATTAGAGGAAGACACTGAGGAGCCAAGTGCCAAGTACATCGTGGAAGCATTTTATCCAGACCTCGAGGAGGAGTTGGCTCAACAACTCAAAAATGTTGGAGAGGAAGTGGAGAGGCAGCCTTCTGATGAAGAGAGGAACGTTGAAGAAGAAATGGAGGAAGATATTGAACCTCCAACCAGGAAGCATCACAAAAGCCCCAAGCATGATGAAGAAATGCCTCTTTCAGAAGAGCAAGAAGAGGGAAAGAAAGAAGAAGACAAACCTAAAGAAGAGTCTAAAGCCTAAAAGAGCCCAGAAATGGAACATCCTGAAGAGCATGGGTGTGATGAAGAAGAAGAAGAAAAGAAAACTGAAGGGGAGGACAGCCCTAAAAAGCACACAACCTTTGAATCCCCATAGAAGGAAACTATATTTATTCAGAATTCCGATGAGGAGGAATGAAGGACAAAACAAGAAGCTCTAGGTGATAAGGTAATGGAAATCCAACACACCCACGAGCAAGAAGGTGGTCATGAATCACCAAAAGGGGAATCTTAGATGTCGGAATGGCTAGAGAAACAATTGGAGAGGAAAACCCCAACCTCAAAGGATCCAAGGGCAAGGTTGGAGGCCATCTTATACCAAGCCCAAATAAGCACGACAAAAGAGAAGAAGCCAAAGGTCATATCTCAACTGACAATGGATGCATTTGGATCTAGGACCACGCAAATAGCCACTCCAATTGTGGGAGAAGAGGGGGTGAGTTATAATATCTCCACCCTTGATCTGGGGATAGCCACATGAGAGCAAAAG
>VDFB02353493.1:25250255-25582755 GCA_007258455.2 Sequoia sempervirens | reverse complement strand
ATTATTTAACTATAGGTGAATAACGTACAATTAATAATTCATTTAATCACATAAAGAAAGAAAATGTTAGTGACACAATTAAAAGGATAATTTATTTAATTGATCAAAGAGAAATAAAGAAATGGATTAATTAAATGATTAAAATTATTTAATTAATAAAGGTACGTGATCAAGAAATTAAAAAATTAAAATTATTTAATTATGCAGGGAAGAAGACTAGGATGATGGAGGAATGTGATCAATAAATTAAACAATTAAAATTATTTAATTATGCAGGGAAGAAAACCAAGATGATGGAAAAATGACACTCACAGACCAAGACATTTTTCAGTGTCTACATTTTTCCCCTCTTTGACATAATGTAGTTCATCACATTGTGTCAAAGAAATTCAGTCAAAACATGCCTTGGTGAAAGCGAGGTGGACATATGCCCCCTCATGAGAATTTTGCAAATTTTCAAAAAAAAAAAATTTGAAAAATTCTTCCAATAAGTCAATTTGACAGCTAGGAGTTCAACGGTGGTCACATAAATGATTTCCGAGGTCATTTAGGGGGTCAAATTTAGGTTCAAAGTGGCCAAATAGTGCACCCAATACATATCCCTGGTGCAAACCCTAATTTTTTGTCTATAAATATGCCCTAGATTAAGAAAATTGCTCATTTGTGCATTCCAATTTTAGAAAATTTAAGAGCTCTAGGAGAGAGAAGCTGAGAAGATGTCATCGGTTCCACACTCTGCACACCAAGGCTATTGCATCCACACCTTCCACTGACCTGAGGGAGCACTGGACCCAATATGTACTCCAAACCCACTTTGTGAATTTTTTTATTTTTGTGCATTTAGTGGAGGAAAAATTTAGAAGACAATTGCATTGAATGTCGTTCGACACAATTGCGTGCACGAACAATGCAAGTGACTACAGTTCACTGCAATCGCCTCATCATGATGCAATTGTTAGGTCATAGGGGGGTCGGTTGCAATGCAATGCATTTGAAAAGGTGCACCGCATTTGATTTCAAAGTCACAAATGTGACTAGGAACAATGCAACTGACAAAAAGCGTCGCAAGCACAAGGGGAAATGATGTATGTGTAATTGGAATGACACAACTGACATGGGTTTGACCGCAAGTGACCCTAGCGACACATTAGTTGAGGCATGTGATGCAATTGCGATTGCATGACGCATGTGCAAGAACAGTGACACGAATGAATTCCATGACATAATTGACAAGTAGAACAACGCAATTGACTAATGAAAAATTTTCCCCAGTTTAGGATAAAATGACTTGTTCAATTTAGGTCCAATAGGTCAAATGAATATTATAAATTGATGTGATGAATTTTACGGTGACCTTAGGTTGTACTTCCCCCTATCTATACTCGAGAGTCACAACAGGAAAAATTTTGGATTCGAGATTAGTTGTCAGATGGCGAGAAGTGCACGTTGTTAGATCTAGGGTTGTTCTATGTCACATATACACCCATTGTCAGGGAAAACAAAGGTATGCTGACAGCACTTGCAAAGCAATGGCACTCTGATACTTGCACTTTTCATCTACCAACCAAGGAGGCCACTATGACCCTAGAGGATGTGTACAGGATAGTACGATTGTCGATGCGCAGAGAGCGGGTGAGATACAATCTCGTTCAAGGATTACAAATGATCAATGACCATTATGACTATGAGGACAAGTCAAAGCTTGGTGTACAGGGTTACAAGATCATATGGGAGACCCTAGAAGAGAGATATGACATATTTGATTGTGTTTTGTGTACATTGAGTGCTGACGTCTTGATTTTAGACCGCAGGGGCCATGGTTTCCTAGTAGGCTGGGGAGAGATATTGGCCAGGATGATGCAAGATGAGACAGTATATATGTGGGGACCATTTTTATTGGGTATGATTTACTTCCAACTGCATGACATCACATACTGAGGGGGATAGAGCATGAGTTGTGGGGTAACACTATTGATGCATGGGAGCACATAGTACTGTTCTGACCAGTAATAGGACGACAGTTGGGAGTCGATACTCTGTATGCATATCTGTATGGTGGTGTAGTGACACACACATGTGGGGGATACTAGGTACTAAAGACACGGCATAGATGTATTGGAAAGCTTTGTCTAGAGACCATACAGGGATTTCCAACAGTGGGTAGATGAGGAAGAGCATTTTCCATGGTGTCAATAGCCTAGATACTTGATCGATCAGATAGTATAGTCTCAGCACATCATCGAGATCTACCTACCAGAGCAGGTTAGATGACAATTTGGGGAGATACAGGGTATTTCGACGGGGACAACAGAGTTTTCATATTCCTTATGGGAGGTGTATCTATGGAGATAGGTGATACCGATTACCACATCCAAGGAGGATATTGATGCACTACAGCCAGTGTAGTGGGCCTAGAGAGGGGGTGTTTTAGATCCTGGTAGGACTCCAGAGTACAATGCATTGTGGTTGATTCATAGGCCAGTTCCATATACTGATCCTGATCAGCCAGCACCTGTAGAGCGCAAAGGCAAGGGCCCTCGAGGCTGGAGGGGTGTTAGAGGATGGAGGGGTGGAGGACGAGGAGATGGAGGATAGGGGGATGACAGAGGGGATGGTAGGGGAGGCCAAGAGAGTCCTTCAAGAGAGGATTGTGGTAGAAGTGGATGTAAAGGAGGGGTTGGAGGAGGTAGGGGTCAGAGCTAATGATGGGATAGTGGATCAATGGAGAGCCACCTTACAGGCCTGATTACAGGCTTTAGAGGCAGAGGTAGGGACATTGAGAGTAGAGTGAGATGCCTTGAAGGTTGAGAGGGACTCTCTATAGATAGAGAGGGACCTAGCAGTGATCAGCCAACAACAGACAGATCAGTGGATGTTGGATTTTGTGGCTACCTGCAGTGGATCAATTGTGGATGTGGCACGAGAGTTGGCTAGATCGAGTATGGGATTACAGTATTATCAAGAACTATATGAGAGTAGTGCCACCAAAGAGGAGAGAATTTAGCTTCATAGAGGTTCAAAGTCAATCCCAGGGTAGGTCACAAAGCAAATCCCACAACCGACATTCTCACAATAGGTCATAGAGTGGCAAGGCATCAGGTTGAGCCGGTCCACCCCATATGAGAGGCCATCAACATCAGAGCATAGGTCCTCAGGCTCACCAAGGTGAGAGGAAAGATAGGCATCAAGGTAAGGGGAGTAGGGAAGCTCCAACTAGGACTCAATTTGAAATTATGTATTGTGACACTGTATTTTGATCATCAAGCCCATGAGCTCCATTTTATGATATATGACACATCTTGACATTGTACTATGACACATTTTTGAGCGATAAATGATATGATTTTTGGTGGTGATTTATGATATGTAGTCTTATGTGATTATGCTATATGGTTATGATTATGTTATGGATTTTTATGCTTTTATGATGTTTACATATGCATTCTATATGATCATGCAATGTGATATGATGGATGATTATGCATTTATAATGTTGTTTATGCATCTTATATGATTGTGCAATGATATGATATGTTAATGCAGTACAGATGACCTAATTTTATGATGCAATGTGATATGATGTGAAGTGATATGATTATGTGAATGCAATTAATGTTATGTGATATGATTTCTATGGATTATGCATGCAATGATCAAAAATGTCTAATATGAATGCAAAATATGAAGTATGATATGATTATGCAATGTTTATAAAAATATCGATACAATGTATATGAAATGTGATAAAAGGAAGTGAACTATAATTGTAACGTAAAATTTAATGACATGCTTAATATGTTATGATACTATGAAATGATAATGTTATATGGATGAACTCTATGTTTTTTCATATTTTCTCATGCAAATATATGTGAATTATTATGATGATAATGCTTTTTATGGTGTTTCCTAACATAATCATGTTGGATCTCAGTTGTTTTGGTTTGTCCTTGATGTCAAAAGTGGTTGGTTTGTTGATATGGGAATATATGTGGTGATATGTTTGATGGATGTTGATGCTTGATGGATGTTGTCAGGATGATTTGCAGTTACATGTTACAGTTCAACACTTTGATTCAGATCTTTGATATGAGGCTGACAATGTTTATTACTTGTGTTTCAGTTTGATTCCTCAAAGACTACTTATCACAGTGGCATACTTATACTATGATCTCATGATGGTTATTCATGTCCCAAGATCTTTATGCTTCAATTTGATTATGTCCTTGATGATTCAGGTTTAGGTATATTCAGCAGATATATTATTTCAATTTGATCTTGGTTTCAATAATAGTTATCAGATTGATCACTTTCAGATTGTGGTATTTTCAGTTGTCTTTACATGATATTTGAATGGAACATCTTATGTTCCACTCAAATCATAAAAGTTATGACTTTGTTTCATGGTGGTCAATCACTTTGTAAAGTTATTTACTATTAAGCTACATTATTTTTGTTTGACAATTGATCACTTTGCATCGGTATTTGATATGGTTATAAGGTTTATGGTTTATAGTCGATATCCATTGGAATATACTTTTGGAAAGGTATTTATACCAAGTTTTACTTGGTCATCATCTCTTTTTATAAGGATTTAGTTGCTTTATACTCCTAAGGAGTATCAAATATGCTAAGCAAATTATATGAGATCATTTCTTATTCAAAGAAGTCAGGCTCTAAAGTGAGATAAATTTTTTAGTTTATCAAATCATATCAAGCCCTTATCAGGCATGTTAATCACTGAGGGGTCGGCATCTAAAAGGAATAAAACCCTATCGGGTTTCCCTAAGCTTTCATTTGAAGTGATAAGTTGAATCGACATTTAGGATGCAATAATCAAGATGATTATTATGTCGGCATACTTGGTAAAAGGTTTTTGACATCAAATTTAAATTCATTATGATGTTTTATTAAATATATGTGAATTAGTCATTTTAGACCTCAAAGTTTTATTTTTTATTCTTGGCAAATTCATCGAATTCCTTGTGAAGAATAGATTAGGGAAGAATTCATTTCATTGGATCTTCTTGCAAAAATAGGCTCAGTAACCCTAACTGCCACCATGAGTGTGATCTCCTCTCTACTATGAATCTGCTCTCAGCTCTCTCTGTCATTATTCTATGTTACCAAAAATAGCTCATCATGAGAGCTCAGACAGCATATGAGATTTCTATATGCATGGAAATTTGTTGTTAGTTTGGTCTAAGATGTATGAGCAAATACAAGCTTGACAGAGGTTAAGGGAAATCAATGGAGTTACAAATTTGGGTAGCTATGGTGGTTGGCATCGAATCTCACTGGTATTTATTTGATTTTATTGTTGCATGAATAGGTATTATTCTCTTTATTTGCAAAATGTTTTAAAGAGTAGTTACTACTCTTTGCTCGAATATGAAAGGGTGCAAAAGTATTGTTAGAATCATGCGTCAGAATAGCATGCTTTGAAGCCAGTTACATTTTTTCTTCATTATCAGGATTTTGAAATGGGTGTTCGGTTCTCTCAAGCCTTTGTGTATTGGGTTCATGTTGATTTGTGTTCGGTTACATTTCTTAACAGGCTTTTAGATTGATAGTTGTTTTGTTTTTATCATTATGGATAAAATGTGTTGTGCAGGAAAAAATTGCTTTGGTAAAACATTGTTTCCACCTATCATTGAATTCAGGGTTCTTGAAACATAACAATTATTGTATTTAGTTTCAACTAAAATGTTTGTGAAGGTACATGACAGCATATGTGCATATTTTGTAAAGATATAAAAAGGGTATTTGATCACTATTTTTGAGGGATGTTGATCATTCTTGAAATACACATGTGAGAACTTCTATAATTGAAAATTTGAAAAACAAAATGCAGAGTGATAGTCTTTTCTTTTGAATATGTCTGGTATTTTGAAGGTTCGATTAAGAACCTTGAGGATATTAGGGGTATTTGATTGAGAGGCTCTTGTGAATTGAAATGTAAACAAAGAAATCCTCTGATATATGATTGTACTAAAACTAAAGAGGGGTTGGTGCTCCGTGAAATGGGTGTTTCTAAATGAGGGGTTGGTGCTCCTTGAGTGGGTGCTCTAAAATTAGCCTGTAAGGCATTGTAAGTAGTGGTTTTTGAAAATATAAGCCAGTATGGCAGCAGTTTAGGAGTGATTTTTCTACCCCAGGAGGGTTTTCCACTCGAAAAATCATCTATCTCTTGATCTTTTTGCTTCATTATGATAATACTATAATGTTTATTATTTTTTTTGTGATACTTCTCATTTCAATTCTTAATGGTTGTATTCAACTAATGAATGTATTTATCATTGAAATATTGAGAGCATAATTTATCTTTGTTTCATTTTTTGGCAAATGTTAAAATGGTTAAAGACACTAATTCACCCCCCTCTTAGTGTCATCTTCACTCCAACAAGTGGTATCATAGCGTATGGTCCTCATATAGGTCTAAACCACCTAGGATTTATTCTGGTTTTGGAGACTGTTAAAAATGTCACAAGCTCAAGAAGGTACTTTTGTGGCTAGAGCTCCTCTGTTTGATGGTCGTGACTATGTGTTCTAGAAAATCATAATGGAAGCATATCTGATTTCAATTGATCTTGATGTTTGGAGCATAGTTTTAAATGGGTGCACTATTCCACCCACAATACCCACAGATGCTGCTGAGAAAAAGAAGTATGAAACTAATGTTAGAGCTAAGCATGCCATTTTGTGTGGTTTAACTAAAGATGTGTTCGTTAAAGTCGTGCATTGCAAATCTGCTATGGAAATCTGGGAAAAACTTGAAACCATTTATCAAGGAAATGAAAAAGTCAAACTATCAAAAATCCTTACTCTCAAACATCAGTTTGAGGAAATGAGAATGAAGGATGATGAAAAAGTGGCTAAATATTTCCTTAGAATAGATGAAGTTGTCAATGCTATAAAAGGATTAGGAGATGTAAAAGAGTTTGATGTGGTTACAAAGGTCATTAGAACCTTACCAACTAAATTTGAATATAAGGTTTCAGCCCTTGAAGAAAAGAAACATTTTGATAAGCTTACCTTAGATAGTCTGTAGGGAACTCTTATTGCTTATGAAATGAGAACAAGCAAAAACATTTCATCAGGAAAATAAATTGCTTTTGCAACTGAAATGAAAGAAAAAGTAGATGGTAGTGAATCAGAATATTCTAATTCAAGAGAAACCCACTTTGTTAGAAAACTTAAAAAGGGTTCTGGCAAATACAAGGGAAAACTTCCCTTTAAGTATTTTAACTGTGGAAAAATTGGACACTTTGCAGCTAAGTGCCCCAATGGTGATCAAAATAGTGATGATGAAAAATTTGACCAACAATCTAAGAAGAAGGCCTGTAAAACTAAAAAGAAATTCAATTTCAAAAAGGCAAAAAAAAATTTCAGTAAAGATGAAACATTTACTGAAATAGAAGACTCTTCAATGGAAGGAGATGAAAATATTTGTATGACTATTACTAATCCAAGTCAAAGTCATGATAAGGAGATTGATAATGTTATAAACAATGGCTCAAAAAAGGATGAATATCATGTAGTTAGAATACCTCAGTTTGATGGCACATCAGGAAGTGAATATGTTAATCCTGAGTGTGAATTAAACTGTGCCTTAAGAGATATTCAGAAACTCAAAGAGGAAGTTGTGGTAAAGAAGAATAATTTTGAGAAACAAATTGCTGACCTAAAACTTCAAATTGAAATACTAGAAATTACAAAAGTGCAATTAGAAATAAATGAAAAATAATGTTGCACTTTAGAGGCAAATGTTGTTGACCTGAGAAAAGAACTTGATATGTGTAACAGCAGTAATAAATTGGTAGAAATTTTAGGTAAACAAAGACATTATAATGATAAAATAGGTCTTGGGTTTATGGAAGGTCAATGCTATTATTCTGATAGGTTCCAGCATAACAAGGTAGCAAAGCAAACAAGGTTGATTTGGAAACCAAAAAAAAATAATGAAAAGTCAGAAGGTACAGTTAGTCAAGCAATTCTACATTCTAAGGTGAATAATGAATCGATTATGGATAGTGGGTGTTCACACCATATGACAGGTGACAAAATTAGCTTTATCAATTTTGAATATTGTGATGGTGGATTAGTTTGGTTTGGAAATGATGATTGTATTCAGATCATTGGAAAAGGAACAGTTTCTTTGAATGATAACTTGTGTTTGCAGGATGTATACTTTGCAGAAGAACTCAAGCATAATCTTTTGAGTGTAACTCAAATCTATGATCAAGGTTTTTATGTTCTTTTTAATGCTCTAGGGTTTGAGATTAGAAAGAAAACAAGTGAAATTTTTGGTACAGGGTCAAGAACTCAAGGGAATGTTTATGATGTGTGAAAATGGATGCTCAGTTGAGGGAGAAAGTGTATGCTCTTCCTCATATTTCTCATCACTAAATCATCTATATGCAGTTTCAGGGTGCTTTTCAAGTTTATATATATATCCCTGTGATTATATGTTGCATTGGATTCTATTGGTGCAATTCTAAATATTAAAGTGATGATTCTTTTGTTGATTTTTTATTTGGAAAGTCTCCAAGGACAGTTTTTGACACTATTTTGTCTGTATAATATAGCATCTATTTTGGGTTGTGATGTGTTAGCATAATGAGAAAAAGGTGACAATGTTACAACTTTAGATGACATTCCTATGCTCAATCCATGCTAGTAGATATGTTGGCAAAGCTTTATCATTGGTGACAAAGGTATGGCAAAGTTTGGAAAATCATTTGATATCAGTTTTTGCAGTTGCATTATAGCAGGGTTGGTTTATGAAAGTACAGTTCGGTGCATGTAGCTTTGAGGAGTCTCTTATTGTTAAGATGACAATGAAAGCTATTCCAATTTTGATTGTTTAATTTTGCAAGGCTTCAAGGCTTCTTGGAACAGTATTATTTAAATGCTCTTAAAAGTATGCTTGGTCTAAGGGGGAGACTTCATGTCTATTTTACATTCCTGGTTTAGCTATTCTTATGTATGCTTCTATGAATTTATGATGCATACTGGTATTATGATGATACACTCTACTATTTTACCTATGTTGGTTCAGATCATGGTTACCTCTGGTTCTTCTTAGTATTATTAGTGTTCATCTTTGACATGATCTATGATATTCTATCTGATATTCCACTGGATGAGGTTACATGCATTTTGGTATTGCATTATGGTTTGGATTGTTGTTTTGATTTAGGTTTCATGAGATAGTTATTTAAGATGGGATAACATCAGTGAAAGTGACATTTGTTGCTTGGACACATGTCAAGTAATAAGTTGTGATAATTGTGAGCAGTGATTGAACAATGCTATATCATAGGGAGAGGTTTCTTGCATATTTCATTCCCATGATAAAGAATACTTTTGGTGATTGGTTGTAATACAGTTTGGTGTTCTGTGCATTCTCAGCTTGTCATTGATGTATGGTTGTGGTATTTAGTACACTCTTTGTTTGTACTTGAGGTGCTTGACAATGGTATTCTTTTGTGTTTTTGACAGTGGGTTGCTACTTGCAGGTTGTGCAATTGAAGTATACATTGATATTTTTGGGATCACAAGTACTTGATTATATGATATTTACATGTTGATGTTTCCTTGGTATAAGGTAATAGTTGTTCATGAGTATTATGACTTGATCACTACCAGCTACATGTTGAAAGTAGAAGTGTTTTATAGGTTTTCCTTGGTAGCAATTACATAATGAGTTGTGAGTTTGGTGATGAAACTATATGGATAGTGGTAAAATCCTATTGACTCTTTTTGCTTGTACACTACTTGCATGCATACTGAATTTGTTAGTGATATCATGTCTTGACTATATCTTGCCTTGATTCCATGTATGTGAATGTCAGTAAAAGTTCCTAGACAATTTAGTAAAGCAGCAGCACTCAAAGGTTGCAACATTATGAGAAAAGTCAATTTTTCTTTCTGAACTTCTTTGTTGATCAGCATGTAGAAGCAACAATGCTTTGCTCTAATTTCAAAGAAATTTCAACTAAAATGTGAAGTTAGTGAGTCCATTATTTTTTTTTTAAGGAAAGTTCATGCAAAGCATTAGGGGAGCTTCTTGTTGCAATTTTTCTTTAAGTATCTGATTTGGCAGGGTCTTGGATTGTTGTGAATGCAAAGATATTTTATTTATCCATGTGATTAACACAAGGAGATATATGTAGCAGAGTTGCTTGATTATGAAGTGATGTTATATTGGTTGATCTTTGATTCTTGATTCTTGATTCATACCTTCAGATGGATATGTGTTAGTTGGAATCTCAGTTGTTTATTCATGGCATTTCACAATATCTTCTTTAATCCTTTGTTATTGAGGCAAAAAGGGGGAGAGATTATATGTGTTTTTCCATCAAGGACAAAGGGGGAGTTTGTTGGCTCTCAGTTGTTTGTGTTTGTCCTTGATGTCAAAAGTGTTTGGTTTGTTGATATGGGAATATATGTGGTGATATGTTTGATGGATGTTGATGCTTGATGGATGTTGTCAGGGTAATTTGTGGTTACATGCTACAGTTCAACGCTTTGATTTAGATCTTTGATATGAGGCTGGCAATGTTTATTACTTGTGTTTCAGTTTGATTCCTCAAAGACTACTTGTCATAGTGACATACTTATACAGTGATCTCATGATGGTTATTCAGGTCCTAGGATCTTTATGCTTCAGGTTCATTATGTCCTTGATGATTCAAGTTTAGGTATATTCAACAGATATATTATTTCAGTTTGATCTTGGTTTCAATAATAGTTATTAGATTGATCACTTTCAGATTGTGGTATTTTCAGTTGTCTTTACATGATATTTGAATGGCACATCTTATGTTCTACTCAAATCATAAAAGTTATGACTTTAATTCATGGTGGTAAATCACCTTGTAAAGTGGTTTACTATTAAGCAATATTATTTTTGTTTGGCAATTGATCACTTTGCATCGGTATTTGATATGGTTATAAGGTTCATGGTTTATAGTTGATATCCATTGGCATATACTTTTGGAAAGGTATTTATACCAAGTTTTACTTGGTCGGAATCTCTTGTTATAAGGATTTAGTTGCTTTATACTCCTAAGGAGTATCGAATATGCTAAGCAAATGATATGAGATCATTTCTTATTCAAAGAAGTTAGGCTCTAAAGTGAGATAATTTTTTTAGTTTATCAAAGCATATCAAGCCCTTATCAGGCATGTTAATCATTAAGGGGTCGTCATCTAAAAGGAATAAAACCCTATTGGGTTTCCCTAAGCTTTCATTTTAAGTGATAAGTTGAATCGACATTTAGGATGCAATAATTAAGATGATTATTATGTCGGCATACTTGGTAAGAGATTTTTGACAGCAAATTTAAATTCATTATGATGTTTTATTAAATACATGTGAATTAGTCATTTTGGACCTCAAAGTTTTTTTTTTTTCTTGGAAAGTCATCGAATTCCTTGTGAAGAATAGATTATGGCAGAATTAATTTCGTTGACTCTTCTTGCAAAAATAGGGTTGGTAACCCTAACTGCCACCATGAGTGTGATCTCCTCTCTATTGTGAATCTGCTCTCAGCTCTCTCTGTCATTATTCTATGTTACCAAAAACAACTCATCATGAGAGCTTAGCCAGCATATGAGATTTCTCTGTGCATGGAAAGTTGTTGTTAGTTTGGTCTAAGATGTATGAGCAAATACAAGCTCGACAGAGGTTAATGGAAATTGATGGAGTTACAAATCTAGGCAACTATGGTGGTTGGCATCGAATCTCACTGGTATTTATTTGATTTTCTTGCTGCATGAACAGGCATTATTCTCTTTATTTGCAGATTTTTTTAAAGAGCAGTTACTACTCTTTGCTCAAATATGAAAGGGTACAAATGGATTGTTAGAATCTTGTGTCAGAATAGCATGCTTTGAAGTTGGTTACATTTTTTCTTCATTATCAGGATTTTGAAATGGGTGTTCGGTTCTCTCAAGCCTTTATGTATTGGGTTCATGCTGATATGTGTTCGGTTACATTTCTTGACAGGATTTTACAGTGATAGTTGTTTTATTTTTATCATTATGGATAAAATGTGTTGTGCAGGAAAAAGTTTCTTTGGTAAAACATTGTTTCCACCTGTCATTGAATTCAGGGTTCTTGAAACATAACGGTTATTCAGTTTCAACTGAAACAATTGTGAAGGTGCATGACAAAATATGTGCATATTTTGTAAAGATATAAAAAAGGTATTTGATCACTATTTATGAGGGATGTTGATCATTCTTGAAATACACATGTGAGAACTTTTGTAATTGAAAATCTGCAAACAGAATACAGAGTGATAGTCTTTTCTTTTGAATATGTCTGGTATTTTGAAGGTTCGATTGAGAACCTTGAGGATATTAGGGGTATTTGATTGAGAGGCTCTTGTGAGTTGAAATGTAAACAAAGAAATCCTTTGATATATGATTGTACTGAAACTAAAGAGGGGTTGGTGCTCCTTGAAATGGGTGTTTCTAAATGAGGGGTTGGTGATCCTTGAGTGGGTGCTCTTAAATTAGCTTGTAAGGAATTGTAAGCAGTAGTTTTTGAAAATGTAAGCCAGTATTGCAACAGTTTAGGAGTGGTTTTTCTACCCCAGGAGGGTTTTCCACTCAGAAAATCATCTGTCTCTTGATCTATTTGCTTCATTATGATAATATTGTAATGTTCATTGTTTTGTTGTGATACTTCTCATTTCAGTTCTTAATGGTTGCATTCAACTAATGAATGTGTTTATCATTGAAATATTGAGAGCATAATTTATCTTTGTTTCATTTTATGGAAAATGTTAAAATGGTTAAAGACACTTATTCACCCCCCTCTCAATGTCATCTTCACTCCAACAAATCATGTATGTAGAGTGTTTTTTTGTGTCACAGGACACTATCAAGATGTGGATAGAAGAAATGTTAGCATGGAAGAGACAGACGTTAGCATGGAGAATGGAAAAGAAGGTGTGAAGTCAAGAGGGAAATGACAAAGGATGAACATTCATCCTTTTATATGTATCATCATTGGGCATCAAAACTGTCGCAAATGGAGCACAATCACCATGGTATGACATAGACCAAGGTGTGTAAGGTTACCATTTGTGAGAAACAAGCAGTCAAAAGATAATGGCAAAAGATGAGGAGTGCCTCGACTCATACTAAGGACCCAATTGTCCCAGTCTTTTTGCCAAGACAAATCAAAAACAGCAAGCAAAGAAAAGAGATAACGATCCATCATCACCCCTCTAAATCTTTGACAAGACATCCTCGAGGTAGCTAGTAACATGACCAAAGACCAATCAAAAAGATAAGACAAACTCATACCAACAAAGTGTTTTCTAGAGAGATAATATTTACTGATAGAATTGACAAGATTGATTGGTATGATTGATTAGGTTTGGTTTCAGGAAAGACACATCCTAATTAAGGTAGATGATCGATTGATTGATTGTTTGACCAAAGTTGATTGATAGATTAACAAGGTTTCTTAATTGATTTGATTAATTACGCCTAATTTCAGGAAAGACACATCTTGTATAAGGCAAGATTAATTGACCTATATGACAAGATTAATTGACCAAGTGATGAACTTGAGTTGATTTGATTGATTGATAAGGTTTGCTTGACATGATTGACCGATGTGTTGACTCTTGGTTTCAAGAAAGACATATCCTCTTTAAGGTAAATAACACATCTGATAAAGTTGACTGATTGACCATTTTGTTGGATGCCTAGTTTCAGGAAAGACATATCTTACTTAAGACGAAATGAAAAGGTTGACTGAAGATAATGTATAATCTCAGGAAGGACACATCCTAATAAAAAACAAGTGATAAGACTGAATGAGACAAATGACATAATGCCCCATTCTAAAATAAGACCAATGACCTGGTAGTGATGATAATTAGGCAATTGATCGATTGAAGATTAAAGACTTGTTTGATATGTTTGACTATTGATTTGTGATTTGGTTTGAACAATGATTGCTCGAGGAAAAGGAATAGGACTAGACTCGACAAACCCTAAAGGACTGACCTGGGGCCTCGAGGGATCATCGATTGATGGCCTTTCCTATGTTATACATGCAAAGACCTCGTAGTTCGACTAACACAAACCAAAATTGATCTGACTCGACAAAACCCTAAGGACATACCTAATGTCTCAAGGGCCCATCTAGTGATGGCCTTGCCTACATAGTAATGCGCAGAGACAATGTAGTTTAACCAAACTGACACAGACTGACTCTAACTCTGACTCTGACTCTGTTTTTGGAAGTTTTGATGATTTTATGATTTTTTTTGTATTTTTGATGATTTTATGATTTTTTTGGATTTTTGATGATTTTATGATTTTTTTGGATTTTTGATGATTTTTAAAAGGCTGATACCACGTGTAGGATCCCATGAAGAGGTAAGTCAAGGAATTGCCCTCAGTCAGGTATAGGACCCACTTATTATGTGTGAGGGGATTGATGGATGCAAAGGATGGTCGAGAAAGAGAAGGCCGCTAAATGTCGATGGTTCTTAAGCCCTGAGAGGGATGAAAAAGATTTATTATGGATGGATGATATGCACAAATGGATGGAAGAAAGGTGGGAATCAGGTAGATTGATAGTAGATGAAGGAGCAGTGATTGACTACGCATGGCGCCTGTTTGCCAGGTTTTCACCATTGTACTTATCCAAAGCGCCACCAAAGTGGTTTTCACTTTTGGACGAATTATATTTCTCTTTACTATTTTTTTTAACTTTTTCATTATTTTGATTTTTTTGTTGTCACCAAGACCCCTGTTTGCCAAGTTTTCATCAAGGTGACAATTTTTTTGTTTTTTTGTTTGTTTTTTAACTTTTTGATGGGATACTCTGAGAATTAGGTGTAATGTCGACAAAGGCACATGTTATTTATGGGCTCAAGAAGCAGTTCACCTTTGGGAGTGGAGATTTGATAAGCACCAGATCCATATGTTGTCGTGATGATAGAAGGGCTCAACCAATTAGGTTCAAACTTTCTAGGATTTTCTTGATCTATTTGATTCTTTGAATTCTCTTTCAAGACTAAGTCACCAATGTCAAAGCTTCTAGGTTGGACCTTCTTGTTATAGTTGCGTCGAAGGCAGTTCTAATATGCCTGCAAATGTGTCAAAGCATTATGTCTCTTTTCATCCAATAACTCTAGCTCATGTAGACGGGATACACGGTATTCTTCTTGATCAATCAATCCTTCCATAGATACCCTTACGGATGATAACTAAACCTCAATAGGAATTATGGCCTCGGATCCAAAGACAAGGGAATATGGAGTGTCTCCTTTGGGAGTGCAAACACTGGTACGGTAGGCCCATAAAGCAGGATTGAGTTGGAGATTCTAGTCACAACTAGTGTTATCAAGAGTCTTTTTTAAGATTTTAAGGATAGTCTTATTAGATTCCTTAGCTTGACCATTACCGTATGGGTAATATGGGGTGGCGAAATGGTGTTGGATATGAAACTTCTCACAAATTTCATGGACATCTTGATTCTTGAAAGGGAGACCATTGTTCATAATGATCGATTGTGGGATACCATAATGACATAATGTAATTTAAAATAAATTTGGATATCTGTTTACCAGTAATATAGGTCATTGGGATGACTTCTATCCATTTGGTAAAGTATTTTGTAGCAACAAGGATAAACTTGTGCACATTTGTGGAAGTGGGATGGATCTTTCCTACGAGGTTGAGTCCCCATTAAGAGAACATCCATGGTGATGTAAGTGGTTGCAATTCCTGAGTTGGTGCATGTATGATATCAACATGAATTTGACACTGATGACACTTCACAAAATAGTAGGCATCATGTTCTATTGTAGGCCAATAATATCCCATCCTCATGAGATTTTTGGCTAAGGTAGGACAAGCAGAATGAGCTCCGCATATACCATGGTGAACCTCTTGTCAGGCCATATGTGTTTGATTTGAGTCGAGACATCAGATGAGGGTGTTTTTTAGGCTATGATGGTCAAGGGTATCTCCGATGATGGCATATTTAGAGGCTTGTCGGATAATTTTTTTGCGTTGGTTGGGGGACAAGTCAAGAGGGATAATCTAGTCATGTAGATAGTTGTAAATGTCCTTATACTAGGGAGATTCGAGACCAACAAGTTTGCACACAATTTTAGTTTTGAGGACATCAAATGTAGGGATCAAAAACTATTCAACCAAGAACTCATAGTGTAATGCATTGTTAGGGACGTCCAAGAGAGATCCGATGGTTGCCATTGTGTCAGCTGCCTTGTTCTAGATTCTTAGTATTTTCTCAAAGGTGATAGCTTCAAAGTATAATCTAAAACTATCAACCATGTGCTTGTAAGGAATTAACTTCTCTTCCTTGGTATCATAATCATCATTGACTTATTTGATCACTAGCTGGGAATCACCATAAACTTGAAGATCCTTGATTTTCCATTTAATTTTCATTCAAAGTCATGTTAGTAATGCTTCATATTCATCTATATTATTGGTACACATAAATGCTATTCAAAATGACTTAGGAATGGAATCCCCTTGAGGTGTGATGAATAAAATGCCAACTCCTTAACCATGACTTGTGTAGGACCCATCAAAGTACAATATCCATGTTGTTGGTGTTTATATGACAAAGATTGATTCATCTAGAAAGTCGGATATTAGAGAATGATTTGCTTTCATCAGTGCATTTCCAAGTTGATCAGCTATCACCTATCCTTTTATTGTCTTTCGATCAACATATTCAATGTCATAGTCACTTAAAATCATTACCCACTTAGCTAATTGTCTTGTCAAAGTTGCTTTACTGAGGAGGTACTTCAGAGGATCAATTTTGGCTATCAACTTTGTCTTATGGTTTAGCATGTAATGTCTCAATTTTTGGGCTGCGAATACAACTGTTAGGCATGCTTATTCAATAGGGTTCTAGTTTAACTCATATCCAACCGGTACGACTGATGTAGTAGATTGATCGTTCTTTGCCATCATTATCCTTTTGTGCCAATAATGCCCCCAATGTTTATGTAGTTGTTGTTACATATAGTATCAAATGTCTTCCATCAATTGGAGCCATAAGGACTAGTGGAGCCAATAGATAATGCTTAATTTGAACAAATGCTTCTTGATATTATTCTGTCCAAATGAAGGGGATTCCTTTCTGTAACAAATGTTGAAATGGATAAATCTTATCTTCTAGTTGGGCGATGAATCTACGGATTGATTGCAGTCTTCCTTGTAAAGTCCTTAGCTGACTGATGTTAGCAAGCACTGATATTTCCAAGATAGCTTTTACTTTTGTAGGATCAACCTCTATTCCTCTTCGGGAGACAATATATCCTAAGATTTTTCCTAATTGGACAATGAAAACACATTTCTTTGGATTTAACTTGAGTTTGTATTTTTCAAGTCTTGTGAAGATTTTATCCAAAACTGCAAGGTGACCACTTCTTTCTAGATATTTTGAGATAAGATCATCGACATAATATTCCATACATACATGTATGTAATCATGAAAAATGGTAGTCATTACTCTTTGATATGTAGCTCCAACATTCTTAAGTCCAAATGGCATAATGTTCCAATAGAAAGTTCCCTAAGCGCATGTAAAGGTTGTCTTTGGTTGGTCTTCAGGAGCAATCCTTATCTGATTATAGCCCGAGAATCCATCCATAAGTGATAGCATTTCATATCCAATGGTGAGGTCCACTATGATGTCAATATTTGGTAAGGGGAAATCATCTTTAGGACAAGCCTTGTTAAGATCCCTGAAATTCGTGCATACTCTGATTTGACCATTTGATTTTATGACAGGGAAAAGACTAGATATCCAATATGTATATCAATAGAGCATATAAATCCAACATCCAAGAGTTTCTTTAATTCAACCTTGACCAAGAGTGCAATCTGCAGGTGCATTTTCCTTGGCTTTTTTTATATGGTTTGGCATTTGGTATCAATGGCAAGTGATGTAAAACAAGCTCGAGGTCCAACCCAGGAATATCAGCATATGACCATCTAAAATTAACTTGTCTCCCTAAAAAGAATGTTGTAAACTTAGGTTTTTCCTTGGTGGTCAAAGATGCTACAAGTTGTATGATTCTAGAGTTATCTTGCGTCTCAATGTTCACTTCTTCTATCTCTTCTATGTTTAATGGCGATCTCTCTCGATTTATAGGGAGACTGCCCAATCCTCCATCCTTAGGCACCTCAGAGAGGTTTTCACCTTCGAATATGTGTTTTATTTTTACTTTTTAATGATCAACAGGCACCTTTCGATTTTCACCTAAAGACCTATTCTTTTTATTTTGACTTTTTTCATTTTCACTTTTACGACTAGAGGAAAGGATAGCCTCACTAAAGTATGTTGCACTATAAATTTCTATGACGAATCCAACCTTATGATCCCCACTTGGTATTCCTTCACGAAGTCCCATGAACTCAACAATTGCTTCGTCATTCTTGAATGTGTCTAAATGTGGTGGTCCTTGTTGGTCTCAATCTATTAACTATGAGTAAACAAAGGATAGGCCATCATCAGTGTTGTCAAGGGTCATGGTGTAGGTAGATAAGGTAAAGATAGAGGTAGAGTCATTGGGTTCCCAGAAGGTTTCAATCTAGGCTTCCCTTTGCAAGGGAATCTTTGGTTTGGTATTTGACAAATTTTGTGGGGGACCAATTTTAAACATTTGATTGAATCTTTCCTCAAAGGTAGGCTCACCAGGTTCTCTAAATGTTTCCACAAGTTAATAGTCTCTAAATGATCTATTTAAACCCCATTCCCATTGATTGGAATTAGAGTCAATATAATAGTCCTCAGATGTATCGATTTCATTTGAAACATTAATAGTCTCACTCAAAAGAAACCCAGTACCTGGGATACTCACTTTTACTGGTACAAACCCTAACCCTCTATACTTTGGTAATTTAGGAATCAGTAGGGGTTCCACTATGTCATGTTTTTTTAGACCAAGGCTGCTATCTCCATCATATCCTTGTTGCTTTATCAAGAGGAACCCTTTTGGATATTGTTCAACTGGCAACTGCTTAGGTTTTATGTCTGCCTCTTCTATATACAGCCATGTATAAATGTGGTCATCCAAAGATTCTTTTGCTAACTCCCCCCATTTAGTGAAGATGGTAGGAGGATTGTGAATGATAACCTTAGGATGCATGAGATGCAACTTGCCATAAGACTTTGGTGATTTAGGCAACTTTACAATGCAAAATAGTCCCTTCATGTTGTACTCTTTGCATCCTTTTTCTTGAATCTGGATTTTGGGTTTGGAAGGTGTGGTGAATGGAGTGGATGATTTGACGAGGTTAAATGGATCAATGTAGTGGGATGAAGTGGAAGATGAGGTCTCTTGATTTATGGGCACTTGGTGCTCAATAGTTCCTTTTAGGTTTCTGCAATACTCAAAGGGATCAAGATTTCCCAGAATAGTAATTTAGTGCCATTATGTGGAAACTTGAGGCATTGGTGGTATGTGGATGGTATGGCCTTCATGGCATGAATCCACAGATGGCCAAGCAGAAGTTTGTAGTGTAAATCCAGATCCAAGACATGAAACACTGTGTTTTACATAGTTGGACCAACTCTTACAGGAAGCAAAATTTCTCCTTCAGACGAGCACTCAGCATCATCATAAGACTTGATAATGATTTTCTTAGTTTGATCTATGTAATTCTTAGAGTATCCCAATGCTTTTACCAATTTCAGGGAGTTGTATAGGAGCGAATTTGCACCCCTTGTGTAAATTCCCCTTTTACATCCCTCCACCTTAGAAAATCAAACCCAAATGTGAAATTCCACATCACCCTTCTATCTCACATCCACTTGGTGCCTATCTTTTGTGTCATGGGGGAATATTTATCAGGGAAAAGAGCACAGAGCATAGACATATGTGTGGTGCACCGCCATCCCTGACAGTTTCCTATGTCTGGAGTCTGCAGGGACGTTACATTCTCCATTAGGCATGAAGAGTATTGTCTCTGTTTTGACCATCCGGCCCAAAAATAGCTCTTTCCCTCTCATTTTGACCTTGAAATTCCTATCTTGCTCATTCAATCCATCTCTTTAGAAATTCTTGAGCTCTTGAGTATTCAACTTCATTCTCTTAGCATTTTCACATCATTTTCCATTGAGCAATCCCATCCATCTTGTTGCACTTTTGCCACCATTGGAGTTGTGACTTGGTGTCCTAAGGGACTGCTTCTTCATTGTTGTGACAGCATAGACCTTACTAAGTTTGTAACCTCCTCTACATGATTGAGATCACCTTGATTGGGAAGGTGATATTGCTTGTTGATTAACATAGCATAGTGCCTTTGTTATTATTGATTTCTTTCCTTTGTTCTTTTTATCGCATTTTCTATATCATGGCTTTCCTGGCTGTCTATGGAGGTGGAAACACCAAAGTGGGGGTTGAATGAGGAAAAACCCTATATAGCCCAACATTTTTCCTCTCTTGGCTATGTGTAGGTGTACGTGTATGTGGAGCTTGCTGGCAAGCTGGACCTTCGGTGAGTTGGACTACCTTAGTTTTCATCCATCTTCTTTACCATCTTTGTAGTCATTTATCATACTTTATTATTCTATTTAGTTCATTAAACTTCATTTACTAGGTTTTTAGTAGGTTTTCTTGCACTCTACATTGTACCTTTCACTTTTTGGTTGTACAGACACCAATGCGCCAAAGAGACACCAGTGTGCCATGCTATCATCCTTAGACAGAGAACTATTTGAGGTACAGTCTGGGTTTCAAAAACTGGCTCATCTAGTCCCATTCAAGTTTTTGGATCTATAGAGTGATAGAAGCACTTGAGAGTGCTATTCATTATCTATCCTTAACCTAAACACTCGTTAACATGAGGTAAGATAGGGCAGCCCTCTGCTCTCGGCTCTTTATGACCTAGAGCCTTGGTGTGGTTGGTCCCCCTACCTTACATTTTTGGTGAACCTAATGTGAACAACATCTATCCATTTGTTTATGTTGAGACTTTTTCCTTTACGCCTAGTGATTATTGTAAACCTAAGTGTTGTGAAGGTTTATGAGCATCACAACCCAATCTATGACTTCTAGGTATGTTGTTAGAAGAAATGTGTGACACTTACCAATGGAAAACGCAAAGGTCACTTCCAGTTTTACCACTGGTCTAGCTACTGACCTTACTACTGGTTTTCCTACAAGTTTTACTAACAAGATGGGTTTTATAGACGATACCACTCATGCTCTTACCCCTCTAGTATCCCCTATGGCTTTGTCTGTGGATGAGGATGATGATGTGCATATCCTTGCAGAAAACCTTTTGGCATTAGATAACAAATTGTTAGACCTTGTGGACCATTTGGAGAGAGTTGCTAGACTTGCTAACGAGGTTAGATATCTGTTAGGAAAGGATCAAATAAGCAGAGAGTTCTTATGTGGCCTTACCGATCTAGCCGAAGCCTATATCCCCTCATATAAGATTAGATCAAGTACTACCCGAGGAGAGGTGCTCGATGCCTAAGAGAGACAAATAGGCATCCTAATGCCTACCACATCTGTATGCATGACCAAAATAGGCCCTTTGATTAGTGTTTCCTCTGCTTCTCAAAATCCCCTACTGTCAAGGCGAGCAGAATACCTCTTGGTTTCAGCTTCACCCCTCCTACTACCCCTGGCAATGGAGACTTTGGTGGAATGAGTGGTGGTGATTTTGGTAGTGGGCATGCACTGGCAAGGGTGGCTCTAGCGGAGACCATGGTGGTGGCTTCGGTAGTGGAGGTGGCTCCATTGGAGGCCCTACTGGTGGTGGTGGCTCCGACGGTAGCTCCAGAGGTGGTTCTGGTGGTGGTGGTTATGGAGGTTCCACTGGGCCTTTGTCATCCTCTGACCCTATTCTGAATGCTCTTCTTCAGAACATGGGTCAGATCCAAAACCAATGGTGAGCCTTTCCCAAGCCTCCGCCCAACTGATTTTCCAACCTTTCTTCCGACATATCCCATTTTCAGTGGCAATATTGAGTACTCCCTTCCCACAAGGAATGGAGATTCCTAAGTTTGAAAAGTATGGTGGCAAAGGGGATCCACAGACACATGTTCCAGCCTTCAATTCCATGTGTATGGATTTATTTCATCACGACGCTTTGATGGAAAAACTTTTTCCTCAATCTCTCAAGGACACAGCACTCAAGTGGTACTATTCCTTGCCTGATAATTCTATATTCACATTTGATCAGCTTATGAATCAGTTTCTCCATCAATTCCAAGCTAGCAACGATCAGAAGATGACCTTCTTGGATCTCATCTGATGTAAGAAAAGAGATAACAAGAAGATAACTGACTTCATAGCATGATACCAAGCATTTTTTTCATAAATCTCGCACCCGTTGCCTGACTGCGATGTGCAAAAGGTGTTCATAGGAAAATTGCAGCGAGACTAGCAAGAGAAGTTTTCCCTAATGAAATACTAATTCAGAGCAGGGTGGATGATCACCAACAAATTCAAAACCAACTCAACAAAACAAACTTTTCAAATTTAGAATCCAAACTAAGTGGGTTTCTCTACCACTCTTCAATTTCCCTTGTAGCATTCCATAAACTGTTTTCTCACCATAACTTTCAAAAAAAAAATTCATAACCACAATATAAAAGTTTTTTTTGATACCCATTTGGGATTTCTACAACATACTCAAAATTTAGGGTTGGTTGTTTTGGAATGACAAAGCCAAAAAATTGCTACTACACTTTCGATGAAAGATAATTAGGCTTATTTGAATGGCTCACAACTAGGTTTTCACAACTCCAACCTCAAATCTCCATAAAAATAGCTTAGAAATGTTACAAATATTCTTCCTAAACATTTCCAACCATTTCCTAAGATATTTTCTACAAACCCTAACTCATTTGCAAATTCTATGCCCCAAAAACATGAAATTTCAGCCTGGGGCATCAACAAATCTTCACTAATCTTCCTCCCCTGCTCCTACAACCTTCAAGAACAAAAAATGAAACATTTCTACCCTTATTCCACTAGGTTTAAGATCTATTCAATGGTGGAATGAGGGGAAATCCATGATTTTCTATCAAAACTCACAAAATGAGGGTTTCAACTAGTTTTCAATAAATCTACTCTAACTTCCTCAAATCTTAATGAAATAAAATGAAACCAAAAATGAAATTTAGAAGATTAAATTCCACATCAAATGCAATGAAACTCAAACCATTTTTAGGCCTTACCAGGCTGTACAAGTCAGTGTAGCAGAAAATTATGCTTTAAAAAATATAGAAAAATAGTGTTTTATTGATGTTCAATCTTCAAAATGATCTTCAGAACCTTGTCTTCGACTTCACAAGGCTTATTTAAGCTTTTACAAACCCAAACCAACCAAATACAATTGACTTTCAACTTCCCAAAAAATGCAAAAAATACTAAGTGGCTTGACAACTTTTTGCAATTTTTGCAACATTTACAAAATTGTCTTCAAAATGACTTCAAATCACCTAATAACCTAAATTGACTCCAAAACATCACAAATGGTCTTAAAAGACCTTATTACACACAAAATCATGACTTAAACACAAAAACACCAAAAAGCTTAACATTTTGTAACTTTTCCACATTAAGACCTATGGTGCCCTACACCATACTCCCCGAGCAAAATTGACTCAAGTCCCCTTGAGGACAGTGCTGCAACAAAAATCATGCTTTATCACATCATTCTCTGACCTCCAAGTGACAGCTCCACCTGGAAAAAAATTCCAATGAATCAAATGCTGGAAAAAGGCATTGTCCTTTGTCTTTTTGAATGCTTTGGCACCTAGGAAATGCTCCAATTTCAGTGACCTACTTGATGGATGATCTTTGTCTCTTCCCTCATCTAAAAATATTGTTGAACCTACAATCAGACCTCCTCCATCCTTGAAATTAACTTTCTTCTTCTTCACTTTAATTATGTGCTTGAACTTTTCCATATTCCTTTGCTACCCTCAAACAAAGAGAAGTGTTTATCTGCCTTGACTACCCTCAATAACTTAGCCATCCTCTATTCATTAGGATTCAATTCCTCTTCCTCTTCTTCTTCATTCTCCTCTTCCCCTTCTTCTTCGGAGTCACTCTCATCACCCATGACCATACCTCTCTTCTAACTTGTTTCCAGAGTAGCAAGTCTCTCCTTCAACTCTCTCATCTCTCTAGCATACTTTTCCTTCAACTCATTCACTTCTCTAACAATGGTTTTCCCTTTTGGAGGCATTTTATTCCTTTTTCAACTCTACCTTTTTCCCTTCTTCAGATCAAACATATGCTCTGATACCAATTTGATGCAAATCATGGTGTATGATCACCAACAAACTCAAAACTAACTCAACAAAACAAACTTTTCAAATTTAAAACCCAAACTAAGTGGGTTTCTCTACCACTCTTCAATTTCCCTTCTAGCATTCCATAAACTGTTTTCTCACCATAACTTTCAAACCAAAATTGATACCCACAATATAAAATTTGTTTTGGATACCCATTTGGATTTCTACAACATACTCAAAATTTAGGGGTGGTTGTTTTGGAACGACAAAGCCAAAAATCTGCTACTACACTTTGGATAAAGGCTAATTAGGCCTATTTAAATGGCTCACAACTAGGTTTTCACAACTCCAACCTCAAACCTCAATGAAAATAACTAAGAAATAACAAAAATAGTCTTCCTAAACATTTCCAACCATTACAAACCATTTCCTAAGAGCTTCTCTACAAACCCTAACTCATTTGCACATTTTATGCTCCAAAAACATGAAATTTCAGCCTAGGGCATCAACAAATCTTCACTAATCTTCCTCCCCTTCTCTTGAAACCTTCAACAACACAAAATAAAACATGTCTACCCTCATTCCACCAGGTTTAAGATTTATTCAATAGTGGAATGAGGGGAAATCCATGATTTTCTATCAAAACTCACAAAAATGATGGTTTCAACTAGTTTTCAATAAATCTACTCTAACTTCCTCAAATCTTAATGAAATCAAATGAAACAAAAAATATCAATTATAATATTCAATTACACATCAAATTCAATAAAACTCAAACTATTTCCAAGTCATACAAGTCATTGTAGCAGCAACTTATGCTTTAAAAATGTAAAAAAATAGTGTTTTATTGATGTTCAATCTTCAAAATGATCTCCAGAACCTTGTATTCGACTTCAAAAGGATTATTTAATATTTTACAAACCAAAACCAACCAAATACAACTGAATTTCAACTTCCCAACCTTTCAACTTCCCAAAAAATGCAAAGTGGCTTGACAACTTTTTGCAATTTTTGCAACATTTACAAAATTGTCTTCAAAATGACTCCAAATCACCTAATAACCTAAATTGACTCCAAAAACATCACAAATGGTCTTAAAATACCTTATTACACACAAAATCATGACTTAAACACAAAAACACCAAAAAGCTTAACATTTTGCAACTTTTCCACATTAAGACCGATGGATCCCTGTACCAAATACCCTTTGCGCATTTGTGTGTTGTGTTGTGAGAGTATCAACAAATGATGGTTCAGTTCAAGGGACATTCCTCGTGCTCCCATTCAGAAGGAAATTATATTGGGTTTATCTCAGGAAAAGGTAAATTTATTGCAAATGTAGTCGCCGCGACTAACGATCACGGCCTCAGACGCAACAGGAAGTTCACAAAGCTAGCAAAATCTTATTCTTCTATTTTACAAAAAATGTTGAAGGATAAGACCATAAATTTGGAAAACCCTCGACCTCTAAAGGAACCTTGTCCTGATTGGTATGATGCGAATGATTTTTTCCAATACCATCGTGTCAATGGGTATGATATTGAGTGTTGCATGTGCCTACATCATGAGATACAGGATCACATTGACGACGGTACCATCTGTCTCGATGGGAAAAAAAAAACACAAATAAGTCAGTAGCGAAGGCCAATAGCAAGTTACATATTTATATAGACCCATTTTCATCCCATTCTACGAACTTGATTATTGACCCCTCCAATGCTTCTCCTCAACCATCTGTGAATGTAAACATGGTCTTGATTACTCCTCCCCCACAGTCTGCGACTAGTTCACTAGATGTGACATTCACCTTGCGGGACTTGACCTTGAATAATAAGCCCTCTCCCCTATACATTCTTGCTTGCCTCAATGGAAACATTATGACAGGAGTCCTAGTTAACCCTGCGAGCCGGGTGAATGTTATTACGGAAGAGACGTTATGGCTAAATTCATTACAAAGGGGGGAATATGAAGAAACAAAGTCTACCATAAGTACGCATGATGATCTCTCTCTTAAGCCATATGGATCTATAACTCTTTCCATCCTAATTGGACCTAGGGCTATGGATACAACTTTTGACGTTATTTTGAAATCCAATTTGTTCAGGGTGAAGTTGGGAATCTCGTGGCTAGCTTCCATGAATGGAATCACTTCTGTTATTCATAAATGTTTAAATTTCTCTCATGAAGGTGTTGTACATGTCGTGCATGACACTAGATATCATTCCTTGGTATCCCATGGGGTTTATTCATTTGATCATTTTTGGACCACCCTGGTCGGTCCTCTCCCCCTCAGAACGAACCTACTTTACCAAAATTATGTAAAGTATAAAACCGGGTAGAAAGGACAGCTGAAAGTGACCCCTCTGATAGCGCAGTAGAAAGTTGCCTCCTCCTCTCATAAGGGAAAGGGGAGGCCTGCCCGTCCTCAAGGTGCCACTTCTACCTCCCTTCCTGAAGAGGAGTTGGGGATGACTACTCCTGGATTTTGTATAAGGAGTTTGATGATACCTACTTGTAATAAAGCCAAGATTCAAATATTTGACCTTCCCACCTTGCCTCCTAGCCCTTGGCCCTACCTTTATGGTAAGAGGAAGCATCCCCATGGGGATTCCTCTATGCCTCAGCCTTCACGGCCTCCTACCGCTCCTACCCCCAAGGTAATGAATGGGAAGAGGCCTACCACTGAGGCATTAGAGCTGACTCCCCCTGTTGTTGCTCCAACCTCTTCTCAATCTCTCCTCCTAATCCCATCCAAGAGTCTCTCCCTCTACCAAAAATGGTCATGATGGACACTCCAATGGCCAAGCAGGAGCCTTCTGTTCCATCTCAGCGTCTGGCCTCTAGCTCTCAGAGTCACAGGAACCACCTTGTGCACAAGCACAAGTGTCAACGAAAGGCTCTAACTGCTAAACAAGCCACTTTACATATGAAAGAAGGGGAGTCGACCACCCCTGTTTCAGGGCCTACTGTTGTTTCCTCCTCTCCCATCCCCTTTGCTTCAATTCAATTAGCCTCATGTTATTTTCAGCTCTTGTTGCAAGCATAAACACCCCTAACCCTAAAAAGGTGCAGGTGTTTATTGCTCCTTCCGTTGAGACACCTCTTTTAATGTCCCTCTCGGACATCCCGTCATTCTTGAAGCCCATGGACATGTTGAACACTTTATTGGTGTCTGTTGTGGTATTTTCCTCCTTTGCACCTTTCTTCTCATCTATGGGGGTCTCGCACGCTCTGGCGAAGCAGAAGATGGAAGAAGGCCCCACTAGCAATGGGGGTCGAAAGAGTATTCCACCTTCTTTAGAAGGTGGTTTTTTGTTAGCATGCACCGTTCTTGTGATGGAAGAAGTTATGGCATCCCTTAATTTTTTCATTGCTCCCAAGTCACTCGGTGAGCCTAGTAGTGAATCTTGGGCGTCGCATCCCTTGTTCAGTGAGGTAACACATGTCACTCTTGTGAAGTGCATGTTTCATTCTTTGGACGAGGTCCCAACCCTTTCAATGATCTTCATGAATTCGCTGACCTTTTCCCCATAAGAACTGAGTGGAGGAGACCCTGAAGAGTCTCCTTCCTTTGCTCTTCTTGCAAGGGGGTCAGAGGGTTCCCCCCTTGACATTTTTCCCTTGCAGGTTGGTCTACCTTCCTCATATATAATTATCTAGATTGGAAGGTTGATGTCCTCTTGGTTGATGAGTATTAGGGGGGCGCCTCTTCTTTATCTTTAGTGTAGTTTGTCTATGTGTGTTTTTGTTCCCCCGTGCTTGCATTATGTGTTCCTAGATGACCCATGTCACCGTTGTAGGTGTTTGGATATAAGAGTGTTTTTGTGTCATACAACTTCCTCTATTTGTAGCATCATTCTTCCTTTGTTATGTGTATTGATTTTCAACAATTGGGGATGATTCAAAGTGTTGGGGGCATTTAGGCTTCCCTTCCATGTTGACCCAATTTTTTATTTTTATTTTTTCTTTTCGTGCATTCTTCATATGGTCTAATATAGTAGGGGGTTGATGATAGTTCATTAATATACTATTATTATACTTATATATTTATGAGCAGTGTTGGTGTGAATAATTGTCTTGTACCTAGTTATTCCACTTACTAGGTAATTAGTGGACATATTCACACGTTAAGTTTACATAGGTTGTAAGATTCTTTCTAAAAGGTGTTATTTGTCATTAGTTGTTATCTTATCTTTTGACAACTAGCACATGTGACCTAGGTAGTTATGTCAAGTTGTCTCATGTCATATGATTAAGACACTTGTTATAATCCTATGACATCTTGTTTCTCACCTTGGCTATATAACCAAGGTGCTCTCTCACATTGTACATACAACTACATTGACTATTTTTGCATTCATTGATAGGAATACAGTTTATTCTTGTCATATTGATCTTCTGGGTATTTTTTGCTTTCCATAGGCCTTTAGATCTTGGGTGGCTATCTACATAGCAAAATATTACATGGTATTAGATCAAGTTGAGTGCCTTTGGTTAGTCTTTGGGCAGATCTTGAGTGTAATCTTTTAGTTTTTTGAAGCATTGAGTATGCTCTTCTCTTGCATCTTTGGATGATCTTAAGAATTACAAAGGTGTGATAGAAATACCAGATTATGGAGGGTTCCTTTTTGGCTTTATATTGCAGGTGCATTTTGGGAGCTTGTTGCATCATATTGAGCTCACCATTGTGTCTGGAGCATTTGAAAAAGTCAATTTTGCCTTTTGTTTCATCCCAATTGGACATTGGAGGCCAAATCTACAAGGGTTTGAAGATTGATGTTGGTTGTCAGATCCAAGAGGTAGCCATATTTTTGGACTATTTTGAGCTAAAAAGAACACTATCATCATGTCCAAAAGGCCCAAAAACCCCAAGATCGACTACCAAATCATCAAATTTGGGCTAAGTTGCTCTCGGAGGCAAAAAAAAATTGCAAGCGGGTCGTACGGCCCTACCTACGTAGCAGTACGATTTTTTATTTTTTAAAAGTAAATTTTCTATAAAAAAAATTAATTAAATTTTTAAAAATAAAAAATTGTATCGCAATTTTATTTATTTTTAAATAAAAGTTTAAAAAAATATATTTTGCAGAACCTGCATACCGCAAGTTGCAACCAGCAATGGCGATGGAAGGGGTTTGCCACCTACCACAACTAGTAACCATGACAGGGTAGCGCCCCTGTCAACCCCGCTCAATGTTTTTTTTTTTTTTAAATCCAAGTTTTTTAAACAAAACTTTTATATTTTCAATATTTTTTGAAGTTTTTAAATAAAACTTTATGATGTTTAAATAGTTTTTTTTAATAAAAATTTTCTAAAAAAAAAATCTTTAATTTTTAAATTAATGTTTTTAATAAATAAAACTTTTTAATAAAGTTTTACTTTAATATTTATATTAAATTTTTTAATAATTAAAAAACAATGTTTTCTTTATTAATATTTAATAAAGTTTTTTTTCAAAAATCCAAAAAAAAAAATCTTTATTATGTTTTTTTGATGAATAGGCACTAATCTATATTAAATATAAAGATTAAAATACATATTCACAAAAAAAGGTGGGTGGTAAGAAGGCACGCCCCGAGAGTCATATGGGCAGCACCCAAAAAACCAAAAAACTTAACAATCACATGGGCCTAGCCTAGAAGTCCAAGATTACAAACATTAAAAAGGCCATTAAGTAGCCAAAGTAGTACCAACATAGCCAAGAGGGTCTTTGTCATCCAAATTCTTCCCCCATACATCAACGAGGTCTCTAGAGTGACGTCAAGAGGAGGACCCCAGCCATCATCAGCATCTTTATCTTTATCTTCTTTGACCTCGCGTCGGGGCGAGATTGCAAACACCAAACACGAAAAGCATTTACCATAGTTTGACTAACTAGAGCCACTAGCAGGAATATTATCAAAGGGCCACCCAAAACTGCCACTCCTCTAGAGGGCCACCCCTAACCAGCCCGCAGAGGAGAAGAAAGAGACCACCGAGGAGGGTAGGAACCATGTCGAAGAGGAGGCTGAGAGTGGGGGTGAGTAGAGCCACTCTGCTGCTGGCCCCAAGAGAGAGACCGAGCACGAGAGGAAGTGGGTGAAGTGAGCACCCGAGCCACAGTACACGGGCCATTGCCCCAATCATCCAAAAGCACCTGAAGGTGAGCCACCTCAAGTGCAACCTTGTTAGCTTGAACTTGAATCTGCAAGAGCACATTATAGCAAATAATAGCTTTAGAATACAAAGAAACATTTTTCTCCATTTGGGTGTTAGCAAATATGCAGGCATTTCTATCTTTCCAGATATTGAAGAGGATTTCCACCCTAAAAGTGTGCCAAAGTTGGGTATACTTAGCAGGAAGTTTGGGCGAATTGTGTTAGGGTTAGAAAGGCAGATATCTAACAATTGAATGCATATTTAATTAATAAATAGAGAAACTAAAACACACATAGAATAAATTATAACACAAAGAATTTAACGTGGTTCACCCAATCTGGGCTACATCCACCAAACCGCATCCATTCAATGATTTTATTATCCAGTGCAAAAACCTATTACAATCTTGAGAATAATCGTGTTTTTCATCATACTGTAACCCCCATCTGAATCCCTTTTTAACAAGCTTAGAAGCTTCTAGATTAGGGTTCTACAAAGTCAGTTTTTTCCTTTTTTCGTTGATTTTTTTTTCGGTGACGACGCAAAAAAGTAGGAGGAAATTTTTTCTCCTAGCAAGAATACATGCTAGGGTGTATAGTATAGCATGATCAATCACCACATACCAACAAATTGCCCAGTAGAACCATATGCCAGGAGAAAGGCTTGGGTCTGAAAGTTTGAAAGAAGTCATGAATCCAATTCCAAAACTACTGAACTCTAGTACAAAACTAGAAGATATGCTTAAAAGACTCAGCTTGCCCACAAAAAGGGCACTGAAGGTCCTAGACCCTCAAGTGAACAAGTCAAGACCCCACAGGAAAGCCTTGGAAAAGAATACACCAAGCAAAGTGGGCAAGTTTCGGCTCAACACTTGCAAACCAAGTGGAAAATAATCTTTTCTACTAGACATGAGCGGGAGATTGAAGAAGCCACCTCTAGTTCAAACTTGCAATCATTGGAAAATGCAGTGAAAGCCACATATAACCAAGCCTAGGCTTGTAATTCCTAAAAGGGGTGTTTGGGTACCACTTCTAATTCTTCCACTAGGGCTTGGACCCACAAATTCCCACCTTATGAAGCATATTTACAGGAATAACATTCACCAAACCATCATAAGTATCATGGTCCTAGTTTTGAAGATTGTAGAGAGCACAAAAATTATTCCCACAGCATAATGTGCATGTGGGTCTGTGAAACACATGCTACAAGGTTTGAATGTCTTTCTTGTGGAACCCTAGCACCTTAACCCAAGGTGACTTGGCTAACAGCTGACCATTACTAGCAAAGAGAGGCAACCATCAAACATTATGTTGATTGAGAGAAAGCCCATCACGGAAATCAGAGCCAGCCTAGCGGAGCCAAGGCTTAATCACTTCCTAGGCTCTCTAAATGCTCTTGGCCACAAAAGTTCCCACAATTTGGACTGGTTCCTTCATGACCAGAAGGGTTTGAAATCCAATCCCCTTCCAGGCAGGTCTGTGAACAGGAAAGTCAAATTGGATGCAATTCCTGAGGAGAATTTTCCAGGCTTCATCTCCAGTAAGGGCTCTAATTATCCATTTCACACACAAGGCAGTCCCTTGTCGCTAAGTGGAGAGCATTCCAAGACCTTTAGAGTCTCTAGGAAGGTAGCAGAACTCCCAGGCAACGCGGTGAAACCCTCTATGAGACTTTGCAGAGACCCAAAGAAAGTACCGAAGCATCTTTCGAAGGAGCCCAACAAGAGGAGTAATAAACATGAGTAGCCACCAAAATCTTAGAGCACACTTGGAATTTCCCTGCCAAAGAAAGAGGCTTGGTAATCCAATAGGCCAACTTTTGCTCAATCTTGGAGAGAACATCTTGCCACAACTCAAATGGAGAAGCCTAGAAGGCGAAGGGAATTCCCAGAAACCAAAATATTTCCCCTGGCCCAATCCATTTCCAACCGTACTGTTGAAACCAGTGAGGAGTGGGTAGAATAAACTGCCTGTAGCACAAAGTTTTATGCCACTAAATGGCAGAACCAGACACAAGGAAAAAAATGTTAAGACATTCAAGAGTTGCCTTAATATTATTCTCTTCCTCCAGAAGGGTGAGGAAAGAGTCATCAGCAAAATGGCCATTAACAAGTTGACCCTGGGAGTTAGGCAAGGAAATTCCTTTAACACATTGTTGAGAAATTGCATTGGCCAACAGATAGCCAAATCTTTTGGCAGCAAGCACATAAAGAGAAGGAGCAAGCAGGCATCCTTGTCGAATGGAGCGAAATAAACCAAAGGTAGAAGATTAGCGGTCATTAATGGTGATACAAGAAGAGGTGTCTGAGAAAAGCATTTGGACAGCCTGAATGATATTAGGCCTAAACCCTAAGGATTTTAACGTGGCCAAAATGAAAGACCACTCAATGCGGTCATAGGCTTTAGCAAAGTCAATTTTGAGAAAAATAGCTTTTTGGTCCGAACACTTGGCCCACTCCATACCTTCCCACACAGCAATAATGCTATCCAAAATAAATTTGGACTTGATAAAACTAGTTTGCTCCAGGCGCACAATCTGAGGCAAAAGATGGCGAATATTTAGAGCCAAAGCTTTGGCGATGATTTTGTAAGAGACATTGAAGAGCGTGATAGGTCGTCAGTTGCGGATATCCTCGAGATCTCTAGGGTTAGGTATGAATTTAACATTTCCTTTATTAATTATATTGCCCAGGGTTTTGGAATGAAAATCCTTGAGATAGACTTTATGTAAGTCATGCCCAACACAGTCCCAAAGGGCCTTGTAAAATTCACAATGGAAACCATCAATCCTCGAGGCCTTGTCATCAGCTATGGAATGAATGGCTTCCTTCAAGTCTTCAATTGTGATTAGTTTCTCACAAAATTTTTTCTAAGCTGAAGATAACCTATTTGACACAACAGCAAGACAATCCTAAAGGGCTTGTTGTCGCTCTGATGTATACTCCTAAGCAGTGAAAACTAGTTCATAATGTTGAACAAAGGCCTAGAGAATGTCACGTAGCTCAGAAAGCACCTGGGTTCCTTCTTTAATTTTTTTGATGCTAGGAGAAGAGTGTCTGACATGCAAGGCCAACAAAAAATCCTTGGAAGCACAATTGCCAATCTTTAACCAGTGCAATTTGGCTTTGATTTGCGCACCTTTGGCAACATAATTGTCTGCAACTTGATTTTTGTGTCTTAATTATGCCACCCTAACTTGTAATGATGGGGAGAAAGGGCTAGCCACCAAAGCCTCAATAGCTAAGCGCAGGTCAGTTGTGGTAGCCTCATAAGACCACTGGTGAAAAATGACTAGCTAGCACCCATAAATGTGCAAAAATATAGTCATGTAAGTGATGGCATCATTCCACCAATTAATCCAGCCTATATTATGAGGTGGCCTACACTCCAAATTCCAGACCCTATGAATGTGGGCCAACGTAGGTTGATGACAAAGCAGAGACGTGTTAAAAAAAACTATGTTTTGCAGGCCCGAGGCTATCTTTATTAGAGTTCTTAATAATTTGTTTTTCAAAAAACAAAAATAAAATGTTTTTTCTTTATTTTTAATAAAAAAAAAATCATCAAAACAAAAATCATTATTATTTTTAATAATAAAGTTTTTTTCTTTAATGAATGGTTTTAAATTAAACTTTTAAATAAAGTTTTTTTTAAATAAAACCATGCACAATAAGAAAACTTGGGAAAAATATTGTGCCTTCCAATCGAGCCTTGTCCTGCACCATTTGTTCTTCCAACCGACAGCCAACAAGAGCCAATTGCTCCCACGGACATCCAACTGGAGGACTATTTTCACGGTCTTTTGCTTTGAGGCACATTTGGTTGGCTTCTTCATCAACAATTCTAGATTTGCATAATGATTTTTGTAGTTCTCCTCTTCTAATGTTGTAATCGCACTAAAATAAAGTGCCACAATATTCCATTTCAATGTACTCTGTCACTCTTTATGCTTCTTTGCATTGATCTATGTATCCAGTGTTAGTTCCTATATACTCAACAAATGCAGCGGCTGGTTACCCATGTATTTTGATGTGATGGACTAGATACCATATAGACAGTCCTATTTTGCAAGCAATCTACTTGTCTTCAGCATTTTGGTTCTACTTCCAGAGACTTGGTACCTATCTCCAAGTTGTGATAGGGTTTTACCAATCTATCAAGAGAGTGTCCAGTTGAAACTTGTACAATTGTCTCCTTGGTTCAGGCCTTATTCCTATTGCAGTGTGGATTCATCTTTAGTTTTTCATCGACAGATTCTACAATTACTCATGAGTTGATAGTTTCAACTCATTCACCAGTTATGTGGCATCTTCTACAGTGGTACTTGATTCTTTCTATCAGTGCTTGTCATAATTTGGCATTCCTTTGGAATAGCATTTGGAGGACTCATCATCATCTTTGGTCTATTGTACATTATTCTTCACATTGTTCTACATTGTCTCCTTCTTCAGTTGAGATTCAGGACTCCTGACATTGTGACATTTGAGCAAGGACTCACCATTGAGGGGGGTTGCATGGACTATCTTCATTCTCTCTTATGAGGGGGTATTTTTCCTCACTCAAGGTTTTGTCCTTCCTAGAGCAGTTTCTTGTTTTGTTTCTCTCTTTTGGGGAGGAGTTTTGTCCCATTGGGTTTTCTTCTTTCCTCGTTTGTGAGGGATTGTGTTTCATATGTACATGGGTACCTAACATGGCCTAGTAGCTGGGACCCATCTTTACAGCTTGGTGTCATAATATTCTCCCTATGTTGCACTTAAGGGGGGGTGTTGGTGTGAATAATTTTCTTGTCCTAGTTATTCCAATTACTAGGTAATTAGTGGACATATTCACATATTAAGTTTACTTAGGTTGTAAGATTCTTTTTAGAAGGTGTTAGTTTTCATTATTGTTATCTTATCTTTTGAAAACTAACACATGTGATCTAGGTAGTTGTGTCAAATTGTCTCATGTCATATGATTAAGACACTTGTCATAATCCTATGACATCTTTTTTCTCACCTTGGCTATATAACCAAGGTGCTCTCTCACATTATACATACAACTACATTGACTATTTTTGCTTTCATTGATAGGAATACAATTTAGTCTTGTCATATTGATCTTCTAAGTATTTTGTGCTTTCCATAGGCCTTTAGATCTTGGGTGGCTCTCTCCATAGCCAAATCTTACAAGAAACTCTAACCCCGAAAGGTCAGATCACGCCTGTGTCCCTTGTTCGTGATGTTACTATTTTTCTTTCACTCTTTTATCTTTCTCTCTTCTTCGCTTGATTTGTGATGTTGTGGTGCTCATGTGTTGTCCCTCACATGTGCAAAAACATCACCATGGTGACATCTCGCTATGTTTCGCGGGCCACATCACTTTTTCATTGTTGCTTTTCTCTCCTTAGGATGTCACATCCTTCTGCGTTCAGCATGCACCATCCTAAGGGGGGCTATCATGTCAACTATGATTTTCAGAAAACATATTCGATGGCCAATGAATCTTTTTCGAAAATCTCTTCAAAACATTTTTCAAAAATCGCATTTTGAATAAGGACCCCTAGTGAAACGTGTTTCCTTTGTCATGGGTTCGCAAAGAAAGACTTGAGGAACTTTCCTCCGAGGAGAGAGCAACTTTTCTTGTGGGAGAAGCCCCGACCTTCCCCTCACAAGGGGGAATTTTCTTCCTTTCGAATTCCTTGATGAAGTGAACATCTTTCGAAAGGATACCTTGATGTTGAATCAATTTGCAAAAAAGCATTCATGCACTTTCAAATAGCACGCCCCTTGAGTGGACCCCTTTACTTTTGAAGGGTTCTCGAGGGACCCCTTTGAAAGTTCTTCAAATTTTTTGACTGTCTGCTTGTTTTCTTGTGTGGTTGCCTTTTAATTTCTAACATATTTTATCTACATATTAACATGTTGCTTTCCTGTGAAGTTGCTTTCCAATCCGACACTGCAGAGTCCCCTTACATTGGGCTTCCTTCAGGAGAGAGTGCCTGGGGGGCACCTTCTTTGCAAGTATGAGGGCCTATGAAGTGCTAGCATCCTGCGAGATTTTTCCATCATTGGTCTATGGACCTTCGGTGTACTTTGTGCAACTCTGTAGTTTTGAGGAGCTACGGAGTCCTTTGTTCGAACCTCCTCGGGGGGGAGTACATATGGAGTCATTTGCTTGCCCTGCGCTTTCGAGTTTTCCAGATCGCGCTCTGCTTCCTCGATGGTTCAAGTATACATTTTTAACTCTTTGATCTACTTTACCAAACACTCATTGACACTCGTGCTCGCTAAAGTGGGGGCAAAATGTATAGGAGCGAATTTGTATCCCTTGTGTAAATTCTCCTTTTGCATCTCTCCACCTTAGAAAATCAAACCCAAATGCGAAATTCCACATCACCCATCTCCCTCACATCCACTTGGAGCCTATATTTTGTGTTGATGGGGGAATATTAGTTGGAGACGTGAGCATGATGCGCAGATGTCTGCGAGGTGCTCTGTCATCCCTAACAAATTCCTGCCTTTGGAGTCCACAAGGATGTTACGTTCTCCATTGGGCATGAAGTGTAACGCCTCTGTGTTGACCAGCCTACCTGAAAAATGGCTCTTTCCCTCTCATTTTGACCTTGAAATGCCTATTTTGCTCATTCAATCCATCTCTTTAGCAATTCTTGAACTCTTGAGCATTCAACTTCATTCTCTTAGCATTTTCACAACATTTTTCATTGAGCAATACCATCCATCTTGTTGCACTTTTTCCACCATTGGAGTTGTGACTTGGTCTCATGAGGGAATGCTTCTTTGTTGTTGCGGTAGTGTAGACCTTACTAAGTTTGCAACCTCCTCTACATGCTTGAGATCACCTTGATTGGGAAGGTGGTATTGTGTGTTGATTAACGTAGCATAGTGCCTTTGTTATTGTTCGATTTCTTTCATTTGTTCTCTTTATCACATTTTCTATATCGTGGCTTTCCTGGCTGTCCGTGGAGGTGGAAACACCAAAGAAGGGGTTTGACTGAGGCAAACCCTTATACAACCCAACATTTTTCCTCTCTTGGTTGTTTGTAGGTGTACATGTATGTGGAGCTTGCTAGCGAGCTAGACCTTTAGTGAGTTGGACTTCATCACCTTAGTTTTCATCCATCTTCTTTACCATATTTATAGTTATTTATCGTACATTATTTTTTTTTAGTTCATTAAACCTCATTTACTAGGTTTTCAGTAGGTTTTATGGCACTTTCCACTGTACCTTTCACTTTTTGGTCATACAAATGTTAGTAGGCCAGAGAGATGCCAACATGTCGCACTGTCGTCCTCAGATAGAGAGTTTCCTGAGGTACAGTTCATGTTCCAAAAACTGGCTCATCTAGTCCCATTCAAGTTTTTGGATCTGTATAGTGCTAGAAGCACTTTAGAGTGCTCTTCATTCTCTATCCTTGACCTAAACACCCGTTAGCTTGAGGTAAGATAGGGAAACCCTCCGCTCTTGGCTCTCTGTAACCTGGAGCCTTGGTGTGGTTGGTCCCCCTACCTTACAAGAGCAAATGTTCATACCTACTCCACCATCTACTAGGACTCATCTGATCTTATGTTTATTTACGAAGACTTCGAGGTGTAGGGGATCATTATGATCTAATTTTTGTGAGGAAAAGTCTTGTTCAGAGAAGGTAACATGATGTGGCATAGTTAAGTATCCAACTAAGGCCTAAAATTCATTGACATCTAGATCGAAAGGTACAAATGCTTCCTACAAAGCTTTGTCAAGGATAGCTCTACGTTAAGGTGATATGCGAAGGAGTTCTAAAATAGAAAATTCATGTTGGAGTCTTACCTAGCTGCTCTAAGAGATTATACTGACTTTTTGGTTGTGAATTGGAAGGAACCCCTTGTAGAGTTACCTTGGCATGATGAGTAGTGACAACACACTCTGAACTTAAATATTATTTATGGTAATGGTGGCAACATGATCATCAAAGGCTCATATGTGATGAACAATAGTGTTGTAATCATGCGCGATGTGAGTATAATTCACTAGTACAAAAACAACAATATATGATTAAAAAAACTACTAAAAATTGCATATAAATGACTGAACAGGATCACATGACCATTAGTAGTTTATTGCCAGTCATATAATGTGACCAAATTGATGACTAAACCATTTTTAGTCATTTATTGATTGTTTTGATTGATCGATTTGGTAGTATATTTAGTCATCGATTGTTGTAATCTAGTCACTTATTTAGTCATTTTTTATTCACTGATATATTTAGTCGTTGATTTAGTCATTGATTGTTGTAATCTGATCACTTATTTAGTCATTTTTATTACTGATTTCTATCCATTGGTAGTGTATTTAGTCATTAATTTTAATCATCATTTTGACCAATTTGGTATTATATTTAGTCATTTTTATTTCATTGGTCATATATTTAGTCATATTTATTCACTGTTCACTAATTTTTGTCAATTGATAGTATATTTAGTCATTTTAATTGACTAATATTTGAGGATTTAAACATAAAACATAGAAATACACATCAATCATCAACTGCACACAATAAGACAACCATTGAGAAGGAAAAATCAGTGAACTTTATTAATAAAAGAAAGGTGTTCTAGTTATAGCTTAGAAATAGATTAGTATTACAATTTTTATTTTCAGTCACAAGACTAAAAATCTGAGTTACATTAATGCACAAAAATGACTGCAAGAAAGAAACTTCTCCAAAAAACCTCTGCAATGATGGAAATGCATGCTTGGATCCCTTCGATTCAAGCATTACCCCTTTCATCTCTTAAAACTTCTACAACATGGGAAATCTTCATGGAGCAAGCTATAACGTGTAGAATCCAAGGAGAGTGTTGATCGTGTCCCATATATGAATCTCTCTCCTTCAATGCAGTCAACAATAACCTTAGAATCTTTCCTCTTTTATATGCAATGTGTCATCTAATATGAGCAACAAGATGCTGCCTTTTCTGCCATGAATGAAGTTGTGCCTCAATATAACCAACAAAATTACTATTAGTCTCAATTCAAAAATAATTAAAGTTTACAAAATAAGTCCAAACACAATAGAAAGATAAATCAATTAAAAAAAAGTAGGAGACTTCACATCCACAAACATGGGAGAGCTATGCAAAATTGGAGAAATTGGCTTGGAAAATGAAGGCAGCAAGGTATTTCCAAATTCAAGACTTTTACTTAATGTTGTGGAATAGAAGAAAAAAGAATCATTTATTTTCCACCATAGTGAAAAGTTAGCAATTGCACTTGGTTTGTTAAACATGGCCCCTGGTACAACTATTAGAGTTGTTAAGAACCTTCGAGTATGTTCTAATTTTCACACTGCATCTAAATTCATCTCCAAGATTGTTGCAAGAGAAATTATTCTGAGATATGTGAACCATTTCCATCATTTTAAATAGGGACAATGTTCTTGTGGAGAATATTGGTGATGCTAAATGAAATAATTTGAAAATTAGGCTTGCACTATAATAATGTGCACTACATCAGATATCTAGTAATAATGAAGGGACATCCATCAAAGCATAACAACAGGGAATTTTTTGTCATATGTTGTAGTTACAAGTGTCATGTTAGACATACATGAAAATGTGGAAGCACAGACAAGGCAAGCAAACTATTTCAAAAAATGCCTCAAAGAAATGTGACATCATGGAATGTCATGAATGAAGGATATGTTCAAAATGGGTTTTTTTTTGAAAAAGTCCTTAGAAAAATTTAAGAAAATGCAACCAATGGGTGTAAAGCCCAACTCCTCAACCTTTGAAAGCATCCTTCCTACCTATGTGTGAATTGGATCTTTGGATGAGGATATGAACATCCATCAAAAGCATATTTGGAAGTGGTTTTTTATCAAATATTGTAGTTGAAAGTTGTACTTCGGATTACCAAAGCCTTCACAAAACCTCCTACACAACCACTACAACACCGCACGGTTATTTTTGGGCCTTCACGGTGATGCAGGGAAAGCTCCCCACATCATCGTGAATTCCCAACAACAATCATGCGGTGTTGTGGTGGTTGCACATAAGCTTTTGTGAAGGCTTTGGTGATCCAAAGTGGAGCTTGTAACTACAATATCTGATAAAAATCCACTTCCAAATGTTCTTATTCCTTAATGAGAAATAATCACTCATATAGCTGATTAGTTGGAAGAAAATTGGGAGATAGGATGAGTGCTCAGTTAACAATAACAATATTGAAAGCACCTTCCTTGAATGCGAGTGCAATTTAGGAAGTTGGTTCAAAAACAAACTTGTCTCAGCAAACGGTACTTAAGCTTCCTCATAAATGTGGTGAGTGTGCATCCTCCAAGAGAGTATCAAGGATGATGGGCTATCATGCAGCCATGTATCATCCATTTTTTTCTCCTTTCTTGCTACTACAACAGTTTGTGTTTGTGGATGTTTTCTATTCAAGGGACCCCCAAAAGTTAGTTCAATTCCACCATTCATGTGGGAAAACATTGGTTATGGTGTATATTAAAGCTAAGTTGCTTTGGTTGGGATGTTGGTTCTTCATTTTGTGTTGTAAGAAGTTGGATTTTATGGATATCAAGTCTCAAAAAATTTCTCTCAAACTGTGCCTTGTGACATTGAATGTGCTACATCACATTACACATTCAAGCAGAGAAGATGACAATTTATTCCATTAGCAAATGAGGGGAGCCTTCTCATTAGTGGATAAGCTACTGTAACAAGCCCACAAATACTGATACGAGCTCTTGAGGAGTGACCTAGGAAGAATGAAAGCAAGGTTTCTGGCCTTTCAAGGTTCTTGTTGTGTGAATATTATCATAAATGTGTATTTTGAAACTATGGCAAAAAAGATGTGTATACAATCATAAATATGTCAATGTGTATTTTGAAGCAGCTTATGGTATTTTGTATAGGTGTAGACATTCTTTGTAAGGCTTAGTTTTGGGTGGGCAAAAACATTTCATGACATACCTTCTTCCTAATTGTGGAAAACCATTAGAAAGACACATTTGGGCTGCAAAATATAGGGCACATATACTCTCAATCATTGCTTCTCTAAGTGGTATGGAATTAGGTGGATACCATGGAATAGAGTACATTATACACTATCTTATGTATGAGGAAACTTGTGTCAAGATCTGAGCAGATAAATGATTTTTTTACTGTCAAAACATTATACCTTCCATACTCAGTGTATCTACTATCATAACTCTCACTAACACTATTATTTTATTGACACAGTTATCCTACTACCTCTACAAAAGAGCTCCATTTGAAGGCATATTGACTACATATTATGCACAACAAAACTCTACAAGTGAAACAAGAAGTTTGCAAGAAAAAATATGAATTCACTGAAACATTACTATCTAAGCAACATAATATCTTCAAATGAAGGAGCACTGTAACTGTGACTAAGAAAATACTTTGTAGGAATTGTTAGCACTGAGAAATGAAGAAGATAACACATTGAATTAGGTTACTGACATCACTGAAAGGAATATCATTATTAGAGAGTTGCAAACTGTGAATTGTCCTTTGTCCTATAGGATTGAGAAAGGAAGAACACTGTCAAACAGTGATTGAATCATAACAAACAGTCCAAAAATAATGAAAGTTACTGTCAAATGGTGACAAAGATTTGTCCTCTAAGTCATTTGCACAGGGTGATTGAGAACACGGTGAGTAAGAAGTAAAAGAGCACCAGATCATAGCACTACAAAATGGTCATGAGTTATGCAATGAACTTCACTATTCTTTTGATCACAAAGGAGATCGAGATAATAACCAACATATTGATGTGCACAGAGAATGTTCATGGAGTGAAAACTTCCTTACAACAATTACCATAGCAGAGTTTGAGGTGAATTGCACCTGCTATTTTATGTTGATATGGACATGTTCTAACCTATAGTTAATTGTTGCAACATAACAGATAGGCTAAATAGTTGTTTATATACCATTGTTTCAAATTCAAAATTGTTATACCTTATTCTAGGAGCAAATCACAGGGGAAGTCTATGCATAAGACACCATTGTTTCAAATTCAAAATTGTTGGCTCTTTCACAATTGTTTGCTTCATTTATTTGATCTAAGATAGCCTGTTGTATAGAAGATGCTCTCAAAATCACAGTAAAATCCTTTATTTCAGGAAGACTGTTCAGAATCTTCCCATCATAACAATGAACAAAAGCATTAGTCATTAACCTGAACTTTGTAAGATTTTCATCAAATATTCTACTTTTCCACTCTCTTTTCCATTCTGAATTTTATTCCCAATTTCATTCATGAACTTCCTCAGCATGTACATCTTGTTGTTAGCCATAAATTTACCAAGTGTCGAGGACAGCTTCAAGTTTTTACCCAAGCAACAATTGAAAAAATTAGGCCTTACCAGATACAATGTGTTGAAAATCTCTTTGAAGTTATTCTGGAAAAGAGTTCCTAAGAGTATAATGCATAATTTTGAATTAACCTTTTTGCATGAATTTCATATCTTTGATCGATTATTTTGAGTTTGATGAACTTCATCAAGAATGAGAAAACCTATGCTCTCTAAAAGCAATTTTCCAATATGGTTAGCCTCTTCATGAAGGCTCACATTTGTCTCACAAGTGGGTGGCATAGAAGAAAAAGTGTGCTTATTATTGGCTACAATCTTTTTGTATACCTAACTTGTGAGACAAATGTGAGCCTTCCTGAAGAGGCTAAGCATTTTGGAAAACTGCTTTTAGAGAGCCCAAGTCTGCTTGTCCTTGATGAAGGTCATCAAGATCGAAATAGTCAAACAAAGATATGAAATTCATGCAAAAAGGTTAATTCAAAACTGCACATTATACTCTCAGGAACTCTTTTCGAGAATAACTTCAAAGAGATTTTCAACACATTGTATCTAGTAAGGCCAAATTTTGTCAATTGTTGCTTGGGTAAAAATTTGAAGCTATCCTCGACACCTGGTAAATTTATGGATAATAGCAAGATCTACTGGCTGAGGAAGCTCTACATGGATGAAATTGGGAATAAAATTCAGAATGGCAAAGAAGTGGAAAAGTAGAATTTGATGAAACTCTTGCAAAGTTCAAGTTAATGACTGATATTTTTGTTCATTATTATGATGGGAAGATTTTAAACAGTCTTCCTAGAATAAAGAATTTTATTGTGATTTTGAGAGCATCTTCTATACATCAAACTGTCTTACATCAAATAAATGAAGCAAACAATTGTGAAAGAACCAACAATTTTGAATTTAAAACAATGGTGTCTTATGTATAGACTCCCCCTATGATTTTCTCCTAGAATAAGGTATAGCAATTTTGAATTAGAAACAATGATTTATGAACAACTATTTAGCCTATCTGTTATGCTACAACAATTAACTATAGGTTAAAACATATCCATATCAGCATAAAATAGTAGGTGCAATTCACCTCAAACTCTGTTGTGGTAATTGCTTTGTAAGGAAGTTTGCACTACATGAGCATTCTCTGTGCACATAGCCAAACATTTAAATTTCTTAACCAAAGCTCCAAAAATGAGTATCTTGTCATTGCATGACTCCTACTTTTGCTCTGAGTATGGCAGTACCTAAGCTTCTAGTATTTTTAGACAGAACCTATAGTGGAAAACTGTAGTCTCCATTCTGAAGGAACCATCTTCGGAGCTCTTCCCTGAAATGAGGGTTGAAAACTCTTAGTGTGAAAGGGGTACTTTATCTAACTAGTTCATTTTTAGCTTGTTCTCCACTAAAGTCCTCTTCACACTAGCTTAACTTTACATAGGGATAAGGTGGTTGAGCCTTTAATGACATGAGTTGTCACACCTCATAGGATGCCAACACTTGTCATAATCTGGTTGCATCTATCTCTCCCCTTGGCCTATATAACCAAGGGATTTCCTTTGTAATCTTAATTCTCAAGCTAAATATAGCTTTGCATTCTTGAGAGGAATACAGTTTATTCCTCCTCATATTTCTGGTTTTGCTTTCCTTCAGTCATTAGATTCCTGGGTAGGCTAGTTAGAAAATCTCACATGGTATCAGAGCCAAATTTGAGTTGTGAGTTAGCAATCCTATAAAAAATCTGAGAGTGTTGAGCTTTTTTTTCAAAAACTGTGTATGCTCTTCTCTTGCATCCTCGGATGATCTAGAGAATCAGAAAGGTGTGAAAAAAAAATTAGTTTCTAGGGCGGTTCATACATTGACTTGTCAGTTACAGGTCTTCTGAAGCTTCCTGGAGAGATTTTGAGCTCACCATTGAGTCCAGAGCAGCTGAGACATTCAGATCTGCCCTTTATTTCACCTGAAACAAACACCGGAGGCTAGATCTACAACAATCTGAAGTAGGAGGTTAATTGTCAATCTACAAGGAGCCATCATTTTAGAGCATTTTGGGTCAATTTCGACCCTGCCATTGTGCTCAGAAGGCTCAAAAACTATAAAATCAACTATCAAAACGTCAATTTTGGAAAAAGTTGTTAGGTAAGGCCAAAAAAATTTGTCCAGGGAGCAATTTGACTCCCATGAACAACTAATTTAAAAATAATATTTTTTTTGTTTTAAAATAAAAAATCATTTTATTTTTTTTGTTTTTTTTACAAATAGAATTATAATTTTGATTTTTTAAAAGGAAAAAAATTGCAAATATATTTTTGATTTTATAAAAAAAAAATTGCAAAAAAATATATATATAGATATGTATTTTTGGTTTTATTAAAAAAAAACAAACAAAAATCTAAAATCTGAAATCTAAATATCTATTATTTTCTTTTAAAAAAAATCAAAGATTAAAATTTAAAATCAAAAATTAAAAACATTAAAAATTAAAATTAAAAAAAATTGTTGGTAAAAGACTTGCACAAATTTGGCAAAGGTTATCCAGCCCTCAAAACAGCATGGGGCATCTGATGTTATGCCCCCTACATACTTTGACGGCCTGTGCACCAACCAACCGTGTGTTGCAAGCGTCATATTTTTTTGTTTTACGTGCCCAACTGACATTTACTTCTTTTGAATGTTTTTTATATTCTACCTTTTCGCTGACACCTGTAGCACATGGTTGGTTGGTGCACGGGCCATCAAAGTATGCAGGGGGGCATAACATTGGATGCCCCATGTTGTTTTGAGGGTTGGATAGCCTTTGCCCCACACTAAGAGGGTCAGCTCCTTAATTTTTTCCTACACATTCTCCAAAGCCGCGTGTACCAAGAAATGATTCTTTGTGTGTTCTTCTAGCTCTTCGGCCTTCGTGCCCTTGCAGGTCTGTTCGGCCTTCGTGCCTTTTAGCCTTTTTTAGTGCTTTTTTTAATATTTTTTAATGCTCGAAAAATATAATATTCCTTGAATTCTGCCAACATCATTTAATATTGTTGATGTTTTTAAAAAAAATTAATATTTTTCAATATTAAAAAAATTGCATTTTAAATATCCACCAAGAATGTTATTAATTTTTTAATAATTTTTAATTAAAAATTTTAAAAATTTAAAAATCCTACCACTTTTTTACTTTTTAAAAAGTTTTAATTATTATAACTTTTTTAAAAAGTGAGTCCCATTTATTTTGGCCGACATATTTAATTAATTTTTTCATATTTTTTAACTAAAAAATATAAAATATTAAGGTTACTAAATCTGAAGGAGATTCTAGTGAAGGTTAAATTGGCAGACTGCTAATTTTATCTAGAGGTATGATATTTTTGGCGAAGGTATAAATTTTCTGGTAGAAATCTAATTCTAGCAGACCACTAACGTTGGTGGAAGTTTTGCTAAATTTGGCGGAAATTTCTTCACCCTGTCTTCGTTGCTCAATTGATTTTTGGAGGTCAACTTTGAACGCTCATAACTTGGGTTCCATAGCTCCGTTTTCAATTTTTTTTTTATTTGGGCTAATTTTTTGTGCTCTCTACATTGGTGAAGATAGTTTTAGATTTTGGCGCACGAATTTTTCAAAAATCACTAATTCTCAAGGACTCCTCACCATTCTCATTTTGCAAACTTCAAAGCTGCATAACTTTTGCATACGACCTCAGATCAAGTTGATTTTTTTTAAAGTGCATGATTTTTTGTGTACTTTGCATTGGTGTTGTTTATTAGATGTGATATTATACCAAATTTATATTTTCAGCACATGCTCATTTCTTGAGGATTTGTAAAAGCATTGAAATCTAAAAATTTGTAACTACACTAAATATAAAGTGCCAAATCATTTTTTCTAGGGGGACCTCTGATTGAGTAAAGAAGGGGGATCTCTTGTTTTCTTTGTGCTTGAACATCTCTCATACTTTGTGCTTTGTTTTTCCTTCACTATGGGTACATTTAAGTTTCCATTGCTCACGCCCTACAACTACAACACATGGCATCAAAATGCATGGAATGCCTTAATGCAACTAGGATATACACCTTATGTTTGGAAGAAGGTAATTGAACCCACAAATGATAAGGAAAAACTACTCTGGATGTTTGAACATACAAAAGCTCTTGGTTGTCTAAGAAGTTTAGTATCTCTTGATATCATGTTTCAGATTGAAGAAAGTAAAGATTCACATGATGCATGGGATAAATTAAAAACTCTCTATGGTACAACTAATGAAGTTTATGGTTATCAAATTGACAACGAACTAATGGGTCTTGATCCGAAGTCTTTTGATAACATCCAAGATTATGTAACAAAGGTCAATGACCTTAGAGCACAATGTAAATCATGTGGCTTAGAGAAGAAAGACATTCAACTTGTCTATAACACTCTAAACAAACATGGACCTGAATTTGTAGCTTTTGTTTCTAAATTTTATACTCGTAGGTTGACAATGGGATGTACATTCACTACACATTCTTTTGCTTCATTTTCTGAAATGTTGATGCAAGAACAATGTAAGCTTTTGTCAATGGGTCTTCTTAAGCCTTCACACTCATAAGCTTTGATTGTTGGTCAACCAAAGGGTTAGAAAGAAACAAGGAAACCTGACAACAAACAAAAGCAGTTCAAGAAGAAGTCGCAAGGAAATCAAGCACGACTATCTTCTACAACAAAAGTTTACTCCAACTCCTCCTCTTCAAAGGGGAATTTCCAAAAGAAGGAAAGGCCAACTTGTAGATATTGCAAGAAACCTGGTCATGAGGAACATTCATGTCATAAGTAGGTCGATGAGTTAAAGCATCTTCTTAAAAAGAACAATATTAATCTACCTTCTTCTATTACTCAACAATCTTCTGCTCCTTTAAAATCAGGTAAAGGGAAAGCACATGCACTTATTGCTATTACTGATTCTTTGAAAGAGTGGATTCTTGACTCGGGTGCATCACATCACATGGGTTCTAGTAAAGAACATTTTTCTTCGTTAGAGCCTTATTTTGTGCCCCATGTTCTCATCGGGGATGATTCTCTAGTGGATGTAATTGGGAAGGGTTCAATTGATACTGGCAATGGTACATTTGAGGATGTTCTCTATGTGTCTGATTTGTCAGCTAACCTTCTCTCTGTCTACCAAGTCACTTAGAATGGTAGAAAAGTTGAATTCACTCCAGATTCTGTTAGCATCAAGAATCTTGAAGATAATGCACTCCTTGTAGTTGGTAAGGCTAATCATGAGTCTCGCTTGTATCTTTCTCTCATTTTGTACCTGATTCACATTCAACTGCATTGCTCACCCATTCAAATTCTAAGAGCAAACTATGGCTTGAGCGGTTTGGCCATCTCAACTATCGCTATCTTCAGCAACTCAACAAACAGAATATGGTCATGGTTCTTCCTCAAATCAATTTTTCAGATGGTGTATGTTTAGGTTGTGCCTTGGGAAAACATCCTAAGGAGAAGTTTGACAAAGGGAAGGCTTGGAGAGCTTTAGAAGTCCTTGAATCGGTTCATAGTGACTTGGCGGGTCCTTTTCCATCATTATCTTTCAACAAGGCTTGTTATTTTCTAACCTTCATTGATGACTATTCCAGATACACATGGGTCTACTTTCTTCGAAAAAAAACATAAGTATTTAATAGATTTCAAGATTTTAAGACTCGTGCCAAGAAGCAATCTGGAAAGTGTGTCAAAATTCTCTGCACTGATAATGACAAAGAATATGTGAACCATTAATTTGAGAAATTTGGTACTCTTGAAGGGATTGATCTTCAACATACTATAGCCTACACACCACAACAAAATGGTGTACCTGAGAGGAAAAATAGGTCCTTGAAAGAGATGGTTGGCTGCATGATCCATGCTCACTCCCTTGCACTTGCATATTGGGTGGAAGCTATCAATTGTGCTACTCACATTCAAAACAGAGCTCCACATAAGGCATTAAAGGGCATCACTCCCTTCAAAGCTTGGTGTGGTAGGAAACCTGTTGTGGGACACTTTAGAGTTTTTGGATCCCTAGCATGGGCACATATTCCTTCAGAGAAGCGCAAGGCCTTGGAACCTCAGAGTCGACCTTGTATCTTTGTTGGTTACCCTGATGGTGTCAAAGGATATCGGCTAATGGATCTTGAAACACATGAGCTCTTCATTGAGCACAATGTGCATTTTGAGGAAAGCTCTTCTAGCTCATCCTCTACTCTTCCTTCCTCCATAGTGGATTTTAAGGATTCTAACATCGAGGATTTTCCTTAAGCTTCCTCTAGTCGTCAAATTGTTCATGAAATTTCATCTTCCTCTTCAGAGAGTTCAGAATCTCCTCCTCCATCCCAACCATGCCTTGTTGGGCTTGTCAAACACTTGAGTCTATAAGCACTCTTGTTGGGGATCCTTCAAATACTAGGAGGACTTGATCACAACATCAAGACATTCCACATTCCCATATCGCCATGGCTTTAGATCCACAATCATTTCGTGAAGCATCTGATATTTTTGAGTGGGATTCTGCAATGGAGGAAGAGTATAACTCTTTAATGTGGAATAAAACATGAAATATTGTCCCACTTCCTAAGGGAAGAAAACTAGTTCGGTGTAAGTGGATCTATCAAACCAAATTTGTAGTGGATGGCTCAGTTGACAAATATAAAGCAAGACTTATGGCCAAAGGTTTCTCTCAAGTACCAGGTATTGACTACACTGAGACGTTTGCCCCTATTGCCAAAATGAACTGCATTTGCTTATTGCTTGCTATTTTTATAGCTCATGGTTGGGTTGTACATCAAATGGATGTGAAGAGTGCATTTCTTCATGAAGATCTACATGAATAAATTTACCTGGAGCAGCCACAAGGATTCATTCAAGATTCTTCATCGGTTTGTAAACTAAGGAAGTCTCTCTAAGGCCTCAAACAAGCTCCAAGAGCTTGCTTTGTCAAAATGGACTCCTTTATTCTCTCCATTGGGTTCTCCAGATGCCACTCAAATCTAAATGTCTACATCTTGCGGCAGGAGGATGCTCTTCTCTTCTTGGCTCTCTATGTTGATGACTTGATTGTCACTAGGAGCACTTTATCCATCATCTCGACTATCAAGACTGCCTTGCATGACAGATTTTCCATCACTAACTTGGGACTCTTGCACTACTTTCTTAGGATCGAGATCACTCAGACCTCTTCTGGGATCTCTCTTTCACAATCCAAGTATGCTCTTGATCTTTTGTCATGTTTTCATATGACTGATTGTAAGCTTGCACATACTCCCTTTCTATCTAGAGTTAATCTTGAGGCCAAATGTTCCACACCATTATTGATGCTATATTGTATTGTCAACTTGTTGGTAGCCTCATCTACTTGACTCATACTTGCCCCAACATTTCCTTTGTAGTTGGCATTGTTCCGCGCTTCATGACGGAACCACATGAGGTTCGTTGGAAAGCTGCCAAATGCATCTTGCACTACATCTAGGGCACTCATTGGTGTGGGATTCACTATGTAGCAGGCAAAATTTTAGACTTACTGGGATACATAGATTTTGATGGGGTTGGTGATATTGATGATCGTAAGTCCACATCTGGCTACAATTTTCAATATGATTCTGGCCCCATTTGTTGGCAGAGCAAGAAACAGCATGCCATTGCTCTTTCTTCAATTGAGGTTGAGTATCGAGGAGCTGCCAATGCTACCACTGAGGCTATTTGGCTTTAGAATATCCTCATTGAACTTGGCATAACCTTTCAAAATCCATCAATCATCTATTGTGACAACTAGAGCGCCATCTAAATCTCAAAGAACCTGATCCATCATCAACAAACCAAACACATCGAGATCCATATGCATTTTCTCTATGAGCTGATTCAGGAGTAGGTCATTGATTTGTGCTACTGTCCTACAACAAATCAAGTTGAAAATATATTCACCAAACCCTTCACTAAGAGCAAGTATGTTCATCTTCGGTCTCTCTTGTGGGTGAGGCACATCTCTTATGGGGGGGTCACTTAGACCTTCTTAATTCACCCTCTCATGGGCAGGAGTTTTTTCCCGCTGGGTTTTCTCCTTCATCATTGAGAGGTTATTATGTACATGGGTTCCTCATCAGACCTAGTATTCGGGACCCATATTTTCATCTTTGCATTGTATACTTCTCCCTAAGTTTCACTTAAGGGGGGGTGTTAGTGTGAAAGGGTTACTTTATCTAACTAGTTCATTTTTAGCTATTTCTCCACTAAAGTCCTCTTCACACTAGCTTAACTTTACATAGGGATAAGGTGGTTGAGCCTTTAATGACATGAGTTGTCACACCTCATAGGATACCAACACTTGTCATAATCTGGTTGCATCTATCTCTCCCCTTGGCCTATATAACCAAGGGATTTCCTTTGTAATCTCAATTATCAAGTTGAGTATAGCTTTGCATTCTTAAGAGGAATACAGTTTATTCCTCATATTTTTGGTTTTGTTTTTCTTCAGTCATTAGATTCTTGGGTAGGCTAGTTAGAAAATCTCACAAAAAAATTAGAAGAAAATCAATACCATAATTCTAAAGTAACAATTTGCATCAAGCCAAACGTCAAAAAGTATAATTAAAAAGACAAATCCTTAAAATTGGACCTCAAATTGGACCAAGCATATTTATGATTTTATCTTTAGAATGTAGGAACTTTCTCTGTCAAAGATTCACGACCTCAAATTAGATCTTAAATTGGACCAACAGATTTATGAGTTTATCTTTAGAATGTAGGAACTTTCTTTGTCCGATATTCACGACCTCAAATTGGATGTGAAATTGGACCAACAGATTTATGATTTTATCTTTAGAAAATAAGAACTTTCTCTGTTGGATATTCAAAGTGATCAATTGGGAATCTGAAGCAATCAATTGAATCCTAAGATGTAATCAGGTGGAAACTAATGTTTCAGTCCACCGACATTTGTATTCCTATACTCAGGTTCTGCTTTCGAGTGAAAACACCTGGAAGTGTTTCGAATCGACTCAAGGTACTCTCCAACCTAGTTATGTCACTAATAGCAATCCAAGTTTTCCTGAACCGTCTATACTCAAATTTTGCATCACAATCTATTCTTCCTGCACATAAAAATGCCACATATTAACCCCTTCTAAATAAAACATTTAATAATCATAAAACCATAATTAATAAATCATTTCAATTTTAGAAAGAATCTGGTGTCATTTACTATAAAAGAAAAAGTTGTATAAATCACAAAAAAACCATGAAGCCTCCTAAATGTAGCTTAAAGAAATTTTACAAGACGGGTTTCAGCATAAGAAGCTTTATACTACAGCTCTCAATGAATGTATTATAAGCAGAAAACAAAATTCTTCACATTTGAAGTAATGCAGACAAATATTTATTCCAAAAGTATGTTAGCAAGAGTTAACTAAAAACATAATGATTTTTTACGTGGTTTCTTTTATCAATATGCCATGTGGAAATGGAATAATCACTGAGAAACCCTAACAATAAAAAATGAAGTAAAGGTTCAAGAAAGGAAATTCCAATGTACTATTGTGTAATGGTGACGAAGGAACTTATATGAGCATGACCTGCATACAAATCCCTGCCCTTGAATTGCCATCCATCCAAAGAGAAAATAAGAAATGTATGGATTTGAGCAATATAAGTCCAAAGGGTTATGCTATAATGGTAATGGAATCACCATAAGAGCACAATCGAAGAACAAATTCTTGTGACTGTAATTATGTGATCCATACCTCTATTGGTCATGTGGCACAATTGTGTTGTAACAAATATAGGATGAATTCATGTGTGACCCAAGTTTAATGTGACTATGTTGTGATAGAAATGGAGGCACTCATATGAGCACAATTCATGTACAAATTAATCATTGTCATCACAATTAGGTGTCAATCATCATTGGGTGCATTCAGGTTGACTCAAGTTTAATAGGTTATAAAGTAATGATAGCATGATCCAAGAGGGATTACCTCTTATTGCAATAAAGAGCCTATAACTCTGGTTGATATGCAGAGTGGTTGTGTTATATCAATTATGTAGTGCATTCAAGCACAACCCATGTTTAATGGGCTATTCTAGAGAGTGATCAATATTTTCTAAACCTTATGAATGTTACTTAAAAGGACTTTGCAAGGGTAGTGATCATATAGAAATGATAAGGTTTTTTTATGCCAAAAGACAATGAATACTTAGAATGAGTCCAGTGATGAATGAGGACAAGAATTTTGCATATGATTCATCACCATGACAGTGTCAAGTCCAAGCTACATGGACAACTCTTAGCTATACCTTGGATTATGAGGGGTTCATGAAGACATGAATAAAGTTTTGAACAGGATGGTGCTCTATTAAATACAATCATGTTCCAAATGGCAAAGGATTTCACTATGAAGGTCTCCTTGAGAATTCAATAGTGGTAGACCTATTAACAAAGGGAAATGAATTGTGTATAAACATTTATAAAAAGGCAGATCGTAGATAATAAAAGATGGTTATAAGACAAAAGATGATAGTCATTGTCAATGGATATAAGGGCAATTCATATGCAATAGATACTCTCTATGACTGTAATAAATAGGGCAAGACCATGAAGCTAAGGGAAAATCAAGAAGTAGGGACAGTTACTATAACCAATGGATAGTGACAAAATTTTATGAGGAAAGTTAGCTCATACATGATAGTAAATATGACCTTAGTCATAGTTGAAGCTAGCATAAGTGGATATCAAGTAATTGCATTGAGATTGACCTCATTGAAATGGGATAGTCATGGTTATCAATATTGATAAGACATGAAAGGACAGAGCACAATTATCTTGAAGACTTTTAAACTGCCATCTTCAGATATGAATGATAGTCATGAAAGATCAATCCTAAAGGATTCATGGGACATTTGTAGGCACATGACAATGGGTGATAGGGGAGATCTAAAAAACTTGTTTATTTAGGTAGAAAAGGATGGATAAAAAGAAAGAGAAGCTATAGTCATGATAATTTAGATAAAGAAACATGCAATGGTAGGTTACTTTTGAACACCCACATCAAACCCTAATGAGATTTGTCTTGAGCATTTATTTTCAAATGAATAGATTTGAGGACAAAACCTCGCAAATTGTTAGTAACTAGAGGACAAAACCCCTACTAGTTTGTAAATGGCCAAGGATGAAAACCTATTGTCCAAAGAAGCAATTCTCACCCATAGGTTGTGGCTAAATTTTAATGGTGGTCGACATTGTTGATATCAAGATAGTAAAACATACATATTGCCATTTATTCATCATTATTTTCCTTACAAAGACATACATATTGCCAATCTAACTAGAAAAACTCCTCATAACTAGTAAAATCTATTGACACTTCAACAATGAGATTATTGTTGTAGAGTTTAAGCTAGTGTATTGTAAACTTGGTATAATTTACTCAATTGAGAGGTTGAACTGGCTAAAAAATCCACTCTGCATTGCTTAAGACCACATTAAATTGTCAACCCAAGGCTTGTAAGCTAATGATGGTGCAGCATTATATATGCCTTCATGGACTTAAAACTACCTAAACTATCCTACTTAAGTTAATCTACTTGCTGGAAATTCACCAAACTGCAAAATAGTAAAAACATGAACCACAAAGAGTTGCTACAGGTACCTACAGTAAAGACTATAACTAAACTGTTGCTAATAAATTAATACTGCATTAACCAAAAGCTTAATAAAAACTAATGACTCAGTTGAACTATCCTCTGAAGTATTACTAATAACCATTACATGCATATTCACAAGCATTCGTTCATAATAAGCAAGAAATGAAATTCCAATCAACTTACATATGATTCATGAATAATGATAAACTAATAACAACTATTAACATAAATAAATAATTGAAAGATGAAGTGAAGAATAATACCTTGAGTGGCATGCTCAAGTAACTATTCCCACTTTAACTAAACTCAATCTAACTAATAGATTTTATGCATCCATAAGATTAACTACATTCATTGCATAATGTAAAAGATTACAAAAGATCTTTCCACGAATTGGACTCAATCATTTGGAATATTTTTCATGTTTTGAAATTGAAAGTAACTAGTAACATAAATCTGATAAACACCAACTAACTATCCTATGGATTCAACCAACAATTATATACAAACTAAGGGAATCTTTATTAAAAGCAACAACTAACTGAAATCATTAACTCCACTCCCATATAATGGAGTGTAGAATTATGACTTAAATTATTCAACCTATAACTGAAAAGGAAAGAGAAATCCTATCAGAACTAGAACTCTGTCAAAACATAATTGTATGCAAACATACAACTGCTTGTCAAAATTCCATAGGTGAAGGAGACCTCTTCTTTAGTGTTTTATTAAAATAGTCATAATAACTCATGTCCAATCTTCATTAAGAGCCTTTGATCAATGATCGCCACTTTCAACTTAGCCTGGAGCTTCCCTTGCTTTGATGTCCAATCATCACTTTAGCTACGGGTTCACCCCACAACTGTTGTTCTATGATTCCTCTTCAACTGCAAACAAGTTAATTCCACAAAACATGTACACGAGGATAACTATCACAATTAACTCATAGCATTCCATCAACATTCTGTGCATTTATTCATATAAACCTTATAATACTAATATATTATAACTATAATTCCATCATCATAATTAAGGTTTAAGACTACACAATGGATATAAAAGGATAGCATAGTGTAGGAACATTGTTTGGAGAATATGTTTAAAAGTGTCTTAAGATAGGTATAAAAACAATAGAAAATAAGTCATTATCTAGACCTATCACTCCCACTACAACAAATCCCTGTGATTTGCTCCATTTTTTGCTCTATTTTTTGCTTCCACCCACTATTTTAATGTATATTTTGCCATTTTTTTAAAAATGCCAGTGCTATTTATTGGGATGGTGCTATTTTTGGCATTTATTTGCTCCGATCAGGACAAGTCGGCGCTAATTTAGGCATTAATGTGCACCGAAATTAGTGCTGACTATAGTGTCGATATTGGCTTTGAGTGTGGCGTCACCGTTATCGCCGCCTTTGGCTCCGAGTTTAGCTTTGATTTTAGTGCCACTTTTAGCTTTGACTTTAGCTTCGAGTTTAGCGCCAGTTTAGACACCCCTATGTCGAAGAGACTTATTTATATGTCTCATCGACAATGTAAAACAGTGAAATGTCAACAAGATATGGGCATATCGAGGAGAGAATCACTTGCATCACATCGACAAGGTATATCTACAAGTGCTCAATGAAACACAACTCTTGGATATAACGAAGTAATGTCGATGAGACATTGAGATATTGGTAAGACAAATAAGATTGTCTCATCGACACTCTTCAAGTAATGATCAAAAACATACACCGCTAGACTACTGGGAAGGTGAGCAACATATGCGGTAGAGTGGTATACACCACAACCTTGCAGCAAGAAGCCTTGAGCAAGGCGGTAGTGCGGTAAACAACTAAAGGGAAGGGAAAAACACCGCAATACCGCAGCGATAATCACAAGTCTCCCCAACATGGTAGAGTTACATCGATATATAAAGAAATACCGTTGAAGGAAAATATCAATGAGACAGTGGCATATTGGCAAGAGATATTAACTTGTATCATCGACACTGGCAACCAACATTAGAGGAACATAAGATCTAATGTTGATGAGACATTGAGATATCGGTAAGATAAAGAAGATTGTCTCATCAACACTCTTCAAGTAATGATCAAAAGCATACACCGCTATACCACTGGGAAGGTAAGTAACATATGTGGTAGAGTGGTATACATCGCAACCCTACAACAAGAAGCCTTGAGAAAGGCGGTAGTGTGGTAAATAGTAAAAGGGAAGGGGAAAACACCACCATACCACACTGGGTATAATAAGAGTTGGCGGTAGTACGGTAATCATGGCATCATTACAATTTACAACACTAAATGTAGAAAATCACGTCAGTCACAATCCATTTGAATATAGCCTACCAAAATACTCTAAAACTCTAATAAACATACTCTAAAAATTTTGTCGAAATATTATTTTCAGGCATAGCCTGCCATAATGGAGTTTTCATTTTAATAAACATACAATAAAACCTTTGTTGAAACCTTATTTTCAGGCGTAGCCCGCCAAAATGGAGAAGTGTTTCAGTAAAGAATGACAGAGAATGGTAAGGAGATGTGCATGATAGGAGGCATATGATTCTTTTTTGTTTATCTCATTCCTACTCTGATCAATAAGGGTTACAATGTTTGTGCTACTGTTTGTAATCCAGGTATTTAATTGACATATGTTTGCATAATCTCAAATTCCTTTAGATGCTTTTGAAGTATCAATGTATCCTATATAGGGTTTAGAATGACTTCTTTTAATTTAAAAAAATAAATCAGATGCTTTTGAAGTATTAATGTGTCCTATAAAGGGTTTAGAATAATTTATTTTAATTTAAAAAATAAATAAATGATGTATTTTCCTATGATTAGATAATGTGGATATCTCCTAAATCTACCCTAGCACACTGTCCTCTTTCTCACTTTGTTCATTACTCCAACTACTAGGGTTTTGCATTTGACATCTTTAATATCTTCATGATAATGTATTTTAAATAGATCTCATTCTTTGCTTTAATCTTTATCATGGTAACCTTTGAGTTCCATAATCCACCTTCAATCTCTTCTAAGAACATTGTCTTAAGCTAGACTGCATAGTATGCATATAAAGCAAGTCCTTCATACCTACCATTTTTCCAAACCACCACTCACCGCCTTGCTTAAAATGTTGCCTCTATAAGCACAATAGCATGTTTTAAAATCATGGTTGCTAGTGATTGACCATTAAGGTCATTACTTTCATCAAGATACAATGAGATTTTTGTCTTCAAACTTAAGGCATTATGCAAGATAACATTGTGAATTGTTTGTTGTGTAAAATTTGATTTTCTTGCACATGTACTGCTTTACTAACTGCCTTTAAGACTGGATATTGCACCATCAGCTACAATCTCAAGCAACTCGCTCACTGTCACTTGAAGATTCCTTTCATGAGCATCCTTGTATAAAATCAAACTATGCCCTATAGACTGCCTACTTACTATTATAGAGGACTCATTGTTTCATGGTATTTTGAGTTTTATTTAGAAGGGGTTAATATGTGGCATTTTTATGTGCAGGAAGAATAGATTGTGATGCAACGTTCGGGTATGGACGGTTCAGGAAAAATTGGATTGCTATTGGTGTCATAACTAGGTTGGATTGTACCTTGAGTCGGTCTTAAATACTTCTGGGTGTTTTCACTCCGAAGCAAAACTTGTGTGTAGGAATTTCCAAATATTCGACAGAGGAAGTTCCTACATTCTAAAGATAAAATCATAAATTTGCTTATCCAATTTCTAATCCAATCTAACATCTTTAATATCTGATAGAGAAATTTTGTACATTCCAAAGATAAAATTATAAATCTACTTGTCTTTGTACAATTGCTCGTTTGAATGATTTCTTTAACAATTTTAGGTCCATGTCCACGTACATATCTTCTTTTTTTGCTAGTTGAACGCTCAGGCTCTACATTTTCTCCAATATCCATATAAAATAATCAAAAACATGCATTAATTTATGATTGTACCTTGAGCCGGTGTGAAACACTTCTGGGTGTTTTCGCTCCGAAGCATAACTTGTTTGTAGGAATTTTCAAATATCCGACAGAGGAAGTTCCTACATTCTAAAGATATATTCTATGAAACATTCCTTATTTTCTATGAAACAATGTATATATTCTTGTACTTGTAAATATTCTTTTACTATTATGCTATTAAAGAAAACATAGTTTGAATAAAAAATGCTTCACCCTTTTTTGTAAGTGAGTATGTGAATTATTGTTTAAGGAAAAATCTTATAGTGTTTATATTTTCAGTTTACTAGTTTCAAATCTTCATTTTCTATGTATATAAAATTGTATGTGCTCTTTATCTCTAATGACATAAAACAGTAATGTCATCAGAATCAGGGTTTTCAATTTCAACACCATCATTGTCCACACTTTTCATATCCTATTCACTTTTAAGTACAATCATAAAAAAATTATTTTTATTTCTTGTCCCAGTTAATCTTGATTCCTTTCAGCACAACACAATAGGTTGCATGTTAAATTTCAAACATTTTCTTTGCATTTTTTTGTATATATTATTTTCTCAGTGCATCATTATGTAACAACAATTTCACTTCTAAGATATACAGTAAAAATAAATGAAAGCACATGTTTACTTTGTCAAGGGAAATGTATGGTGAATAACCTATGTCTTTCAGATAAGTTTGCAAGCGAAATAAGACATAACTGATTGAATTTGATTTTCTACTATACAATTATTTTTTTATGCAGAGGCTACAATAGCTTATCATGGATTAGTTTTGGCTAAGAAACAAGGTGTTTCTAAACTATGGCTAGAGGGGGAATCTCTTAATGTGATTAATTGTCTCATGATGAAATGTCCTCCTTCATGGTCAATTGCCAATTTTATTAATGACTTGATATCTATTATTAACTCTTTTGAGGAGATCAAAATCACACATGTTTTTCCTGAAGCGAACATGATGATTGATGGGGTTGCCAACGTGGGAGTGGCTGAGAGATCTGAGTGGGATTCTTTTGAATCACTACCTCTTAATCTGAAGTGTATTTTTAATGATGACCAATTGGCTTGTTTCTAGGTGAGATGTTCTCGGGGAAAGGTTTTTCATTATGATTTTAAGTTGGGTTTTGCACGTTGACCCTTTGCTCTTTCAGTTTCATTATTATTTCCTTGGTTTCCGCAGAAGGATGGATTGGAAATTTTGGTAGGGTTGTACTTGGAACGATAAGCCCACACATATTGTGGGCGTTTGTTGTATTGTTTTGAGTAGCACCTAGTTCATTTTACTTTATCATTTCTTCTAGGTGTTCTTGGGTTTTTGTTTATTTCCTGTCACTATGGGTGGTGACCATTGCATAATGGAGTCGAGTTCATGTGAAGAGTTTCAGAAAAATGCTACTATGTGGGAGCACTTGGAATTAGGGGGGTTACTCAATTTATGCAGAGAATTCAAGGCCCAGACCCTGATGTAACAAATTTCTTTGTGAAAGGATGGAATGGGAGGTCTTTGCATTACTAGGGCATTGAGTTTCAAACTGATGAGGATTTTATTGCAGAGGTAATTGGTCTTTCAGTTGCTGGGAGAAAGTTTTTTAGAGATGGGGGAGCGGCTAAGAAGGCTTTTGCGAATTTCTTTAAACATGACGAGAGGAAGAAGATTAAGGAAATTGGAAGTGGAGGTTATGCTAGGAAGTCCCTGAAGTTGTTTTGGAGGGACCTCATGTTGGCCATTATGCACTACTTCACCCTTTAAGGTAGATTCTTTGTGGTTTACACTCACCATTTTATGCTCTTAAATCATTTTAGGCACAATGTTTCAGTCTCGTTTCCTTTTTACCTGTTATATTCTATGGAGAAGAATATTGAAGACCACAAAAAGAACCCTAAGAAGGTGGTTCTTCATCATGGGTTTATGTGTTTGATTTTTGCTCATATCAAGCTAAAGTTGATCTCGGCCTCCCCTAAAACTCCTGGTAAGAAGGGATTTAAAAATGATGGGTATGAAATAGGGGACTCTTTCGGTGAATGGGTCAATAGTTCAGAGGAGGAAGAGTCAGAATGAGGATATGTTTGTTGATGAAGGAGGCTCTGAGGAAAGGGATGAGGAATCGAAAGAATGGGGTAAGGGCTATGAGATTGATGAGTTGTGGGAGACTATGGCTAATTCTGTTAGAAAATATTCGAAGGGGAAAACAAAAGGCATGAAGAAAGTTAAAGCTTCGGCCAAAAGGAAAATTGAGATAGGCGCTAAGGTGTTTGCCCCTGGTTTGAATGTGAATCCCGTGTTGTCTTCTAGAAAAGAGGGTTTGAAAGGTTTTCATCCTATGGGTGATGAGGGTTTGAAGGGTTGTCATCCTGTGGGTGATGTGGATCCTTCAAATTTTGATTGTGTTCAAAATGCTTCATTGGGGAACCTTGTTCCTGGTAAGGATGGTCTACTAGAGAGCTCCCCAGTGCAAGGGCTTAAGGTGCCAATTAATTTGGGTGGTCAGTTGAGTGGCCCTGCTGATATGGGTAACTCTAAGATGAAGGTGAAGCCTAATGAGACTGGCCCTGTGGATATGCAGGGGATTGATGCAATTAATTTTTCTCAAGATTTTTCTGCTGTGGAGAAGGAAGTGAAGAAGGAATGTCTGGAGGCATTAGATGATTTGGAGAATTTGTCAAATAAGGAGAGGATAAAGGTGGATGTTGTGGAGGTCGAGGATTCCCCAACCGAATAAGAGGATGAACAGAATAGGGATTTTTCTGATGCCCCTGTTGACTTGGAGCATAAGGATCAGCCTCCGGTTAACTAGGATGAAATTGACATGAATATGTTTTGTAGAATGGCCGAAGATGGGAGGAGAAACCTGCCTTCAAATGAAAAATTGGTAGGATGTTTGTGTTGCTATGCTAAGAGGTAACCGAAAGGAGTGGGAAATAAAAGGCAAAGTGAAATTAATGCATATTAAGCTTGATAAGCTACTTGTCGATGTTGATCGTTTGGGGGTTTCTCATGAGGAAAGAATTTCCTCTTTGGAAGTTATTGTCAATAAAATATTAGAGGATAGAGTGGCTAGTCTGGAGGATAAAATGGGAAAGATGTCAGAGGACTTGAAAATAGTGGTCAATATCAGCAATAACTCTTTGAAGACCACTGCTATGGGTCTTTCTGTTCTAAATGAGAAAGCATTGAATTGGACCGGAAAACCACTTGACTTGGGTAATATGGAGGAAAGGATTGAAGAGATCAGTGGTTCTTACCTGGTGGAGAAAGCGGAAGCTTCTACTCCTGTGCTGGAGAAGGACATGCAAGTGGGTTTGTGCCTTAGGACAAGCAGCAAGATGAAAAACAGGGTTGTTGTTGTTGTTGAGGAGTTGAAGGATGTTATCAGTATGCATGAGGAGATCATCAAGGAGAATATGGTTGCGGCTAATGTTTTAATTTGTTGTAGTTGGTGCTTCCTTTTTTGGTTCAGCAGGTTTGTTGATGTTTTTTTGCTTTTGGGTTTGCTAATGAGTTGCTAATGTTCCATCTTATGTCAGCTTTTTGGTTTTTTGGGTTGCTAGGCTTAGTGGTTTAATTTCTCTTGTAGCTTGGCGTCATCGTAAAGGGTTTCAGGGGCCCTTCAAAACCTATTTTTCCTTATCAAAAATTGATTGAATATGATTTTCTACTGTACAATTTTTTTTATGTGCTTTTTACTTTTTGCATGTGGATTACCCTCAGAAAGAGACTACTTATCTTTTCTTAAATGAAGCATTTACATTTCCTGTCTATGAAAGGAATTTACTGCTTGACAACAAGTTCGTGAACTTCATATAAATTAAGATTGGTGTAAAAGGCCATCCCCGTAAATGTTGTTTGGTCTAGAATTATAATAGAAATAAAAAAGCTTGCTAGGAGAATAAAATAGGTTTTCAATTGTCCAAGTATAACATAATATTACTAAAGCATTTCAAAGTTTAGGCACTTCAGATTCATGGATCTCCTTGGAGGTCACCCACCTAATATAAGAATAGTAAATTAGTATGAACCTTTAGTCATAAATTAAAATGCAATATAATATCTCTATGTCTCTCACATATGAACATTTTATATAACCACATACCTTGTAAATGCTGACAATCGACTTATGGCATTCCTGAAGTCAACTGTAAGACAAGAATCCCCCCTAATTTCCAATGGAATGATATGCTATCAAACACATTTTTGAAAAGGTCATTAGTAATTTTTTCTCACACAGCAAAATATCAAAATAAATTTAGTGTTTAATCAATGTTGTCTCATCTATTTCCACCCACTTTCCTCTCAATGATTTAGTATTTCTATGTTGTCCACGTCCTCTCTCCATGGCCTCTTATGTGAATAAAAATGATGCCACAAAAGCTTTCACCACACTACCACCGAGAAGGAAGAAGCAACTTGTAGGACTACGGTAAAAACCGCTCTACCGCACCAAGCTGATGAAGGATCTGTGGGACAGCAGTGGTCACTGCATGCCAATGGTAGAAGACTTGCGAGAGTCACCACAACACCACCAGGAATAGAAATAAGACTCACATGCCACCATAGAAGCTTTCATCACACTACTGTCGAGAAGGATGAAGCACCTTGTGGGATTGCGGTAAAAACCACTCTACCGCACCGAGCTGGTGAAGGAGCCACGGGACATCGGTGGTCACAACAATGAAAATAGTCACTATACAACAATAATAGGCACTCAATTAGGTGCACTTGGTGCCACCTTAGGCACCCCAAACTAATTACATTAATGACCAAAATTTGGCGCTAAAGTTGGCCTGACTACTGAATCAAAATTGAAGATTTTAAAAAATCGCGTGAAGGAAGAAATCAAACGACAAAGAAGGGAAAAAATTGCGTGAAGGAAGAGAGCAGGGCGCTACCAACAACTTATGATAAATTTGATTTAGTTTGCGACACCATAGGTAAGGTTACAATTTTTTTTTGTTGGTTGAATTCATGATTGTTTACTGGTTCGTGGCCTAACCTCTCCAGGCAACCTCTAAATTGTCCCATCATTATAAATTGTAAAACCTTTGAGAAACCAACAAAAAACTTTACCCTACCCATTTGAGCTTTGGCTCAAAATATTATAACACGAAGCCAAGATGCATGAAGTAAGTCCAATGAGGAGAGTACGCAGGTATTTGAATTTGTTCATAAGATTATATTAAATTTATTAAACAATATTTTATTTTATTTTTATTGAAAATAATATTTTTATTTTATTTAAGGTAAATCAAAATATACAAAGCTCCAAATAAAAATTTATTCCAGCACCATCACATCATGTCTATTAAAACAGAATAAAAACCTACGGATCAAAAAGCCCTACCACAACCGCCTGAAAACTATCCAACCAACTACTACCCAAACCCCAGCTATTTACATTATCGAAACCAAAAATAGGGCTTAACCCCTTAAGCTTATACATCAACATCTAGCTTAAACACAATAAACTATGCAAAAAATGAGCATTGAGTTTACGCAGAAGTTCCAGAAGTGCTGCCTAGATGCAATGGGCACAATTTCGCGAGCGACTTCACCTTCTTTCTCGAATGCAAACCCTCCTCACACAACTCCTCTCTGGTGATGGCTTTGAGTCCCGTTATTATCTCCTTAGTCTCCATTAATTTGACACATAGTTTCAAAGCTTGCCACCCTTGTTCCACACCCTCTCTTCACACGACTTTGGTTCTTCCTTCTGGCCACCTAATGAAAGGGTGATTTATCTCTGCTACTTCTAGGTCCACACCTTTCATGCCTTTGCTCACATTAAAGCCTTGTCCTATTATAGCCCATTCCAGGATACTCTCCATGTTCACTAAGAAATCCCTATGCACCAACACTTTAATCACTTTCCTTACAACCTCCGTCGACTCTCCTAAGTCTAGTCCCCATGCTATGATCAGAGAGTATATATCCATATTAGTCCAATATTTGTGCTTCAAATCTTTGAAGCTGTTACCCATAATGATTTGCACAGATTGCGCCACCTTCACATCCTTGTATAGGAACAAGCCACGTAGTCTCTTCATCGTCACTTTGCCAACAAAATGATCCAATTTCCTCCTTGCTTTCAGAGTGAAGTTGGAATCAATTTCTTCTCTAGTATGTTATCCACCAGACTACTTCACATCATTGTCCTAACACTCTCCTTACTCCCGCAAACCAAGAAGCATCGAAGGAAATGCAAGGAAAAACTTCATTACATAGCAAATTTCTGACCATCACCATTAATGTCGAACGTATGTCCAGCGCTGGCAACAAAACCTAATCAATGCTTCATGTCCTTCAATAATTTCAAAAAACATTCCTCTACTTACTAACACACACCGCCTTGCATTAAATCCAATGGACAAAAATTACTCCAAAGAAACTCCTCTAAAATCCTCAATTTTAAATTCATCCACCTCTGCAAACGTTAAAGCCCATTTCGAGAGGGTATCTGCTTCCATATTCCCTATTCTCCTAACATGACTAATCTTATAATCCTCAAAAAGAGCTAATTATTCAATAATTTTCCTAATCACACGCTGCAAACACCAAGCATCGATTCCTCCTTTTATTATTGCTTGGATGATTATCAAGGAATCACCCTCCACATGAATCCTTGTGGCCCCTAACTTCTTGACTAACTTGACGGGCCTAACTATATTTAAATTTTATTTGTGCATAGTTAAATTGAATTAGTATATGTTTCAGGACAAGGCCTCCAAGGCTGGGCTTAAGAAACTTCATGCCACGCATCACAGTGGCCAGAAAGGTTTATAGGCCTTGATCTGTACATTTGCAAGTATATTTAATATGTTAAATGATATATTTATTTATTTTCCTTGGAAAAAGTAAATGATTGCATATTAATTAGTTTAACTAGTCCATGTGCCATTTTTTGACAGGAGGAGAAATATGGCCACCATCCAAAGCAATTTGAAAAGAATATGTTACAAAACAAAAAGTGGAATGATTTTGTAATATGGATGGAGAATGAGGTATCAATGGTTGAGTTTCAATAACTTAGTTGGATATTGTTGTGTTAATATGCCAATTTGCATGCCTTGTGTTGAGTTGTTTATTGATGCGTAGGATGAGTAAATAGAGCTCAAATCTTATGATTACAAGATGACCATTTATGTGCATGAATAAATAGTAGAAGGATGTAGATAAACTCAATTCATCTGAATTTATGTCTCTTGGTAGGCATTCCTCTTGAATCTCTAATATCAGGTGCCCAAGACTTCCCGGTAGCTTTTACCTTTCGTTGTCGCCTTTCCTCTTCATTGTCAGACTCGTCCCCTTTTCCCTTATCAACATTTCTAGATTCGGATTCTAATTCATCCCATGTTTTACCTTCCTCCTCATAATCTTCTTCTTCTTCTCTGTCCTCTTCTGACTCCACAAGAGATTCATCTTATGAACCTTCCTCATCTGATTCTAGTTCCTCTTCTACATCAAATGGTTCGTATCCTTGATCTGACTCTTCTAAATTATTAGAATCAGAATCACTAGCTTCCATATTAAAAATTTCTCAACCACCATCTTCAATAAATTTATCCGGATCATCAATAATAGTCTTCAAAATTGGCCGCCAGTTCAAGTTCATTCTGCTTTCATAATACTTTATATCTATGGAGTTCAGTCATTCCTTAATGCCATCAAGTGAAGATTGAGGAATGGCATACATGCGGAGTACATCCCGCTTGAAGTCTTTGAAAACAATAGCCATATCAAATGCATTTTTCCCAAGTCCTACTCTCTCAAGGTTAACAATTCTCAATCTCACTAATAGCGATTACTAAGAAAGGTAATTCCACCAACTTTACCAAACAGTTTACCGTAGGAACAATAAAAGCAGAGGCTTTGAAAGGAAATCCATGAAAACCAAGCTCTCTAAATGGTATATCAAACTCTAGTTCAAAATCTTTTAGATGAGGCTGCTCCCATAACTCTCTTACTCGCTTGAAAAATCCTCGAAACTCTTACTTCTTAACATTCAAAAGATAAATGGAATGTCCTCAACACCCAGTAGAGCTATCCAAAAAAGCTAACTAAAAACACAAACGTGCTCCCGCACATAATGGCCTAATGGTTGGTTGTCATAGAAGTCAAACTACCAAAGTAACAACACTGATCGAGTTAACATTTATGCATCATTTGCATAAATAGCTAAAATGCGTAACAAATGTTAATCAATACATTGAATTTTGAGATGCATTGAAATAATTAAAAAAACATGTTTTGGGGAAAATATCAACAGCGTGGGGGAAGAAAGCATTAACCCTAATAAAAGCATTTTCTATTGTTCTTGATACACCATCTGTAAGTTTTCCTTGGATGATAGTACTGAATTTCTATATGTTGTACCCCTTAAATGTCCTACATGTTACAAATATGGAATAACAATGCACAACTTTGTATCGAGTCCAAAGGCCAAGGCATTCTAAATAAGGGTAGCCAAACTTGATAAGGATGTAGTCACTATTACATGTATTAACAATCCAAAATAGTCATGTAAATACAACTGCTTGTGAAAACCATAATCAATCAAATTATGCACATTCAAATCTAAGTTTGAAAGCTTACATTTTAGTCCATGCATCTAATTCCTTGTTGAAGATTGAGGGTGTCAACAACAAATCTAGAATAGCTCTCCTTAAACCATAGCTAGTTTTAAAGTGCAGTATTTCCAAATTCAAATCCACTTCTCAGCTAAGGAAAGGAGGTAGGATCGTCAGGTGCTACCTCAAATAGAGAAGGCCATAGAAAACATTGAAATAGAAGATCCAATAAGTGAGACGACATAGTTGTAGACCACAGATAATCAAAATTGTTGCAATGCATAGATGCTTGTGATACAAACAAAAGGTGCTTACACATTGGTTGAATATATCCTCATCAAAATGACCAAAAAGAAATTTCAAATTTGTAAGTAAACTCTGACAGTCAAGAAAAACAATCATAAAAATTGGAAGTAAACTTTGGTAGAAATGTAGGTGAACTTAATTCATCTGACTTTATTCCTCTTGGAAGACATCAAGATCTCCCCTCCTAAAGTTTGGACCACATCCATTACCTCCACATAAAACTGGACATCCTTGGTCTTCTTGGTTCCCATGCCATGATATGGTTATGCAAATGAAAATGAAGCAAAGTAATCATCTCCTTCTCCACTAGCTGGAAGAATGCATGCTTAATGTTTTGATACATGATATTAGCTCTCTCTTCTACTCTCATGGTTGAATACTGAAATCCATTATGGTGGGCCTCCAGAGTTCCAGTCATCTTTCATCCTCTTCCACCAAATGTTGGCCTGATCCACACGTCACACCCTAATTGGCTTTGTTTTTAAAGTGAAGTTTCTCCCGACTCACCAAGTAGCTCTCTACCTTTTCAGATTCTTTCATTGCTAGATCGTCTTTGGGATTTAATCATCTGTACCACATGGTTGATGTGCTTTAAATCCTTGCATCTAAAGGAAATTTCCTTAACATAAATACTGCTAGGGAATTTCAATGTTGCCATTGTAGTTGGCATTAAAGCTGATACCTACAACATTGAAAATTATCCTTATATAAGAATTCCCTCCATCTTGTTGGCTTGTAACACTCTTGATGGTGGCTACATGAAATCTAATTTTGATTCCTCTTCTACATCAGAGGGTTCATATCCTTGATCTAACTCTTCTGAATTATCAGAATCAATCACTAGCTTCCATATTCAAAAATTCCCAACCACCATCTTCAATAAATTTATCTAGATCATCAATAATACTCTTCAAAATTGGCCACCAGTTCAAGTTCATTCTGCTTTCATAATACTTTATATCCATGGAGTTCAACCATTCCTTGATGCCATCAAGTGAAGATTGAGGAATGGCATAAATGCCAAGTACATACCGCTTGAAGTCTTTGAAAACAATAGCCATATCAAATGCCTTTTTCCCAAGTCCTACTCTCTCAAGGTTAACAATCTCAATCTCACTAATAGTGATTACTAAGAAAGGTAATTCCACCAACTCTACCAAACAGTTTACCCTAGGAACAATAAAAGCAGAGGCTTTGAAAGGAACTCCATGAAAACCAAGCTCTCTAAATGGTATACCAAACTCTAGTTCAATTTTTTTTAGATGAGGTTGCTCCCATAACTCTCTTACTCACTTGACAAATCCTTGAAACTCTGTATTGATTTTATTTTTCTTGTCCCTCTCTTGTTGTTCTTCCTCAATTTCATTAGGATCATACATTGACCTTCTTACCCCTCCTAAAGTTTGGACCACATCCATTACCTCCACATAAAATTGGACATCCTTGGTTTTCTTGGTTCCCACGCCATGATATGGTTATGCAAATGAAAATGAAGCAAAGTAATCATCTCCTTCTCCCTTGGCTGGAAGAATACATGCTTAATGATTTGATACATGATATTAGATCTCTCTTCTACTCTCATGGTTGAATACTGAAATCCATTATGGCAGGTGTCCAGAGTTCCAGTCATCTTTCTTCCTCTTCCACCAAATGTTGGCCTGATCCACAAGTCTGCCAGCCTAATTGGCTCTGTTTTTGAAAGTTGAAGCTTCTCCTGACTCACCAGTATTAGCTGTAAATTTTTTGAAATTTTATTATGGTATGTGCACTTTGATATGATGTAATATGATTATGGTTTCATCTCATATGTTGTAATATTAGATATATAACAGAAAAATAAATTATTGCATGAAATAAATAATAACTTTTCATTTTAAATATTTTTTTTATAGAACACGGGTCTTCCTGAAGATCAAGAGGATCCTCAACATGATATAGATCCACAAAATATTGGTTTTGTCAATACAGATCACATGGCAGAGGATGATGATGACGACGACGACGATGATGATGATCACGATGGTCATGATGATGAGACAGTTGGCGATAGTAACCATTGACATTCATGATCATATAGACTACATCATGGATCATTGTTGATATATTGTTATGATGGATCTTTTCATGGTCACTATCATATGTATCATTTTCATGACCTATAGTACTATATTGTTGAGTTGTATCATATTGACATGTATCATTTTCACTATATCATTTGGACATGTATCATCTTGACTTGTATCAATTTGAGTTACATAATTTATCAATTTTATTTATATCATTTGCACATGTATCATTTTCACTTATGTCAACTGTTGGACATGTATCATTTTGACATGTTTTCGATGTACTAGCATACTTGACTTTCACTTGTTTTAGTTATATATGATGATGATCTTATCAGTAATGACTTGTCAATTTATATATATTAAAAGTGGTCGATGATTTTTGGATGGATATTTATTAAGTATGATGATTTTAATTTACTGCTTAGGATGGATGTCAAATTCAATTAAATTATAGATATTTGACTCACTTATTTTAATTTTAGATGATGATCATGTTACAATAATTATATTGTTATTTAATCATATGAGTTAAATAATTAAATTACTTACTCTATAATCATATGAGTTATTTAAGAGGCATGATATATTTAACTAATTAAATTGAAATAAACATATTAAATTAATAAATGGAAGCAAAACAAGAAGCATTTTTAGAAGCAAAAAAGGAAGCGACAATGGAAGCCAAACTAGAAGCAAGCCAGAAGCAATATTGGAAGCAAAACTAGAAGAAAACCTGGAAGAAAACCTAGAAGCAACATTGGAAGCAAAACTGGAAGCAAACCTGGAAGGAAAACTTGAAGCAAAACTGAAAGCAAAATTGGAAGCAAAACCGGAAGCAAACCATGAAGCAAAACTAGAAGCAAAATTAGAAGCAAAACTGGAAGAAAACCTAGAAGAAAAATAAGAAGCAGGACTGGAAGCAAAATTGGAAGCAAAATTAAAAGCAAACTTGGAAGCAAAACTAGAAGCAAAACCGAAAGCAAAACTGGAAGGAAAACTAGAGAAAAACTAGAAGCAAAAACTGAAGCAAACCTGGTAGAAAAATTGGAAGCAAACTTGGAAACAAAATTGGAAGCAAACCTAGAGGCAAAAATGGAAGAAAAACTGGACACAAAATTGGAAGCAAAACTAGAAGCAAAAATGGGAGTAGACATGGAAGAAAAACTGGAAGCCAAATTGGGTGCCAATTTCGGCGCAATTTTCAATGTTACTTCCTAGTGCTATTTAGGCGCTAACAGAGGTGCTATGATTTTCCAGTGCTAAATCGGGCAGAAAAGTCGGTGCAAAATCTGACTTTGAGTTGACCATACCTGTTTGCGCCGAGTTTAGCACCAGCCAAATTGCTCAATTCATGTACTCAAAATACACTAAAATACGGTGCAAAAGTAGGTGCTAATTGCCTGATGTGTTGTTGTGCCCCCCCAACTAGCTTTTTGCTTATTCCCAAGCAAAACATTAGGGATCTTGATTATACTACTAAGAAATTTGTCTTAGGTACATAATTGTGCTAACACCCTAAATCTGCCTTAGATAAAAACCTTGATGTTCTGAAAGCTGCCTCATCCGGATAGTTCCTGCCCTCACATTCATCACTTTTCTCCCTTGTCCAATGTGGGATTGGAAAAAGGAGAATAGGTGGATGAAAAGTGAGTGGAATCCAGTGAACTCCTTGACTGATACTGATTTCCATGTAATGACGTGCCCTGTAAAGCATAGCAATGAAATTATGCATGGAATGTGGCTCTTTCTTCTACAATTTAGGTGTCAAATTGTTCCATCTATCCTACACATACTTAAAACACTGTTGTCCTACTCCCACAGCTAAAATTTTCATTATGTCATAGACTACCTCCCTGAGCTTCATTATTTTCTTGCCTACTCCCCTATGTGTAAGGAGTCTCATCCATTCATCAATTATTGTATATGGATCCTTAGCCTCTCTTCTGGTTGGAAGTGCAATAGATTTTTCTTTCTCTTCATATTCCTCCATAATATCACCCCTAAGCTATTCGTTTATGTAGTAAGAAGCAAGTGCCCTAATTTGAATATCCCCCACAAAGATGAAAGGGTTCCATTCTATTTCATCAGGTATCACATAGTTGTGTAAATAAAACTCACACAACTGATTCCGGTCTTTGGATGTAGAAGCAAAAAAAACTTCAAGAAACTTAGAGGTTTGACTCATGCTAATTAAATGCTTGCTAACTGATCTACTGAACTGAAAGCATTAAAAAAATTTCTTGTAGAAATAGTGCATAAGTTTTTGGTGGAGGCCTACACCTTACTATTTGTGTAGCCTTATTTGCTATCTCCTCCAACGAAACTATTGTTTTATTCAGTTCCATATCTCTTTTTTCCAATTCCTGTTCATATTTTTCCTTTTCCTTTCTCCACTTTTCATTCTCCTTTACAAAATTATCAGTTACTTTCCACAATTGGTATCCAAGTGAGTAGGTTGTATGATAATCAAGAGTTTTAAGAGGAGGAGGTCTCTCATCTGGCACTGGCAATTCTTTATCCCCTGTCTTAGTAACAGCCAACTGTGCCAACATATCTAGTTTAGTGCCATGACCTTATAGCTACAGTTTTCCCTCCATCTCCTTCATTTTTGCCTCTTTTTATTTATCCTTTTGCTCATAATTCTATTCAAGTTCCTCTAGGTATTTAATTTTATCCAGTGCCTCCTAGAGTTCCTTTCTTACATCCCTGTCTTCAACGTAAGCTTCCTCTAGATTCTCAATTTGCTCATTAATCTCCTTGTAATCTCCAGGAATGGAGAAGGTTTCTATCTGGAATTTCTTGGCATAAAATATGTCTTTTGATTCATAATCATAAGTGTTCTCTACATACCTTCTCTTTTTCACTGGTATATTCTCATTACGAGGAACATTCCCCTCTAATTCAAAGTTATTTTCTACATGAATGGCATTTCCCTAAGGTTGGTCTTTCAAATGTTGTTCTTCCTGAGGTTGTTCTTTTACATTTTCTTTTGTAGCACTTTGTTTCCCGAGCCTACCAAAGCATCTAGGTGTTAATACTTCTTCCTCAAATTTCCTCTTTTCTTTTTTAACACTCTTTTTCTTTTTATGATCATCCTCCTTTTTTTGCTTTTGGGTATCCCTCTGTTTCTTTGAAATATATTCTTCTGGTTTCGAGGGTGTAGTGGAGGTAGATACACTACTTCTTTGGCCCTTAGATTTTCATGACTTAGAGGAAGAAGGTAATTCCTCATTTATGGGTGGCCTAGACTCTGGCTTTGCAGGTTCTTCATGCTCGCCTTGGCTACGGGTAGGTAATGCCACGAGCGAAACATGAGGGTTCTCCTCTTCAGGCTCATTTCAGTTTTATGCATCCTCAGGCACTACAGGTGCATCCAACAAACTATTAATGTCTATGAATTCTTTAGCCCTAAAATCCTCCCACCTCACTTGTGGGTATTGAATTCTTAGACTTCATTTTATCAATAGGTAACTAAGCAGTGGTGAGAGAGAGAAGTATCACATTTCCTTTTCTGGTATTCTGAGGCCATTCATTTCAACAAGTTATAGAGAAAATTTGGTAAATTTACCACCCTATTATGCCTGAGATGACTCAACAATTTAAAATGGGCCGTATACAAAAGGTTTTTTCTACCATCACATGTAATATATCTAATAATGTAAGAGGCACATCTTGCCCACAACTAGTGAAGATAAAGTCTCTTTGTACCTTGTGATGAGGAATCCAATTCCTCTCCTCTTATGCAAAATTCTTCCTAAGCTATAATTGCATCAAACCGAGCTGGGAATTTTGTTCTTGTCCTTGGTAGTCCTATAACTTGTACAATGGTAGTTTCAGATGCATCTACAGAAATTCCCTTTACCATGTCTTCATCCTATTGAATATTTTCTGCAAATCTTCTTGTTAAGTCATCACTAAATTTTGTTAACTTCAGAAAGAAATCAATCCATCTAACCCTTGTAAAGATAGGCAGGACTGTTGCATCCTCCAAAATTTGATGGTGATCTGTTGGCTATCTTCTTATAACATCTCCTCCCATACTTGCTTTCTTCTTTGCTCAATATATCAAATTCAGCTCCAAAAATTCAATTCAATCTTCTCACCACCTTCAAACTACTCTACCACTTCAAAACCTATGTTCCCTTCTATATCTTTACTACTATACCATACTGCAACTGTAAATTCCCTTTTAAATTTCGCTCTAGTCTAAACTAAGTTGAAGTTCTCATAAGCTCTCAGGGTTTCAATTTCAAGTTTTAAAATTTTTTAAAATGGCAACAGAAATAGCAGCAAAAATAAAACATAACTAAGGGTTTTGCATGTCATAGTATTCATTAAATTTGGTTTCGGGTGGCAGATTCAAAAGGACTCATGAAAAGACCGAGTAAGGCGTACCCTCCCCCCAACTTAATTTGTAAAGTGATGTCACTTCACGTTGATGATTTGGAGGTGGCATAAATTCATGATGATGGAAATTAAAGATATAATATTTCACATGCATGGAATTAAATGAAAAAGTGTATGAAAGTTTAAAGAAAACTAGATTAATCATAACATCATACCTTAAGTACTGCCTTGTAAAAATAACCATCTTTCGCACATGGAAACTAAAAGAATATATTTATTCGTTGATTTGATGTGCCACATATTAATTGCAAGATAATGAATAGAGGGTGGCGAGTGGATATGATGGGATGGAAATGACAAGTATGAGCTGACGATTTGATAGCTTAAGTAGTTGAAATGAGAGCAGGCAATAAAAGAATTAAGTAAATTTATTTTGCATGAAATGATGGATATGATATGTGAATAAATTGGAAATGAATGTGAATGAACTTGTAGTAAATATGGCACCAAAAGCGTTGAATATTATTTTCAGTTGCCAAACGTTGCTACGAGAACCTGCAATGTTAGGTCCCATTCTGAACATTGATAGTGTGAAGCTACAGGTCCCTTCGGCATCAGGACCCTTGTGAATATTGATAACAAGTCCCTCTGAAGATATTTTGAATATTATTATAGAGTATAGTGTGTGCTTGTGAGATTAAAAAACATGAAAATTTAGTGTCAAGGAAGCTCAGGGACTGAGCTATGTAACTCAATCACTGGGCCACCAGAATTCTTGGGTATGTCCCATATTACTAAATTAGGACTCTGTGTATCAGATTCTATATTAGGTTCACTAAGAGCACCATATTACTAAATCAATGAAAAGATGAAGTCATCCTTCTGTAATGGTTTCTTGTATAACTTCAATCTATGGCCATTAAAAAGAAGGAAAAATTGCACTGCATCAATGGTGTGTAATTTAACTGCCCCATTAGGGTAAACCTTGCTAATCTCATAGGGGCCCAACCATCTAGACTAGAATTTTCCCTTGAAATATTTATAACATGAATCATATAATAGGGCCCAAGTGAACTCTTTTGTTTTAATGTATTGATCATTCCATTTCATCCGCTATTGTTGTACTACCTCTGTATGATGTATTGTTTCCATTCTTATCTCATCCAACCCATTTAAAGAATGAAGCCTTTCCTTCTGTGCTTTTGTTGAATCCATTCCCAATTCTATTGTTGTCTTTAATGTTTTATATTCAAATTCAATAGGAAGGATTGTTGTCTTTCCATAGACTAACTCATAGGGTGTAAATCCAGTGGTTGTTTTCCATGTAGTTTTGTATGCCCAAACTGCTTCAGGAAACCTTGAAACCCAATTTTTCCTATGCAACTGCATTGTCTTGGTGAGAATGCTTTCTATCTCCCTATTAGTGACTTCCACCTGACCATAAGCATGTGGATGATAGGGTGTTGATTTCTTATGTCTAATTTGGTATTCTTCAACCAACTTGCCAATTAAATCATAAGTAAATTGGGGCCCTTGATCGATGACTATTTCTCTAGGTACTCCATACCTAGTAAAAATATCTTCATATAAGAACTTAGCCACATTACCATCTCTAGAAAAATGTAGAGCCTTAACTTCCACCCATTTTGTCAAGTAGTCAAACAAGGATATATTCCTTGTTGTTTGATGTTGGAGAGATTGGTCCAATGAAGTCTAAACCCCATTTTTCAAAAGGTTCCAATGTCAACTGAGGTTGTAAGGGCATCTCATCACTCTTTGTTGGCCTTCCCATTCTTTGACACCTATCACAACTCTTGGTGTATTTAACATCTTTATGCAATGTAGGCCAATAATAGCCAGTTGTGAGGATCTTAAAGGTTGTTCTCTTTACTGCAAAATTACCTCCACATGGATCATCATGACATGCCTTCATGATGTCAAAGATCTCATCTTCCCTAATGCATCTTCACATGATGTTATCAGGCCCTGTATAAAACAAATAACAAGATATCCAGGAGTATGGGAAGCATTTGTGAACCACCTATATTTTCTCTCTTAGCAAAAAATGTAGTGGAATCTGCCATGTGACCAAATAATTAGCAATATCTACATACTAGGGTAAGTTTACTTGTAAAGCAAAGAATTTTTCATTGGGAATGAATCATCCACCACTCCTTCAATTGATTCTATTGGCAATCTTGACAGGAAATATGCCACTACATTTTCTTTACCAGGTTTATCTACTACGGTAATGTCAAACTCCTGTAAGAGAAGTAGCCATCTTACTAATCTCCCTCCAACTACTGGCTTGTTCATCAAATACCTGATTGTCGTGTGATGTGTATGGACAAAGATTGGATAGCCAGTAATATGGTGTCTGAATTTATTAATAGCATAAACTACAAGAAGCATCTCTTTTTCTGTTACAATATAGTTTAACTCTACTCCTTGAAGATTCTTCCTGATATAATAAATTGTATACTCCTTGTTGCCATCCTTCTGACCCAAGACTGTTCCAATTGTAAAATCTAAAGCATCAACATGTATTTGAAATGGGAGAGTCCAATTAGGCCCTCTCAACACTAGTGCTTGAGTTAGAGCTTTCTTTAGTTTTTCAAAGGAGTGTTAACACTTGGAGGTCCATTCAAATTCAATGTCCTTACTCAAAAAAATAAACAGTGGTGCAACAATCTTACTAAAATCTTTGATAAACTGCCTGTAGTAGCCTGCATGACCAAGGAAGTTTCTGATATCCCTTTGTTTCCGAGGAACAAGTAAAGTATATATTATCTCTATCTTGTGTGGGTCAACCTAAATTCATTCACTAGATATAAAGTGTCCCAACACAATTCCCTATGTCATCATCATAAAACATTTCTCATAGTTGAGTAACAGGTTGTGTTCCTTACACCTTTTTAACACTTTTTCCAGATTATTGAGAGCTTCCTCATAACTTTCACCATAAGGGGCGAATTCATCCATGTATCTCTCCATGTAGTCATGTGCATAATCAGAAAATATGTTTAGTGTTTCCCTTTGTAAGGTAGCTAGAGCATTACATAAGCCAAAGGGCATAACAAAGTAAGCATAAGTACCCCAAGGATATGTAAATGAAGTCTTGTCCTGTTCCTTTGAAGCAATTTTAATTTGGTTATAACCACCGAAACCATCAAGAAATGAGAAGTACTTTTTTCTAGCTAGAGATTCAAGTACCTGATCTATGAAGGGTAGAGGAAAATGATATTTCCTAGTGGTTGTATTCAATTCCTTGTATTCCACATAGACTCTCCATTTCCCACCTTTCTTAGGAATAATTACCAAAGGTGAGACCCATTCACTATTTGATATTGGATAGATAAAACCTGCATCAAGGAGATTTTTTAGCTTAGCTTTTACTATCTCCTTGAGGGAAGGATTCATACGCCTCTATGGTTGTCGAATAAGTCTATAGCCATCATTAATATAAATCATGTGCATACATAAATCAGGATCTATGCCTTTCATATCATGGTAATCCCATGCATATGCGGCTGAGTGTGCTTGTAGCACTGTATGCAGAGAATTTTGTTGTTCTTCTATCAAGGTATTATTTATATTTAACTTCTTTCCTGGCATGATTTCCAACTCCTTTGATGACTCCTAAACTGATGAGAGATCAAGGCTTGGTATAATGGGAAAACATTGTTGAGGTAGTAATGAATGAAATAACTGTAATATCTCTTTTGTAGAATTGGTGGGTATAATAATTTTTAAGGGGTCTTGTAGGCATATGAGGTAGTCATGTTGTTGTGGGCTCCTCCCATAGCCATTTTGGATTATGTGAGAAATGAGCTCATCTTCATCTTGGTCATCCAAAAAGGGGGTACGTTCTATGGTCGTCAATGTCTGCAAAGAATAATTATCCTCCTTCTCACCCAAATTGGGCCAAATGGTATGCTTCAGGTCTACATATGGTTGGGTTAGTGGATAAAGAACCAATTTATTTGTAGCTATCCCATTGGATATTATCATTTTACTAGACCTACAACTTATAAATGCATCGGTTGTAGCCAACCAAGGCCTACCCAGGATGAGTGGGTAACCGACAAGGTTGACTTTGGTTTGTAACACTATGAATTCAGAAGGGTATTCCCAAGAATCCAATGCAATGAATAGGTCTTCAATAATCCCCTCAGGCTTGACCATGGACCTATCATCTAACTACAAAATAGTTTGTGTGGGCCTAAGGTTGACCAACTAAAGCAACTACATTGTTTCTTTTGTCATGACATTGATAGCTACCCCCAAGTCTATCAAAGTATTCTTAATGAGGGTCCCATTAATCTTAACGTCCATAACTAGGCTACTAGGATCTGTATACTTAGGGACTGTAATGTTCCCTAACATGATGTCTGCATGATTTCCCAAGACATGGACTGTCTATGGATCTTTTCTTTTCCTGCCTGATTTCTTAAGACATAGATCCTTTACAGTTTTGGTATAGATAGTAATGTATTTGATAGCTTGGATAAGTGGAATTTTGATGCTCACATCTTTCAATTATCCTAAAAGATTTGTCCTAGCATGTGGTGATGCTTTTGTATAGCTAGGCATTTAGGAAAAGGTGGCTTGAGATTTGAGGTGGTTTGGTGTGCCTAATTTGGCTCAGGTTCCAAAGATGGTTTATCAGCAACCTCAACTGTAGGTTCCTCATCCTCCATTTCTATAATTTGGGGGGATGAAGGTCTAACAAGTTGTTTCCTCGATCTAAGGTGGACATCACCCACCTTTATCCCATAAGGGGTATTGCATAGCTTCATTAGTATAAGCCTACTCAACAGGCTTAGTGTTAGGGTTAGGTGTAGGTTGGGCAGGTATTTTTTGTTGCTTGGGTGGCTGGGATGCAGGGTTTGATGGAGGAATTAGAGCTTTTCATTACTGTGGAGGAGGGAGCATGGGTTGTTAGTAGTTCATATTATGTTGCTACCATTGCTGGCCTTTTTGCCACTAAGGCTGCCACTGATTCTACTAGGTTGTCCATTGTGGATTATAATTGGAACCCTAAAAATTTTGTTGTGGCCAAGGATTTGGTTGTTGGTTCCAATTTGGCTAGGCTTGTGGCCACTGTTGAGGGTTCTGCCACTAGTTTTGGTTTACTTGCCAGGGCTGAGAGTTCCAAGCAGAAAATTTTGATTCACAATAAGAAAGATGAATTAAAACTAAGGGGATCTTGTGACATACCTTGTCTCTACTACCATGGCCTCCTTTGTGCTATATAAAAGAGCTATCCATCATCTCCTTCAACTAGTTGGAAATTAGGCTTCTCAACTTTATCTTGTTGGATACTGGCCACTCGTTTACATTTACAATTTGCTTTTCTTTGTCAGCAACTTGGACAATATTCACTAAGCATAGCCTCAACTTCCTCTTGCTTTTTCTTAATGTGGATATTATCCAATTGAGTTTCCAAATGATTGATTATATCCTCCTTTATGTTGGATAATAGATTGCTCAACTCTACTTTTGAAACCCCTGTAGATGATTTACCAATAACTAATGTTTTATCTCCTCTTGGCATTTTTGTAAAGGTCTTGGAATAATTCATGTAGGCCTTACAAATGTATGAAAATGGTAGCAAGAAATATCTCCCTAGCTAATGAGGTTCAAGGCATCCATATAGTCTTCATTGACTCCCCTCAAAAAGACTAACTTAAGAGACTCTTCTGACAACTTGTTCTAAGGGTTTTTCTTTAGAGAAAATTGGAATATTTCCACATAATCTTCTAAGGGCTCATCATCCTTTTGTGTCATTTTGAATATATAATCTTTCCTCCTGTCAGGTCCTCTACAGTAGTCCTAATATTTGTCTTAAAATATTGTCTTCATGGTGTCCCAATCAGGAACAACATCTTTACCTAATCCCATGAACCATATGAAAGTTGCATCTTTGAGAGTGCCAAGGAAAAGCTTTAACCTATGTGCATCAAAAGTATAGTCATAACTTTTGCATAGGACATCAAATTCAAAGAGAAATGTATTTGGGTCTTCAGTCATTAACCCATAGAAGACTGGTAATGCTGAAGGAAAAATGTTCTTCAGCACTGTAGCCCTATGTTGGTGAGTGATAGGGAACTCAAATATTGGTCGGTCTACATCATCCTCTGCTACATCACCCATGGTGCGGTATGTTCCTTCTGTATGTGTGCTAGATGTTGGTGAGAAGGATGTTTCTTCTTCAATGGTACCTTCACTTTGAGTACTATGGTCACCAAATTTTGCAATATCTTCCTGGCATGTGGAGGGAAGGAACCTACCCAAGGAATCTCTCTACCTCCGCATACATGAAATATAGCTTTAGATTTAGCGGTCCTATACGATGTTAGTACATGTTCGATGTTGAAAAAGATGGTATCTAACAGTCCTAAAGCTTGAAAAGAGAAATTAACTATGAAAACTATAAAAAACTACTCTATGAAGATAGCACCATCCCTGGAAATGGTGACAAAAATGTAGAGTCTAATCTAATATATTGTAAACTTGGTAGAATCTACTCAATTTAGAGGTTGAATTGGCTGAATAGTCCACTCTACATTGCTTAAGACCGCATTAAATTTTCAACCCAAGGCTTGTAAGCTTACGATGGTGCACCATTATATGTATGCCTTCATGAACTTAAAACTACCTAAACTATCCTACTTAAGTTAATCTACTTGTTGGAAATTCACCGAACTGCAAAACAGTAAAACCATGAACTGGAACTAGTTGCTACGAGTACCTACAGTAAAGACTGTAACTAAACTGTTGCTAATAAATTAATACTGCATTAACCAAAAGCTTAATAAAAACTAATGACTCAGTTGAACTATCCTCCAAAGTATTACTAATAACCATTACATGCATATTCACAAGCATTCATTCATAATAAGCAAGAAATGAAATTCCAATCAACTTGCATATGATTCATGAATAATGATAAACTAATAATAGCTATTAACAGAAATAAATAATTGAAAGATGAAGTGAAGAACAATACCTTGAGTGGCCTGCTCAAGTAACTATTCCCACTTTAACTGAGCTCAATCTAACTAATAGATTCTACGCATCCCATAATATTAACTCCATTCATTGCATATTGTAAAAGATTACAGAAGATGTTTCCATAGATTGGAATCAATCATTTGGAATACTTTTCATGTTTTGAAACTAAAAGTAACTGGTAACATAACATTGATAAAAACCAACTAATTATCCTATGGATTCAACCAAAAGTTATATACAAACAAAGGGAATCTTTATTGAAAGCAACAACTAACCAAAATCATTAACTCCACTCCTAGATAATAGAGCATATAATTAAGACTTAAATTATTTAACCTATAACTAAAAAGGAAAGAGAAATCCTATCAAAACTAGAAATCTGTCAAAACAAAATTGTATGCAAACATACCACTTGTCAAAAATCCATAGGTGAAGGAGACCTCTTCTTCAGTGTTTTATTAAACTGGTCACAATAACACACATTTAATCTTCATTAAGATCCTTTGATCAATGATCACCACATTCACCTTAACCTGGAGCTTCCCCTACTTCGGTGTCCAGTCATCACTTTAGCTACGAGTTCAACCTGCAATTGTTATGCTATGATTCCTCTTCAACTGCAAACAAGTTAATTTTGTAAAACATGTACACGAGGATAACTATCACAATTAACTCATAGCATTCCATCAATGTTCCATGCATTTATTCATATAAACCATATAATACTAATATATTATAACTATAATTCCATCATCATAATTAAGGTTTAAGTTTGCACAATGGATATAAAAGGATAGGATAGTGTAGGAACATTGTTTTGAGAATATGTTTATGTGATAGGGTGAATTTCAGTGTTAGAATACGAACAACAAACAAAAGAGAGCAAATAACACTAAAAAAACACTCTATACCTGAAGATTAGCCTAGTTGGATTCAATACTAAATAAAATAGAACTTTTTACCTTGTATCGAATCGATCCTTTGGTTGGCCTTTCGATCTTTGGTGTTGTATGCTCCTTGGATGGCAAGAGATGCAAGCTATAAGATGGATGGAAAATGGATGAAAGTGGATGCAAATATGAAAAATGGCTAAGTATGGCTCAAGAATTTTTTTTGCAAGAGTTTGGCTACTATCAATGATCTCTCCCAAAATGAGAGAAAAGAGGGGGTATTTATAGAGAATTTGGAATTCTCTAGAGAAATGGACAGTCAAGATTGAGCCACAAAGATCAAGATGTAGGGCTAAGGTGAGTTGAGAACTCACAAGCCCTCACATCTTGACATATGGCATGTGAAGTGTCTTATAAGAGGTGATGTGTACATGAGGTGGAAGGATAGTACATGACACAGAGGGAGTACATAGTACCTTGGGATTGGGACAAGATCTCCTCATAAAGGAGGTACTTGTCCCCATGTGGGTGAGAGGACATGTGGGGAATTAAAAATTCACATGGGGAATGGGGTGTCTTCTTCAAAAAGAGAAAGTTTTTAATGAATTTGACTAAGGACACATTCCATAAATGATATGGGGATTAGGGATGACCTAATTAAGTGATTAAGGTTGTGCAAGTACTTGATTAAAAAAATTAATGATAGATTAAAGACAAGTGGGAAATTATGGAGGATGGAACCCTAATGATGATTAGAGGTGTGCGCATCTTAATCGTAAATTAATTATGATTAAGAAAGAGGGTTAAATTGCTAAGAGGGATTAGAGACCAACTTGCAAAAGTTGGAGGATGTGACAATGAGAGAAAGTGAGGAATTTAAAAAAAAAAATCCAAAAGATAATATGACTAAATTAAATAAAGTGATACACTTATTTAATTTAGAGAGGAAAGAGGGGAAAAGTATTTATTAAATTAAATACTTTAGAAACCTTATGCAGAACACGAAATATTAATTAAATGAGTGATTTAATTAATACCAGCAAAGAGGATGAATTAAATGAGCAAAGGGATGATTAAGGAGACGCCTTTGACCATATGGAAGTGGTCAAATTTAGGTGTCTACAATTTAAAAGTATCTTAAGACAGGTATAAAAATAACAACAAAAATTCATTATTTAGACCTATCAACTGTCATGTCTTAAACATATCATGGCCCGTGATCTCAAAATATTTGCATTGTGATATGAAATATCACCTATGAAGATGGTTGTTTTCCTAATAAGATCTTTGAATTCCTAGTTTTGGCTTATGACGGGGATAAAACCTTCATGAGGAGACAAGCAAACTCTTCCTTAAAACTTCAAGCAAAACTAAAAACCCTAATAGCATAAAGTATACTTGGCAAGATGTGAAGATTAAGGCTTCTAGGAAAACCTCAAATATTATCTCAACATGGGCATGATTTGTCCTCAAAACCTTGGACAATATCCTCATGCATGCAATGTGTCTTCAAACCCTTGTGAATCCCTATAGTGTGGATGAATTCAAATCCAACAAAGAAATGTTTCTTTAGAGAAAACTCAATGTGCCTTTATCCCAAATCTTCTCAACAATGTGGATAGATGGTGCAACCAACTACTGGTTCTATGCCATGCCCTCGAAAAATCTTTGGACTTCTTCCAACCAACAAACTAAAAAACCCCTAACCTTCCTCTTGTTACAAGGTTCAATAGACATAAGGAATGAAAATTCTCTTTTTCATTGTTTGGCGCCCAAAAAAAACTTAGTCAAAATTCTCTTTTCCATTGTTTGGTGCCCCAAAAAAAAAAAGTCTTTCACTTTCTTTTTTATTACTTTTCACTTCTCCTTTTTTTACCTGATGATCAAATTAGTCACTTACGATGATCAAATTAGTTATTTATAGCTATGTTACAAAAAATGACAAGAATTTAATCATTTTTAGTTGTCACGAGTTAAATTTTTTAGTCATGTAGTCATTTATTTGCCAAATTCTACTACTGATTGGCATTATTGTTATACCCTGAACTAGAGGATTTTCCTTTGTCATGATCTTGCAAGGGAGTTCTAAATATGGTATGATCAACTTTTGTCTTGCCTTGTGAATTGTCTACTAAAATGATTCCTTGTTCGATGAGATCTTGAGTGATATTTTTGAGTGTCCAACATGAAGATGTCTTATGTTCTTTTCCATGGTGATTTTCACAATATTTGTTTTCCTTCCATCAATCAGGTTTGATCAACAAGGGTTCATAATTCTTGATATTTGGTAGTTGGATGACATTGGATTGTAAAAGTGTCTTTAGGATTGATTCAATGGGTTCACCCAATGGGGCATATGTTCTCTTAGTGTGTGGAGGTCCTCTGCATTGTTGGTTGTTTTGGACTACATTCAATGTTTGATCTTGACCTTGTGTTTGGGCATTTGATATGTTTGATGTGTTTGATGTGGAAGGACCTTTGAGGTGAATGGTAGGACCTTTGTTTATCACTTTAGCATCAACAACTCCATCATTAGTGACATTCTTGTTTCGGGACCAAAACTTACTTTTGTCATTATTTAGCTTTGAGGTTTCTTTGTGCACTTTGACTAGTCCCTTTTCAATAAGAGATTTTTCAATAAAGACACCTATCTCAACGATATCCTCAAAAGTTGTGCAGCATTGTATTTGGAGTCCAACCATTAATTATGAGTTGAGTTTTTCCACAAACATGGTGACCAATTGTTTCTTAGGAATGGGGCAAGAACACTTGATACCCATACCTCGCCATCTTTGGTAAAATGAGGTAAGTGACTCCCCTTTTTCTTGTTTAGTTATGCATAATTTTGCAAGGGTTATGTCACTTTCTATGTTGAAGGAAAAATGATTAATGAATTTGTCAACTAAGTCAGCCCATGCCCTAATCCCTAGAGGAAGGTGTGCGAACCAGTCTAGAGCTGGCCCTGTGAGACTTCATGGGAATAGCCTCATTAAATAAGTAGGATCATATGCAATTTCCATACATGTCATATTAAATTCTTGTATGTGTTCCACTAGATCTCCTTTCCCTTTGTACTTGGGTAAACTTGGTGTTGTGAAGTGAGGGGGAAAGGGTGACATGTATAGACTTCTATCAAATGGATAGGGGCATAATTCCTCCATGGAATAAGTTTCTTGTTGGTCCCCAATTCTATGTGTGTCATATGTTGTTGTATGGCTTGTATTTGTTGCATCAAGGTGTCTGCAAGAGATGGTGTTGTGTTGGTTTGATTTTGCATCATGGTGTTGGTGTTGAGGTCATATGTTGGATTTGGATTTGGATTGGCATTTTGTAGAATGGGACCTTGGTTACCTTGTTGATATTGATGTGTAAATGTTGCATTGGTGTTGGTTTGGAGCGAAATTGGTATTTAGATTTGTCCCAAAAGTCATGTTTGTGTTTGGTATGGTATTTTGAAATTGTCATGTGGGCCCTTGATTTGTATTTTGGAATTTAAATGTTGGACCTTGTTTGATATGAGGTGTAGGACCTTGATTTGTGTTTCAAAAAGATGGTGTAGGTCCTTGATTGGTGTTTTAAAATGTTGGTCCTTGATTGGTGTTTGAAAATGTAAGTCCTTGATTGGTGTTTGAAAGCGTAGGTCCTTGATTGTCACTTTGGAATGATGGGGTAAGTCCTTGATTTGTATTTGAAAATGTAGGTCCTTGATTAGTGTTTTGATTTGTCAGTTTTTGTGGGATAATTTGAATCCTCCTTGATTTGTTTGGTTGATTTTGATTTGATGGGGTAGTGTTTTGAAATTGAAATGTGGGACCTTGATTTGCGTTTTGAAATATAGGTGTGGAACCTTGAGATGTAGGACCTTGGTTCATGTTTTGAAATATAGTTGTGGGACCTTGAGGCATAGGACCTTAGTTTATATTTTGAAATAAAGGATTTGTAAAAGTCCTACCCATGGAACTTGATGAAATCAATGAGCTACCAAATATAAAATTTTATCCTCGTTTTGTTGCATGAGTTCTCTTGTTTCCAAATGTGGAGATATTAGGAATGTGTGTGGTAGTTGTTGCCATGTGTGTTGTGTTGGTGTGAATAAGTCTTGTACCTAGTTTATTCCTTTACTAGGGACTTAGGGGACTTAATTCACATGTTAAGTTTACTTAGGATATTAGTTGTCTTATCTAGATAAGTATTAGTTGTCTTATCTAGATAAGTATTAGTTGTCTTATCTAGAATTTACACTTTCCTAGGTAGTTATGAGTCAGTTGTCTCATGTGATAGGATTAAGACACTTGTTATGATCTTGTCTTATCCTATCTCTCTCCCTTGCCTTTATAAGAAAGGCATATCTAGCATATTTGGCATTGCACGTCATTGCATTGTATTGTATTGCATAGCATATTGATCATTGTATCATACTGCAAACCTTGTTTGGTGGAATAACATCTTCCATTGTTGCTTCTTTCTATCTCTTGTGGAGGTTATTTGGTGTTGTAGATTGAAGATCTTGGGTTAATCACTTCAACATGGTATCAGAGCTTTGAATCTAACAAGCCCCTTCCTTTAGAGAATTTTCACCATCAAGTTCTATTGTGATTTGAGTTTGAAGCTTAGATCTAGAAGGTAGCCTATATTTCAGAGAAGTTTTGGTCAAAATAAACCCTGCCATCGTGTTCAGGAGGCTAAGTAGATGAATTTTGACTGCAAATTTGTCGATTTTTGACACTGTTAGTTGGAGGCTGAGGCAAATAGACTGTACAGCCTCCCGAGTAGTACAGTCAACATATTTTATTATTTTTTGCAAAAAAATATTTTTGAAAAATATTTCTGCCAACTATTCTAAATATTTGGGGCAAATATTTAACAAAAAAATTGGCATATTATTGGAGGATATTTGTGGACACAAATTTGGTTTTGGAAGAATAATTAATTTTTTGCAGGGCCCGTGGATCTTGGACAGACGATACTCTGCACACCTGTCTACATTTATTTTTCGGGCATTGTACCTTGTCGACCATTCATTTACTTGTCTATAGTCTCCTACGTAGTTGGGTCTAGCCACCCCGTACATCCTCTGACCGACTCTTTCAGATTTGACCAGATGATTCATTAATCTATCAACATCATCTTGCAAAAACTCTGGTCGTTGGTGCCTGTTTGTTTGCCTTCCACCAACCTTTCAAGCCTATCTTTGAAAGGTCAAGTTTGCTCGCCGGTTCTCATATTCTCAGGCCACTTCAAGTTTTTTAGCGTCTTTGGTGACCTATCGTCGACCTGCTATAGAGATATTTTTTTGGGTCAGGCAGTCAATTCTCTTTCATCGACATTTATCCATGCATCGGTGATCTATTCTCTTGCATTTGTACATTCAAGGGTACGATCTGCCCGAGTTTGGTCGTCGTCCCATCTGCTAGCATAGGGGTTTCATTTTTATCCATCAACATCTTTGCACCACGTTCTGGAGATTTATTTGATCAGGCACATTTTTTAAAATTTTGCTGGTGCTAATTCTTTGTATTTATTGGCTGGCACATTCACTGTTTCCTGGTCTGACTGTTATTTGCTACCACCGGTCACCACAACCCGCGGTTTCTTTTCTCCATCTACATCGAAGTCTCTGCAGACAATTGATAGTCAATATTTATTGGATTGGTTCTTGTAATCGACATACTTCTCTGCAATCGACGTACCCGTGAGGTATTATTGCCCACTCAAATCAATATATGATCGTTGCCTGAATCTGCTCTTGGTCAGGTCGCAATTGGCTATACATTTTGCAGGGTAAGATTTGTTGAATCATCAGATATTTGATTTGGATCGATCTTCCTCCATTATCAAATTTGTCATAATCGGCCTTCATTGCTTCTTCTCGCCTATCAGGGTTTTCAAGCCATCATTGTTGAATCTGTTCTTGTTGGCGTAAGCAACCATCTTATTGTCCTTCGTCTACAGGATCGTCCTTGCAAAGTCATTAATCGATAGTCTACAGATCTAGTCAATAGATCAAATCGGCCTATAGAGGATTGGTGGTTTATTTTTTTGATTGGCTTGGCATCCATTCTTTGTCCGCAGGGTACTTCACCTTAATTTGCAGGTACCATTTCATTCACAGGTTTTGATTTAATATAAGTTTTTGTTTTTAAAATATTTTCGCTGACTATATATTGCACCAACTAAATTTTATTTGTAAAGCTGACCTATTATATCGGTTGTTTTGATATTTATAAAGTTTGCTTTGCAAAGTTTTAAGGAGGGCCAACGAAGCTTTATAATCAGTCGATAGTGTATTTGGTGAATTGGGGTGGGGTGGCCCACGAGTGGCGCAACCACTGGGGCTCCACCCTCACTCCGCCCGCCTGCCACCAATGGTGGTGGTGGGGTTAAGGTTTTCTTAAACCCTCTATCATGCTGAAGTCATATGGGCAATTGAGGGCCCAAGATTTGACTCTTGTTAGCATGTATTTTAGCACCTAGATAGCGTTGAAAGTCCCTCTTCTAGGTATTTTTTTCGTTTTTGCATAACTTGCACCATAGATGGCAAAATTTAGCAAACAAAATATTGCCGAAAAACTGGCGATGTCTATTTTCCAGTGGTATAGATGATTTTCAGAAATTTTGCTATTTGGTTGCATTTATAGCCTGTTGAAGTCAGATGTTTAGTTTTCACTCCTGAGCTCACAACTTTTGCACCATTCCTTTGTTTTTTGCAATTCTTGCAGCATTGGAAAGGTCTCTCTGAGCTCTTCAGAGTTACTCATGCACTTTTTTCAGATTTGGCTCTAGGTGTAATTAATTCAATTTTTTGTGTTTTAACACTTTGGTTAATTACTTGGATATTTTGGCACTTGGAAACTTTTTGTTTGCATGGGATGGCTTCATTTGTGCTGCTTTATATGTATTTCATGTATTTTTTCCTTTGTGGGCATTTTGAGCATCATTTGTAAGCAATTTCTTATATGTAAATGCACTAAGATAAAGTGTTACACTATTGTACATGTATTTTGGGGATTTTGCACATAAATTTGTGCCATATTTTGTACTCACATTGTATTATAAAGTGCCATGGGGGGGTTGTGTAGAGCCTTTTTATTTTCCATCACACCTTTTTCAAGTGAGAGTCCCTCCAAGACAACAATGAATCCATGTGATTCTTGCCTCATGTATGTGTGCTTTATTTTGCACACCTCTTTTCAGTTGCAGGTACATTCTTGTGCACTTTCAGATGTTGTTTATTCTCCTTCATGCACTACATGGTGATACACAAAGTTTCAGTGGAACTGTCATGCCTCTCCCAAGTCAGCATTATGAGGGGGTATTATACTGTTCATGTTAATGCTTCCTTGGTTTCACTTTGGAGTGAACTATGTATCTAGTATTTGTTCCTATATACTAGGTAGATGCAGCGATTAGTTACCTATGCATTTCGGTGAGATGGAGCATTTACCATATAGACACTCTTGCATTCATATTTTGTGGAGGCAACCTTTCATCCTCTGTTGATCAGTGTTCTTCAGACTATTGGCACCTTTATTTTCAACTTACATTGGTTGAGTAGTGTCGTTGGGATCACTCATACAGATTCATGTGCCATCTGTATTTTCGATTGACATATGTTATTGCCTTTGTTGCCATCTGATCATTGTTCGAGTAGTTTCGTTGGGGGCACTCATGCAAATTGTTGTCTTCTTAATCCTAATCATCCTATTTTCAGAGGAGGTTCTTTAGCTTCAACACTATAGCAGTCATCTTTCGATAGTTGTTTGCAGCTTCTTCCTGCTTCAGTGATGTTCTTCATGTTCTTGTGCTTTTTCTCTCTTTTGGAGAGGAGTTTTCTCCCACATTGTTTTTCTCCTTTTCTCCATTTGTGAGAGTTTTTTTGCTTTGTTTTGTAGATGGGTACCTCATCAGGCCTTGTTGTCGAGACCCATCTTTTGCATTGGTTTGTTCCTCCCTAAGTTGCACTTAAGGGGGGGTGTTGGTGTGAATAAGTCTTGTACCTAGTTTATTCCTTTTTCTAGGATCTTAGGGGACTTAATTCACATGTTAAGTTTACTTAGGATATTAGTTGTCTTATCTATATAAGTATTAGTTGTCTTATCTAGATAAGTATTAGTTGTCTTATCTATACTTTACACTTTCCTAGGTAGTTATGAGTTAGTTGTCTCATGTGATAGGATTAAAACACTTGTCATGATATTGTCTTATTCTATCTCTCTCCCTTGCCTTTATAAAAAGGCATATCTAGCATATTTGGCATTGCACAACATTGCATTGTATTATATTGCATAACATATTGATCATTATATCATATTGCAATCCTTGTTTGGTGGAATAGCATCTTCCATTTTTGCTTCTCTCTATCTCTTGTGGAGGTTATTTGGTGTTGTAGATTGAATATTTTGGGTTGATCACTTCAACATGTTGTTGTTGTCCCCAGTGGTAATGTGGTAGACATTTGTTGTGAAGATGGCATCCCTAATGCAAATGGGTTTTGATTAAATCCTTGGTTCAGTGCTTGAGTAGCTCCTTCCATAATTGTAGAGACATCAAAGCCTTGAGGAAGTTTGGTACCCTTTTGAGATAGTGCATAAAATTATCTATTAGGATCAGCACTAATGAGCTCATCAACAATGCGTAAAATCCTTGGATCTTAGTAAGCTCTTTCAACCTCTTTAGGAGTCAATTTCTTGTTGAATTCTTCTAAGCCTAGATTGTCAAATGTGTCAGTTGGCCCTCTTTGTGGTATAGATTGACTTGAATTTGGTCCAAGGTTGGTGTCATGATTTTGACTAGAAAAAAGGTCACTTGAAGAATCCATGTCCTTTCTTTTAGTTCACGATCTTGTTTCAACCATGTAAGACTTGCAAGCTGGAAGGTAATGCAAGATGATGAAACTAAATTATGTTTTTGTGATTTTTTGGATATAAGGATGCAAGATGACCATGCAAGGGTAATGACCTTAAAACTAAAATATGAGAATAAATGAAGCTAAAGGAAACCTATGGATGTCAATTGATACCAAAGGGAGACTAATAAATGATTGAAGATAATGATATGGAGGCTAGATAATGCTAAATCAATGAGTAAAGGTTACGATGCAACTAAGCCTAGAAGATGAGGTTAAGCTATATTTTTTGTGATTTTTGGGATATATAAGGATGCAAAGTGATAATTCAAGCTAAGTCTAAGACTAAGGATTAAGAGAATGATAATGATGTTATGATCAAAGGATATGGTATGAAGCTAAATGACACTAGCAAAATGACACTAAGGATATGGACCTTAAGATTTAAGAAAAAGGATGATAACTAAGCTATTGTAGATCCAAGATAACAAACCTAATTATCATTGACCTTTCTAATGACCAAGTTGATGGATTTGACAAGGTGAGTCTAAACTAGGACACAAGTTTGAGACTCAAATTTTGGCCAAGATGACAATGACAAAGGTTGATAAATTAAAAGATAAAGGTCAATGACAAGTGGGATAAGTAACCATGGACTGTCCAAAGGCTTGATAAGCATCCTATGTCTAAAATCTAGAAGGTATGTGCAACCTAAGACCTAATACTAACTATGCAAGGAAAATATGAATAATGTAACCTAAAATGTAATGAAATTTTAAATGAAGATGATGGAATGGAGCGGTAAAATTCTTCAAGTCTGAGGTTTAGATGACAAGTTCACTATTAAGATAAATTAGATCAGGTTCAGACAAGAATTTTTTGAAATTCTGGTGTTCAAGCAATTACAGCTCTGCTTCTGGCAATTGCGTCATTTGCATATGTGGGTTTCTGGTGAGTAGTTGCAATGCACAATAATAGTTGCGGGCCTGTTTCTTGCAAATGCAGTGTAGGGTATCAATTGCATTTTTCTAGTAAACAGTTACGACTCAAAGTAGTTACGGGCCTTTTTCAAGCAGTTACGGTTAACAAAGAGTTTATTTTGCAAATTGATGGTTTGAATTGGTTTTCTAATGGAACTTTGATTGATTTTGGTGTGATTTTGTAAAATGGACTTTGAAAAACATGAAAAAAAGTCAGAAAACACTTGTTTGGTCTGATTTTGAGTGTGAAGATGTATAATGTGTGTGTATAAAAACACTCATAAATAATACACAACTAGGCTAGAAAAGATACAACCTGCTGAGTCCCTACTTGGATTGCTCCAAACACTTAGACAAAGCAGAAAGCTAGAGATCTTGGTGACATTGGCTACCCCTTACATGACACGGGCACACCAAAATCTCTTACCCTTGAAGATCCTAAGATCTTGTGAACCAAGGGATTTTCTAACTCTACAATGAATAGTGGAATGTAGGGTGGCTTTAGAGGTCCGACCTCTTGCACCGGCAAGTGAAAGGGTTTTTGGCCTCTATGACAAATGGTTTTTAATTTGTGTTTCAGGGTAATATCGGTGCCTATACATGCGATAAGATTAGCTCAATTAAGAGGCTTCCCAGTCCCTTCCTAAGAAAGGATTTTGACATATCTCGTGGATACTCAGGGTGGCACTTGTCGGCATAGGACATCCTCACTAGGTGATTGAAGACTTTCCCAACAATCATAGTGGACTAAAACAAAGTGTCGCTTGGGTCATTCCCTCTCACAAGTTAGGAGGCAGGCCTTCTAAAGGTAACAAAAGTGAGACAAGTATGTTGTTTTTGATCTCCCAAATTGCACGAAGCATGAGGAGAGAGCATACACAACACCTTTTTCTCACACTTGCATGGGGTTCATTTTAAAAAGAAAAAGCCCAAAACCAAATGTGTAGGTGGTTATAAAAATGCCAAAGGACTCTTGATTCTCAAGATCGCCAAATGGCATGAGAGAAGAGTATACACATCCAAAGGAAAAATTAAACCATAAGAAGATACAAGCACAAGTTAATTTTAATTCTGCTTATGGTGTCAAACAAGCACTTGAGTTCGTTTTAGACCAATGCTATGTGATGCAAGTTAATTTTAAATCTCATGAGTGAAAGTATGCATGTTGTTGTTCATTTTACCCTTCATGAATTTTATGCATGTTCATTTTAACCCTTATGAGTGTAATGCAAGTTTGTTGTTGTAGGTAAACAAAGAAAAATTGATTAACTTTAAAGCAAAGGAAGGTAAGATCGATTATTTCTAAAGAAACAGTTTTAAACTTCCTAAGACCAATGCCACATGCTGAAAAATCCTACCCTAAAGAAAACCCAAAAGGAAAAACTTAAACAAAACTACAAATTGAAAAGTTATACCCTAACAGGCAATTGCCTCATTCGGGATGACAGTTGTGGCTCTGTAATGTAGCTCAGGAAATAACAGTCGCGGTTCACCATACAAAAAATGTGGCTCGCTCCAGATTAGTTGCATCATTTCAAATGTGGCTCTAGAGCTTGCGATTGCGTCATTTTTTTCAAATTTGAAAAGCCCACCTTCAGTTGCGTCGCTGCCCTTCACAATTGCGTCATATTTTTGAATTTTGGCAACCTGCCTTCAGTTGCGTCATTGCGCTTCATAGTTGTAACTCATGAACTTATATATTACACAACAAAAACAAAAAACAAGACATGATCTTTCTGCAAATTTTGTCCATTTCATGTCAGGTTCACCAACGTAAGATAGGGAATCGAAATAGCAAAGACAAAGTGACAACCACTGCACTAAATCTAAGCTAGAATCTAAATCTTAAACAAGAGGAACAAAATGAAAGCATTCAAACAATGAACTCCCCATGTTGAAATTGAATCACCTCCCTTGTCTCTCCTCAAACAGCCTTTGCAAGTTGCCCTCAGTTCGTTGTATGCAAATACCTACAAACAATAAGCATGAATATTGGAGACATGAGGTTGTTAAATCGATATGGAGGATAAAACCTTCTTTTATAGAAAGCCATTTGAATGGACGGACGAGATCAAAGTTCTAGAAAGATGCTTAGATCGATGGTTGAGGATGCATGCACCACAGAGTAGTGGGCTAGGGACAACTATGAAATGGACGGTCAAGATTGAAAAGAGACCGGAGACAATCAATGGTTGAGATTCAAAAATGAGAGAGTGGAGGGAGATAATGGAGGAATTAAATAATAAAATTACTTAATTCATGAGAAAGGAATCTTTGACCAAGTGGGAGAAAAAATAATTTATTTAAAATAATTTATTTGTGGAAGAAGAGGAAAATGGGATATTTAATTAAAATGATTATGTAACCAATTTAATTAAATAAGAGGAGATAGAAAATGGATGTTAAATAATTAATCTAGATTAATTATTTAACAGTGAAAGAATGAGAAAGGATAGTTAAATAATTTCAATAATTATTTAACTATAGAAGAAATGAATAGATAAATAATTATTTAACTATAGGTGAATAACGTAGAATTAATAATTAAATGAATAATAATAATTCATTTAATCACATAAAGAAAGAAAATGTTAGTGACACAACTAAAATGATAATGTATTTAATTGATCAAAGATGAATAAAGAAATGAATTAATTAAATAATTAAAATTATTTAATTAATAGAGTAACGTGATCAAGAAATTAAACAATTAAAATTATTTAATTATGTAGGGAAGAAGACCAAAACAATGGAAAAATGACGCTCGCAAACTGACACATTTTTCAATGTCTACAAGAGGAAATAGGTTATTCCTGGTGTTAGGATAATCCAGTGAAGGGGATAGCCTATGCATAGAATATGTGTGGTTATTACAAATCAAGTTAGGAAGGTGTGTGAATAGGATGACTCTCACTCGAAGTAACTAAGTGTTAATTTCTTTGGCCAAAGTAGTGTAAGTTGCCACTGTTTACACCATCAATTGACTGTGATCTAGTTATGCATTCTAGTCTGGGATTGTCATACACAGGTTGTAGCCATTGTATGGTTAAGTTCTAGTTTGTAGGACACAACACCAAGCTTAGGAAAGGCTAATATTATGGGGTTACCAAACCAATCTCTTCATCGAAGGGTAGGGCCATCTTACCTGATAAGTAGATGTGCGGGGGATCAGAGTAAGTCTGTGGTTGGCAGAAAAGTGCTTGAGTGATGGTTCTCCTCGTCAGTTGGTGGCCAAGATCTGAAGGGGGATTACCTACACCATATGTATTTCTAGTGTTGGAAGCTCAAAAGAGTTGTGTATGTACTTTGTACCCATTTATATGGAAGGATGTAAACATGAATGTTAAACTTGAGTTTATACAATATGGAATCAATATTATGAAAATATTTGTGAAATTATAATGAAATGTAATGGAAGTTTGGAATAGTGATTATTTCATATGTGCATGTAATTTACATTATGGAAAAGAAAAATTTATTGCTATGTTATGGTATCACAATTTATTCACTTGTGGGTTAAAACTTGGGAATTTTTTTTAGTAGAACATTGGGCATGTTACAAAATCCTTAACAAATTAATAAAATTTCAGCCCAAAATATTCAAGGCACAAACCTTGTGTTGGTGAAGGAAAATACCCATTTGAATGGTGTGCAATAAAATGAAAAGTGTGAATCATACTTGGTTTGATCCCTTTGCAATTAAATTTTGTTAGTGTTGGAAAGATAAAGTTGATAAAATACCATTAGATTGAAAACCTAAAAGGGCAACATAATGAAGGCCAATGACAGAAACTCACAAGGGTGCCAAAAGCTAGCATAAAGATAGTTCACCCTTGTACACATTGTAAACAATCAAAGATACCACAAATCAAATAAATAAAAACACAACATGTTCAAACAATTTGTGGCAAACTTATAAATTCACAACCACAAAAGATATGTATAGGCACACATACATATATGCAATGAAGCCATGACAACACCATATATGTATTGGAATTAGATATGAGTTATAGGATAGTTGAATATAAGAGTCATAGAAAACATAGGGATAGAAGAGAAGAAAAATAATGCAATATAATGGTTGTAAAGGGAAGTTAAACAAATATATAGAGAGATATAATATGTGCTAAGAGATGGATGAAGGATCTATATGACAATGTATTGTATTATATTATAATGAATATATGAGAAGTTTATGGAGGCTCGATATGTGTATGATGAATGAATATATGTGTATATTTTAATTTGTCTACTCTATTATCTTACCAATATTTTTTGATCCTCTTTCTTATCTATCACAATAAGTAAAATCACAACACTAGCATAAAATAACATAGATCATTATTCTATACTTTTTGTTAGTATTTGGTTCCATTATCAAGAACTTAGTTATTGGTGGTAAGGTATATATGTGAGAATGGGAGCAATGTGATTTTATGCAATATTGTACTAGGTCCTAACCCTTAGGAGTTATGCACCTAGGGGTTTGAAAGGAAGCAAGGTGCATAGTGCAAGAGTTGGCTATAGAGATAGCCACCCAAGATCTAGAGGCCTAATGGAAAGTACAATGAAATGAGAAGATCAATATGACAATAATAAATTGTTTCCTATCAATGAATGCAAATATACAATAATAGTTCAATGATATTATAGAGGAGACCCCTTGGTTATATAGGCCAAGGTGAGACATAGGATTAAACAAGATCATAACAAGTGTCTTGATCCTATGTCATGTGACAACTAATGTTAAATGACTTAATAAACAAGAAGTAAATGACATAAGATAAGATATGATCTAATGCCAACTAAGACTTCTAGAAATATTCCTAGGACCTAAGTAAACTTAACATGTGAATAGGACCTATTAGGTGAACTAGTTAGGTAAAATGCCTTATTCACACTAACACATAGAAATTATTTCTACACCAAAATAATGAGAAGAGTGGTGAAATTTTTAATTTTTTAACTATAAAAAGTAGAAACACAACTTGATATAAAATATGTAATATACCATAACACAAGATGTACATGGCAAAAATATTTTTAGGAAAAAATCACACTCCAAAGAGACCCAATGTATTATTCAGTAAACTAATAAAATATAATACACTTGCAGACTATCATAGGAGTTTCACCAACATGTAAATTTGAAGTAAATTTGATAACATAACAATACTATAAATCAACCATACATACTACAACTTCAAGCACCAAATAAATAGACGAAGTATAAACTAGAAACCATAAACAATTTAAGAAAACCACAAGTATGACACCCAAATTTGGGCCCAAGTTCCAACACTGTCTTCTTGGTCTTGGTCCTCCTAGCCTTTTTAGCATAATTCTATCATGTCTTATAATATCACAAATTGTCATGTGTTTGAACACCCGAACTTGGGAACCCCAATTTGTTCTCATTCAACATTCAAAAAGATGCTCCATGACAAGTGTAATAATTTTTCATAATGTTGGTTAGGATTCCAATGTAACCTCCCTCATGCATGCTCTTATGCATCATAGAATATGTCATATATAACCCCATTCATGATGACCTTACACACACCACAAGATGTCAACACATGGGAAAACCATGACACCTCAAAGAGGGATGCCTACCTCTTCGTATGAGGTAAAAATACACGAAAATATAGAGTCTAGCAAGCCTCTAAGTGTGATTCCAACTCTCCACAAGAAAACAAAATCACTAGAAGATGAAATAGCAAGTGCATACAAAATATACTAAAATTAGCATTAAGAATGCAAGGTTGAGATACCTTTTTCCCAACATTCTCCAACTCTTTAAACACCTTGAAAGAGCAAAAGGGAAACCTACCAACATTTTTATCTAATTACTAGGAGCCAAGAGGACAATAGATTCATTGCACCACATGAACTTATTCGTGCTTACAAGATTTTTTTCAAGAATTTTCAACATTTATCAATGTGTCAACCTTCTCCAAAATCACCCTCCCATCCTCCACCATGTCATGAATAAAATGGTACCAGTCATTAATATGGTTTTTCCTCACAAGGAAAGTGGGGTTCTTTGCCAAACATATGACATTTTAACTATCATATAAAATTGTAATAGTCCCTACATCTAGTCCAATATGATAACATAATCTCTTAATACAAATGGATTCTTTACAGGCATGAGTAGCCACCATATAATATGCTCTTATAGTGGACACAACGACCACAACCTACCACTTACTCATCCAACTAATAGCACCTCTAAACATCATAAAATTATATCTAACAATGGATATTTTAATATTAATTTCACTTCTCTAATTTAAACCCAAATATCCATGAATATAGATTAATTGTTGGGTCCCTATAAGATAATTATGATAACATAGATAATACTTGAAGTTACCTCACAAATATCTAAAAGCCCTCTTTATACATATCCCAATGTACTTGCCCAATATTAGCCATAAACTGACTAAGGACACCTACTACTTGGTAATGTATATTATAGCATACATCAAACTACTAGCAACACTAGAATAAGAAACTCTACTTATATCCTTCACCTCATTGGGAGATTTTGTACACTACTCCATTGATAGCTTCATGCTTGTTATAAAAATAATACACAATGGTCTATAACTTGCCAAACTAAGTCTCTCCAACACTAAGTTTGCATACTTAATTTTGCCTAATCGTAGTTTTTTAGTTTTATTTAGTAACTAAACATCAATCAATTTGAAACAAACACAACAATTAGAATAACTCTGAACAAACCCATGTTGCAATCCAAAAACATCAAAATTTGATACTTCAATATTTCTACTTCATACCATGCAAAGACCATTTTAACTTGCAAACCATGTTTATTTTTATTTTACCATAAAATCTTTAGGCTTTTTTATATATTTCTTCCTCAATATCGCTATGAAAAAAAATAGTTTTAAATGTCCATTTCCTCTGCTTCCAAATCATAAGTATGAACAATAGAAAGTGGGAATTTAATAAAAGGTTTTACAATAGGAGAAAATATTTCACCACAATCAAAACCCTCAAAATTGGAGTGACCTTTTACCACCAATCTTGCCTTCTACCTCTCTAATTGTCCATCTACTCTTGATTTAATTTTAAATACCCACTTGCATCTAATGGGCTTCCTCACATTAGGTTGATCCACTATCATGTCCTATATATGTCCAAGGCCATCATTTTCTCCTACATGGTCTCCATCCAAGACTCAAACTCCTAGGAAGAAAGAGCCTCTTCATATATCTAGGTTCACAATCAACACATGATTAAGTAAACACATAATAAAAATATAGTGGACTATACTTGTCAATTGGTTTCTATTGCCTTGTGGACCTTCTTAAGAGTGTAATGAGAGGATTTTCTTGTTCTTCCCATGAAATCTCTAAATTAAAACCTTTTTCCTCTTTTACATCCTCAGGTATCCAACTTGTTATTCTTCCATTCATGCATCTTCCTACTTTTTTGTTTTGGTTTCAAATTTCATAGTCTTATTCTCTTTCTCTTATTCCTATCTAAGATCAAACTATAATCTAAGTTCTCTAAAAATTACATCTTTAGTATACATTTTCAAGGATATAGGATTCCAAAGTCTATAGTCCTCAATATTACATCCATAACTAACAAAGATATATTTGTCAATCTTGAAATCCAACTTAGATCATTTTATTTAGACAAATGAATAAAAAATTGACAACTAAAAACTATAATATGCAAAATAAAGGGATTTTTACCTTTCTACACTTTATACAATATCTTATCTACCAAAGTCATACAAGGAAATTTGTTGACTAAATAACATATAGTTCTTACAACCTTAGCTTAGAAACACTAGTCAAGATAATTACTACTCAATAATCAATCAAAGTCTTGTTTGTCCTTTATGTGGTGCCATTTCATTATGGCATGTAAGAAGTTCTTTTCCGTCTCACAAAATATATAGGGAAAAGAACTTAACATGCTTTGTGTGTGATAGTGAGATATGCTAGTACACATGAGGTCTTAAGTAGTTAGGTGTTGGTCATTGAATGTGGGTAGAGAATCACTAATATATGTGAGTGTTGAAGTTTATAACTCCCTTAACCACTTTTTATGTCCCTTTATTGAGTTAACAATAGTAAAGAGAGATAAATAATAGAAATAAATGTAGATGTGAGTGGTGTTAATGAATGTTGTTGAGCTAATTGTTGAATATTTCCAAAGCTTAATGTAAGTAGATGAGTGACTATGTTTGATATATTCATTTGTACTATGCTTCAATAATGAATGTTGATTGTTAGTTATAGATTTTTATTAATGTTTGATGCTAAAAGATGAGAATTGATGACTTTTTATACAAAAGGAGAAATGATCTTTATTGTTTTGATAGTCTTTGAATTTTTAATTCATGATTGATTATTTTCTTTCTTTGAAAGTGTTATAGGAGATGCCTTTATATACAACTCACAATACATAATTTATTTATTTTTAATTCCTCTTCACACATTCAAAGGAAAATATTTACTGAAATATATTACATAATTTAGGATCTTCCATGTAAATATTTAGGTATCCCTCTATTTAGTGGTTTAATTAAGAAAGGAAGAGAACTAACCTTGGATAGGAAATTAATATTTATTAAATAAGTATTATTTGTAGTACCTATCTATATGAGGTCTATCTTAAAAATCTCAAGTACAATAATCTCAAAAATTAAAAAACAAATCACAACCTTTATATGGAACAATGAGAAAAAAAGTGGCATTGATAGCTTGGGAGGTCTATAAAGTTATATTTTCTAGTGGGACAATAGTATATAATATATTAGCTCAAAAACTAGACCTAGGGGATAAAATAGCATGGTATATGCACACAAAACCATGTTCTAAGTGGTGCAAATTAATGCAATCAATTTTTTTTGACATATAGAATGAACACATAATATTTTCTGTTGCCAATCTTCCTACCAACTAAAAAAATGTGGAATTTTATAACACTATGTAGGGGTATTAATAGATGGATGCTAAAGGACGTTGATCCCATAGAGAGATGGAACCACAATGTGAATGCCTGGAAGTGTATCTTTCAAACTGTAGGCAAGAAGAAAGCAATGGATCAGAGGAGAGAAGAGAATCGCCTTCAAGATGAGCTCCTAGTTGTTGAAACAAAGATTTAGGAGAACCCTACAAATGAGAAACTCTATGAGGAGCTCAACAAAAGCAAATCCTCTATGAGAAGTTTACAGGCCAATAAAATTCATGGGTTGAAGGTTAGAGCTAAGCTCAATTGGTTTAACAATGGGGATAAAGGGTCAGAGTTCTTTTTTAGATACATAAAATAAAAAGGCTTAAAGGAACAAATTGATAAGATTTGTCATAACGGTGTGACCCTGTCGAATCAGGAGGAAATTTTGCATCAATTCACACTATTCTACAATGACCTCTTTAGGTCTGAGGACGGTGGGGAAGGCTGTCAAGAAGCAAGGAACAAAATCAAGAGGCTAATACCTAGAAAAAATTCTAATGAGGACAGTGCCTAGCTTGCCACTCCCATATCCAAAGAGGAGATCAAAAGAGCCATGTTCTCAATGAGTAATGACAAGACTCCTGGGATTAATGGGCTTCCTGTTGAGTTTTACAAGATCTTCATTGATTGGGTATGTGAGGATCTCCACTAGGTCTATATGGATGCCTTTGAAAAAGAGTCATTGGGAACATGTATCAACCAAGGTCTTATTAAACTACTGCCAAAAGAGGGGGATAAAACCTTGATTAAAAACTGGAGACCCATCATGTTGTTGAATGTTTCTTAGAAAAATATTTCAAAATTCTTAGCATTAAGGCTTACCAACATCCTCCCTAAATTCATTAGCTCTACTCAAACATGGTTTATCAAGGGCAAATATATCCTTGAAAACTTGATAACTAGTTGGGAAGCTCTTGATTGGGCTAAAAGATGTCAACAAAATGTTGCAATGCTTCTCTTGGAATTTGAGAAGGCTTATGATAGGGTGGAATGGTCTTTTATAAAGATGGCTTTGGAGGCCTTTGAGTTTCCTTAGGATTTTTCTAAAATGATTGGCACTCTCTTGAAAGATGCTTCTGCCTTGGTGGAGGTGAATGGAACTAGGTCTGATGCTATTCAGTTGGAAAGATCAATCAGACAGGGGTGCCCAATTGTTCCTGCCCTATTTGTAATTACTTCTGATGCTCTCCATTACTTACTAAGAGAGAATAGTATGTCCCCCAAAGTGAAAGGCTTGATACTACTTGACAATGGTGAACTTCTAAATATTCAATTTGTTGATGACACCTCTATCTTTATGGAGCTGGAAGAGGAAAATCTTAATAATTTAATGACAAAGCTTGGACTTTTATGTCTTGCTTATGGGGCTAGGGTCTCAAAGGAAAAATCCATTTTGTTAGGATGGCTTTATACCCCTCCTAACTGGTTGCATAAGCTTGACCTCCAATGGGGGGTTCCCCAGAAGCAGGTTAGATACTTGGGAATCCCCTTTTTTGTCTCACCCAATCTCAAGGACATGTGGCAGTGGTTTAAAGCAAAATTTGATAAGAAAATTGATGGTTGGAATAGGCACTACTTGTCTCTTGCTGGCAGGATTCAGATCTGCTAAAAAATTATATCTTCCTACACTGTGTACTTTGCTTTAGTTTGGTCCTTCAAAAACTACCAAATCAATGAGGTCCAAAAGAAAATATTAAAATTTCTATGGTTTGATGGGAAAGGTAAGAAAAATTTGCACTCTATCAAATGGGAATGGTGTTGTCTAGAAAAGGCTAATGGTGGTTTGGGCCTTAAAGATCTGAAGAAGTATGGTGTAGCTCTTGCTGCAAAATGGATTATCAAGGTGCTAGATGGAGAGGAACCTTGGAAAGTTATTATCCGAAACAACATTTCACAAGTTGTCCCTAAGCTGGCAAGGTCATGGAAGGGTCTCCCTTTTAGTGATCTTCTCATCACCAAATACCCAATATTACCTATAGGCTCACTGGTTTTTAGGAGCATTTGGAAAGCCTGGGAGTCCATAAGGGGAAAAATCACTTGTCCTCTCTTATTTGATCCTAGTTGCAACCTAATCCACCCCAGAAGGTCTATTTGGTGGACTCTCGAGCATCATGGGAAGCCCCTGGCCTTGTTGCAGTGTTGTTCAGAAAAAAAATGGAACCATGTGGGCATCAAGACTTTCAATAACATTTTCAAGGATGGTTTGTTGGTTGCCTGGGATCAGCTAAGGGAAGATTATGGGCTACCTCCCTCTAGCATCATGACTTACTTTGTTATCAAAGAAGCCTGTAAAGGTTGGATTAACAACTCCCATATTAGAAATTGGAAGGATGAACCTATTGAGCTCATGTGGAAAGTCTCTCTCTCTTTGAATGAAATCAAAACAAAAATAATTTATAAGGAGATCCTTAACTCTTTCACCCCCACTAATTATCTCAACAAAATCTGGAGGACTAACATTGAAGACAAAGCTTGGCAAAAGTTTTTTTTGTTTTTTGTGGCACAATAATTTAGATGCAAAGAAAACTTGCTTCAGATGGCTTGTCTTACTACAAAAAGTTCCTTTTAAGTTGAAAAGCAATGATATTGATGTGTGTGAAATCTGCAAGGTACCTAAAATTGTTTTCCATTTTTTTTACTATTTCTATGCTAATGAAATCTGGAATCTATTTTGGAACAACAATGATAGTTGGGACTTAAATGGAAAAGTTAATTGGAAAGATATTCTTTTGGGATTTTATATAAAGATGAGTAAAGACTTACACTTGTTTTGGTTCTTACTTATAACTAAAATTATGTGGGTTATTTGGAAGGCAAGGAATGATGACAGATACAGTGGAGTTCAGAGGTTGCTTACTGAGTCAAATAAAAGACTCACACTCCTCAATGTTGCATTGCAAGTTGTAGCCACCATGGAGATTGTTAAGGACAAATTCTGTAAGCTTCTCAAGGATAGATTTGTTCATAGTCACCAGAAAGAAGTCATACAAAAGCATCCCATCCTGACAGTGTTTATGCAGGCACTAGAGGCCCTTAACGAAGAGTTCAAAGAGAAAGCTAATAAAGGGAAGAAGGTTGAGGAAAATAGAGAGACCCTGCTATTTACCATTTCAAATGAAGAGACTGAGGAAGGGTTATCCAACGAGGAGCTTGATACTGTCAGCACCTTGATAAATTAGGGAGCCATGGAGGATTGAAACAAAATTAGGATTTGGGAGTTGATAATTTTATGTTGCACTCAGTCAAGTCTCTTTGTACAACTTATTTGTCATATATTTAGCTGTATATGCTACATATTTTGCTATATATTTTCTGCTATATATCTCTCTTGTGCATAGATTCCTGGGGTTAGAATAGTATCTTTTCAATCTTTACAGTTGTTCATATCAGTCTATTTTCAGTCATATAATGACTTGTAACCTGCTATAAACAATTTTCTTTTGTGCTCAGCCTATTATTAACACAAAAAAACACTATGTAGAGATGTAATCACTCCCATCCATCCTCAAGTTATTCATAATGGAAAGAAATCTTTTCAAGCTAATTCTTACTCTTAGAATGGATATAAGCCTTTTAGATAACAAATTAGATTTGGTAGAAACAAATATTTTTTTTACTCAGGATTGGGGCTAAAAAGTAAAAGATTACTTTGAAGTCTCTTATTTAGGTTCAATGCCTAACGTTACCTATAATATTTTAAGGATTGTCCTTTTTATAAACAATATTTTTTTTTCTTAAGGAGCTCCTTGAAAAAAAAAATTTTATTGAAAGAAGATGAATTAAGTTGGATGGCTTAAAAAAAAGGGGGGGATATTCAACAAAACAAGGTTATGTAGTTTTAACTCATCATTCAAACTAAGTATTTGGGACATCATTATTATGTTGGGATAGTGCTCGACTCCTAAAAGAAAGGGATTATGAGTAAATATTAGAAAAAGGTTGGGGGATATTTACTCCATTTAAAAGTATTTTATGTAAAGAATAAATAGAAGAATCCAACCACCTCCTTCTTAATTACAACTTTAGTAAACAAGTGCTAGAAATGAGTATATAATAAACTTAATTGGGAAGGTTCTTTCATAATTTATTATTTCAACTAGTCATGAGCTAGTAAACAAAATACAAAGACTCCACCCACACATATATATGGAAAATAATTCCCTTTTTGTTAATCTAGTATCCATGGAAAGAGTGCAATTACACAATATTTAAAGGAATCTCATCTTTAGTGGAAGCTATCCTATCTAACCTAGAAAGGGTAATTTCAAAATTGTAATGTATTATGTACAAAATAATGCTCCCAACTTAAAGAAATTTACTAGTTAGAATAGTGAAATTATCCAAGTATAGCCATTCTTAAATCCCCCAACTTGTGGTTCAATAATTGGTATTAGGAATAAACCAAATAGATCCCAAATACGTTGGAATGCCCCTACATAATCCATTATAAATTTAAATTTTAACGGTGCTTCCCATGGAAACTTGGGGATTTTAAGTGTAGGATGTGTATTAAGAGATAGTGAAGGAAAAGTATTAATGGTTGTATCTAAAAAGCTGCCTCCAAGAACCAATAATCTAGAGCAAAGTTACAAGATATTCTCCAAGGTCTTGTAATAGAAAAACAACTAAATATTCAAAGGATTTTTATAGGAGATTTTATGTTAACCATAAGTGTTGTTAAAAAAAGGACAAGTTCTAATTGGAAGTTGAGGAATATGTTTTAGATATCATGGTACTCAATTGGTCTTTTGATTATTTTAAACACAATCACTATTATAGATAAGCAAATAAGTTGGCAGGTCACTTATCCAATTTGACAATTGACTAAATAGAAGAATATGTAGAGAATACATATCTCCAACAATAGGTGACAAGGAAACCTTAAGAATTGTACCTAAAGATAAAATCTTTTTAAAGAGACCAAGATACACTTATTTGAAACACTAACATTTAAAGCTAATACTTGTGATATTTATTTGTGATTGTGTGCAAGTTCAAAAGACTATTAGAGAATTTTATAAATTAGCCAATCCTACATGTGATTGCATTGACATTATTGTAACATGGTGTTAAATGGAATACAAGTCCCCACCTTGCACTAGCTTACACAAGTAGCCTATTAGTATGGAAGTTCCTTCATGCGAAGTGATGCATATAATTACAACCATTATTTTGTCATGAATAAAAAGATCTCAACACACCAAAAAAGTTTCCTCATCCATATCTAGGAGTTGTGCCAAATATAGGAGTCACATTGACCTTGTGTGATAGTGATTTCAACTTCAAAGGACAAGATTTTTCTTGCTAATAATTTTAATAAGTGAAATGCAACTATTTATTCTTCCCTTATCTACTAAAATTTGAGGAACTCATTGTTGGTAGTAATCATGAAGCTCCTCTTAGTAAACACGTAAGTGTTAATCTATTGCTCTAAATGGGAACCACCAAAATTAGGGTGTTATGACTATGTCAAGCTCACACACATTTTTTATTTTGATTGCAAGAAGGTGGAGAATGCAATCTAAAGTTTAGTGGGCCAAGGTTCTATGGGTTGATGAGAAGCCTTTATCTCTTAAAATACATCACTATGGTTACCTTTTTTTTGTCATTAAATGCTATGTAAATTCTTTAGGATGAGGGCTTAGTCTCAATACTTGCAAGTGAATATGCCTAGAGCTACTATTAGAGAGGAAATTAAGTTACACTCTATCCAAATATGATCTACATATGGGGTTGACGTCGATAGGAGGGTGATTTGATAAAAAAAAATTCTTGCATTACCTATTTGATTAAATGTGTTTATATTGTGATGAAAGAGGGTCTCTTGAATGGACACTCCAACATGTTTTTAGGTACAATCAACTTGCATAAATTGGACCTAGGTGAAGATTTGGTATCCAAAACTTGAATCCAATTCAAATAATTGTAGGTACTTGTAAGGCACAACTCCAACCCCAAACCTACAGGGAAGGAAGTCATTCTTAAGGGAAAGGAGGCAATTGCCACAAATGAGGCTTCGTGTTTCTCTCATGTTCAAGGTTCAACTCTTGCTAAAGTTTCTCCATTAAAAGCTACTACCACTCTTCCTTCAGCCTCTTCTACCAAACTCATATATGACATCTATAGGTCTAGTAAAAGCTCTTAACTTGCTCCACTTTGTTTAGTGTTTTGAACGCTGTTTTTTGTTATGTAATTTGAGATTGCACATAATTAGAAATATCAAGACTGATAATCTCCACTTAATATAAATTAGATTCTAAGACTGTTAGCCTTAAAAAGTGGAATTTTAAATTCTAGACAAAGGAGAATGAGACTTTATAGGGTAATTTTTAAAAAAAAAATAGAGTCAAAGAGGCAATATACTCAAAGATGACATAAAAATGACAAGTTCAAACTTAGGGTTAATAAACAAGTAAGAAATAAATTAAAAAAATGCATGTAAAAAATCATTTTTTTTTTTACTATAATTATATATCCAAGACTCAGTGGATGACCTATAAATATTTTTGTCCAAGTTTCTTATAACTTTTTCTATGCCGGCGAACAGGAACACACGAGCGTAACAGCCATCGATTTTAGTTGTCTGAAGTGAAATGGAGAGAGCGCAGAAAAGCATGGGCTTTGGCAGGCCTTTGGGAACCGATGGCTTCGATTACTCCTATCGCATGACTGTCGATCAAAGTATATTTAGTACCTATCTTCAGGATTAATTCATGTTGTACTGTTATACCCTAAATACCGTCTTTGTTTGTTTGTCCAGGATACCAGAAGGTTGCTCTAAGAAAGGCACAGCTCTACAGATTGTACATGGCGCAGGTAATATCAATGATCTTGTTTCCATAACCAATTAGGTCTCCATGTAAATTTTGCCTTTTTGTTTTAATTGATCTAACATAATGTCAGTTATAACTATTTGTGGATTTCTGTTCTACCTGCGGAAGCCGAGCTATTAAACACATTACGCCTTCCAAGTGGTTAAGAGTCAGGGGTCTTATTTTGAAATATCTAGAAGATGATCAAATTCAGGAGAAATAAAAGTTTACTGTAGTTTCTTTGTGTCATTTAAGGGCTGAACATGGAACGGGTTGTAATGCCATTATTAATTTATAAGGACACATACTCGGCGTAAGGAAAAACATTCATCAAAAACATTTCCAGTCCATTAGACGATGAAACAAGCGTTTGGAAAAAACTCTGCAAAATACTACGAATCAACTTTCCCGATCACTCTTTGTGATTCACTATAGGATGCATTAAGAACATAGGTTAGGATTGCGAAAGAGACCTTTTATATAACTAATGCTACTAAAGTCCAAGTATGCCAAATATGGGCTACCTAGGGAAAAGAGTAGAAAAAATATGAAATGAGGTGGGTGTTAATTTAAACACCGTTTGGCAAAATTAATTGCCATTTTCCCTAGGTGGTGGATAGTTTTTATAGAATGGATAATCACTCTCCAGGAGTGACTTATTCTCAACCCTTCGTCTCTATTCAAATTTTGAGAATGTATGCTAATCTCAATAGTTGCCCTCAAGCTTCTTTCAAAACGGCGGTTCTGCACAGCTATTTTCCTGATTTAATTCTGATAAACTGAAAATATCTTTATTTTTTGGTTTGCCTAGAAATTCCCAATAATTGTTTTTCTTCTATGGCTGTAATACACATTGGAAAACAGTAGACTAGAACCCAATTGCAAGATCAAAACCCTAAATAGAATATGGGGGCAAAGTAATTTTTTACTGTAGTGGAAGAGAAAGTGTAAAATAGTTATTACAAGGTATTTGGAGTTTTCTCCACAAGGAGACAGAATCTAATTGTAGCAACCCAGTGGAGTTGTGGCTTGCCAATTAATTAATAAAAAAAACACATTTATAGAGGTGTGATCAAAATGTAGACCACTTTAGACTCATTTGATTAAAAGCATTCTTGCCATGATGACTGGCTTTAAATAAATCTTGTGCAGCTAGTTATCCTCTAATACTACCTAAAGAGTGAAATGAACCTCCAGTGAAGAGTGATTGACCAAATTGATGAGCACACAGTTATACTGAGAGGGAGAGGGAGAGGGAGAGGCAGGGGGAGGAGGAGGGGGGAGTGGGTGAATCAGTATAACGCAACTTTTACCAATTTAAAACTTTACCAATCACTATAATACCATTCACTCAACATTAATAATTATGCACATGAGAAGAACACAATATCACCGATATTTACGTGGAAACCCTTGTGGGAGAAAAGCACGGTACAGATAATGTACTTTATATATTTATGTGAATTACAATGATAGTAGGCACCAACCTCTAACTTATTTTGTAGGCACCAACCTACAGGAAGCACCAACTCGCTCAATTTGTAGGCACCAACCCCCACAGTTCGTAGGCACCAACCCCCACTTGCCAAGCACCAACTTAGCAAAGGATAATAACTTCAAGAACAATGATCCACCTTCAATGTTGCTTCTTCAACAGATGATGGACAATTCTGCTCAAATATGTTTCTTAAACTTGCACCAAGTCTGCTATAAAGATTGTTTTCTACACATATATCATATGGAAAACTTCTCCTCAAAAGTTTGCTATAAGGCTCCTCAAAATCCGCTCTATTCTTCTTTTCTATCTCTTCTAGATCTTCTTCTTTATACCAGCATATTCTTCTTTATACTCTGCCTCATATGTATGATAAAAACTACTTCATATGTTGTAATGTCCCCTTTTTGGGATAACCCTAAATCTTGCCCTAGAATCACAAGCTTTAATGTAGTTTACCACTTAAATGCTTTAAGTAAGATAAATCTTGGTTTTAAGTCTTACAATCACAATCCTTATTGCTGATCCTGGTATATATAGATGCCATATAAGGATGCTATTGCTTGATCATAATTCTATAATGAAGTGTGAATGGGTAAGAGGCTCTAGAATGGATAATAGATAATGGGATAAGGGTTCTATGTCTGATTCTTATCTTTCTAAACTCATGTGAAGAAGATGTAATTTGCTGATACTTCTAACTGAATGCTGTTCTGCATATAATCTGGTGTGCAAGCAATGTATGTAAGGTGCTATATCTGATGTTTACCAATTGTTTATGCAGCCTGTAACTAGATCTGCTGATAAGATATATGAACCTGATTGATGTCTCTCTTCTTCTAATCCTTATTCTATTTATACCCTGATATGGTTAATGGACGTATCATTTCCTGGCACCTCTATGCTAGGGCGTGGCTCTTGGTTTAAGGTTAATCATTGCCCTTGTGGAATGAATGATAATTGTTGTCTTAAAATATACCTGTTGCTTGTCATATACCTGTTGCTTGTCATCTCTCTTGACTGCTGCCTTAATTTTGTTTAGTTAGCACAGACAGATAGAACTCATGATTTCATTAGCTATTTAAATTCGGCCTTCTCTTAACAAGCTAAGTCATTATAATATGTAATATTAGTAAACAGGAATAAGGATACAACTTCCATCCTCGATCCAAATCATATGTAATGCTAAAGGTATTGGCACTATTTTTCGGACTTCCTATCGCTGTTCAATAATGCTAATCGCTTAATGTTATCCACCCTCTCTATCCTGTCACCCTCCTTGGCTTAGGCGATTCAATCCCTCCTTCCTGCAGCTTTGACCCTCATACTGATTCGTGCGCTCCGTATTAGGTTGTCTCTGTTTATAAGATGTTTATAATATAATATCGTTTACTTCATTATTGCTTTTAATAATATCTTTAGGCACACATAATATCATTTATTTTATTATTTACTTGCTATCATCTTTGGACGTAATATATTATTATAATAATTATAATTAATAACATCAATTGTATAATATAATTGTAATACTATTTTATGTTTATTGTTTTATTTTAATTTTATATACTTTTAGTACTTATTATAATGATTATAATATTTAGTTCATTAGTATTTATATTCTAATATTTAGAATACAATAATTATAATTATAATATTGTCTTTGACCATTATAATTATAATAATATCGAATGGTTAATAATTGTATTAATAATTTTAAATATGTATTTTGTTATTTCAATGTCATGATTTTGGGGACATGACATATGTCTGATCAGATATACCTTCAACCTGATCACTAAACTGCTGTAGTCTCATTTTATTGCTTACTCATTCTTCGTGATATCTCATTCACATACACATATGCTTTTTGTTTACCACACTTGCTTTCTTATTCACACTTCTTTAAATCTGCATATATATATCTTTGCTGATATATATAACTTATCTTTATTACTCAACACACAGGACTGCTAGGATATATATGATATGTCTTTTTCTACTCCCACTTACTTTTGCTTATACACACAATATTATTATATCATTATCCTAATACTCTTCTCAGGTACCCTACCACTCACATGTTTGATTTATCTTACCAGGAAATTAACAGGGTCAACTCACACTGCAAACACTAGGTTAAAGCTTTTGAGCTTTGGAAAAATTTAGCAGACACTTAACAAGTTTGGGAAATTGACACATTCATCATGTCTCTCAAAACTAAGCAACATACCTGGAAAAGGCCTCATTTCACTCATTCTTTGAAGCAGAAGAGTTTCCAAGTGTAAGATTTGCTCAAGCAGACCAGTTTGATTCCAAAAGCACAAAGTTTTGGAAGAATTTTTTTATCAAATTGAATTAGACATGGTTTGAAGAGTTGAAATTTAATATTGCCTCCTCCCAGCATTTGAAAATAATTAAAAAGGAATTTTTTGTGAGTTTTCATTTGAAGTAGAGCTTGAGACAGTGAGTAAGTGCAGGTGCTCTTGCACATAAGTTTTTGAAGGAGATTTAAGGAAGGGCATTGTTTGGGAAAGTTTTTTTTTAATAAAATCCTATATGGTTAAAACCCAAACCAAAAGAAATGGTCAAGAACAAGGCTGTGCATGATGTTTTTTCATAACTCTTAGTGCAGGAAGGGTTTCTTTTTTCCAATCAAATTTATCAAACATCATTTTGAATACCCTCTTAGCCATAATTCTGGAATCAAACCCACGCAACAATAGCACAGACATGAACTAAATCTCCTGTTAATTGAAGACTGGAATTCTGTTGTTATACATCAGAATTTATCTGATTTGGAACTCTTGTTATCACATAGTTTGTGAACCCAATATTTAACTGAAGACAACTGATATATGAAGTCTGTTATGATCCTAATCTAAATCTGTTTATTTAATAAAAAAGCAAACAGAATAAATTAGAGAACTGAAATCTGAATTTCCATCTTTGAAGACTAAAATTATTTTTTTAATTTAAATTGCTGTTGACACATGGGGGACGGCCGACCCTCCCCGGGACAGTCGGGGGATGCCTAGGCGTCCCCTTGCCGGCCTGGGACTGTCAGCCGTCCCCCTTTTTTCTCCCACCCGTCCCCCCATTTCCGAACCGTTTCCTGCTTATTTTCAAAAAAAGGAAACTTGGGGGGACTGTCCCCCAGCCGTCCACTTGTACCCGGGACGTCCCGGGGACAGGGATGGGTCATTTCGGACAGGGGACGTGTCCCCTGGTTTCCCTGAATTAAAATAATTAATTCATTATTTACTATTGCAATAACATTTATGCCATTATAATTCATTCACAGCAGTCTAATCCATCATTGGTTTGCAAGAATAGCAATAAATTCTCATCAAATCATGTAACAGAAGTAAGAAATGGTTAAAATAATCAACATGTCTTGGTAAAAAATTGTATGTATGTTTGTGTAGATTTATGTTTATGCTTGCATGTAAAGTTGTGCATTTAATATCACTGGTATTTATCATACTGAAGGGTTTTGACCAAATAGAGGAGTTGTTGAATTTTTTTTGATACAGTCTCTCATGGAATAGACATTATTCTTAAATTGTGAGTGAGATTTGCGGTATTCAAAGCTTTTCCGTTCAAATTGATGCTTAGGCAATGTTTTAATGGTGAATCATGTTGTCATTACTTATCATCATAGGTTCCTAGAGGAGGTTGTCTTTAAATTCGCTTGCATGATTTTGAGACATAGTTGATGAGGTTTAGGTTGGATAAGGCTATAATTAGAGCATGGATTTGTGGAGTCCCACAAAATAAAGTTCAATCTTAAAGTATTGGGAAGATTAAAAGGCTAATAAATTGGAATCAACAACAAAATTCTTGTAGTATGTCAGCACAAGAAATGATAGATGTCAAAAAGTTAGGCTTGAAATTAGATTTAATCATTGAAATTTATAGATCCTTTGTCTTGACAAGAGCTGTTTTAGTTGGGACACTAAGCAAATGTGAGAGAAATACGATATTCATAGTCAATCGCAATATCCCATCCTCAATCAAATTGAATTAATCTTGAACATATCATTGAATTAATCTGTTTTCAGTATCCTGTTGTGCAAAGGAAGAAATTTTCTGAAGTAAAGTGATAGTTTTTATTGCTGTTTCTGGGCATATAATTGAAATGTCTCGTAGTCATAGTGATAAGACATTTTTTTGGTAAAACAGAGGTTGAGGGTTTTCAAGAAAAATATTGAACTAATCATCTTTTTATGAAAATTGCTAACCGGTTCATGAAACAGCAATTGAGAGCTCTAGAAAAGTTGATAAAGGGGCTAGATAGAGGTGTGAATTAACACCTTTGAATCTTTGGACTGGGTAACTTTTTTGTTTGTTTCTGGATGATGTTTCTAGAGTAATGCAATAATGCAGACAAACTGTAATTGAAATGACTCGTAGCCATTGTGGTAAGACTTTTTTTTTGGTAAAACAGAGGTTGAGGGTTCTCAAACAAAATATTGAACTAATCGTCTTTTTGTGAAAACTGCAAGCTGGTTCATGTAACAGCAATTAAGGGTTTTAGAAAAGGTGCTAAAGAGAGGTGTGAATTGGAACTTTTAAATCTTTGGATTCAGCAAATTTCTTTTTGATTCTGGATGCTGTTCTTAGAGTAATGCAATGATGCAAACTAATTGCCATTTTCAGAGTAAAACAGTGAGATACGACATGCATCCAATACAAATTGCAATTGTTGGATGCTTTTGAGATGCAAATTTGATGAGTATTGGAGGAGTTGAGTGTGTTGTGACACAGATGTTATGTGTATTTTTATATTGGTTTGCTTAATTTGTCATGTAATATTTTAGAGCTACATGGGATAAATCTGTAATTATGATAAGAATTAGATAGGCTACCGGATTCCCAAGATTGATATTAAGCATGTTTGATGAACTTTTCATCTCTGAGGAGGATTGCCATTGCTTAAGAAATTTGGTGTCAAGATTGCATATTAGTTACTTCATCTTGTTTTCAAAATTTTCCCATTGTTAATTGCTTATTTTAATGCATAGGATCCAAAAGTAATATATTAATTGCTGCCTTTTGTTGTTTTGCAATTTTGCGAGTTTACAGGTTGCTTGTCAGGCACTGGGCTTAGTATGGGTAGCACTGGTAATGTTAAAAGGAAAGGAAGTCAGCAAAATTGTATTCATTTCAATTGCAAGTGGCATTATTGCAATCACCAGTGGAGAAATAGGTGATTGACAACAATCTGCATGAAATGCCATTTATTCTATGTAGGATGTTTTATATTTTCTTGATCTTCGTATGGACATATATATTATTGTTGAGCTTGCTCTCAATATGTTTTTTCTGATATATGGGTGGGTATGCTATGGATGCTTTGCTGTTATTTCTAATGAACCATGCTTTGTAATTTGAAACAATTATTAATTTTGCAAGGTCGAAGGCACACCAGTTCAATGTTACTGAAGTTATACATTTTTGCATCATCTTTTGCAACGGCGCTATCTGTTTCATGTGGCAGTTCAGGTCACCTATCAGGTGAGGTAAGAGGATTCTTCGTTGAATGTTCTCAAATTTTTCGTCTTTCCACCTCCTTTTAAGGACATTATTAAATATTGGAATAATTTTTTCTTCAAGCTAACTGTGACATAATACTTGCTTACACAGTTCAATTTATGAGCTCAAGGCAATGCTTCAATGGATATATTATGTAGTTATTGAATATTTTTGTAGTTACACTATTTTTCTTGTTTAGTTATTCTATTATGGGGCTTTCCACCTCACTGCATGTATAGTAATGCATTTAGTATTGTTGTTTCTAGCTATTGTTGTTAAGTATCCAAAATATGCTGTGGGTACTTTATAAAACTATTTAATGCACATTATGCAGGTTGAAAAAAGTTGAATGGCATGTGATTCAAGCTTGAATAATATTGAAAATGTTGGTGTGCCTTAGATTGTGTTTCTTGTGTTTTGATATATAGACTGAAGTTATCTCTTGTGAATGGAGATCGGCGGAAAGCTTCAGCTTAAGAGACAAAGTTTCCCTCCAAGAAAACTAATCAGAATAGAAAAATATGTATTGTAAAACCTCCATCACATACAGTATATGGTGACTAAAAGCTAAGTTACTGATTCGGTTTTGGATTTGGGTACGAGTACGCGAATCTAGTATGGGATTCGGTCAAATTTTTTTTTGGGGTTGGGTACGTTTTGGGTACAGTAATACAAAAAAACTAAGTTACCGATTCGCCATACTAAGCCTCCGGATACGATACGGTACGATTCGGATACGAGATTCGGATTCGGTATGATACAGATTCGGCCACGATTCGAAATTTTCCCTGTGAATACGTTTCAGATTCGAGGACTCTCTGCGGATTCTTCCAGGATACGGCGCGACGAATCTGAGCAGAATCCGTAGCAGGTTAGGGCAGAATTCTTCATAAAAATGTGTTTTTTTAATCATTTTTTATTATTAAAAACGGAATCCGCGAAGTTGATATAGATTCAAACGGCAACGCAGAGTATTCGCCAGATTTTTAGCAAACACGAGTAACTCCTACCTTTACTCGCCGTTCACTGTAGCAGGATAGTCCTCGATAAAATGCATTACTGTAGCAGGTTACACGCAGTTTATTGTAGCAGGTTAGGGCATTCGAAATTTGGTCCCGTCCTTTCACTCGAGATTTCCGACCTTTCGCTCAAGCCATGGGCATTCGAAATTTTGTTCCGTCCAAGCGTCCACTACAATCCATTCGCAACCCAACTATAATCCCTTCGGCCTTCGCAACCCGACCTCGGCTCCGCTCCACGGCACTGTAATATAAGGGATATTAAGAGGGATATTAATATCTTAATCTTGTATATCTTAATATCCCTCATAATATTTAAATTATATTATTATTTGTATATTCTTATCCCTCACAATAGCACTATTATTATATTCTTATATTAGTCCATTATTATATATTATATTTATTATTATATATTTATATTTAGTATTAGTCTATTATTATATTTATTATTATATATTTATTATTATATTTGCTATTATTATATTTATTTAATATATACTATTATTGTATTTATTATAAATAAATGCAATATAAATTATATTTATTATTAAGATATGCAATGATAATATAAATATATGTATAAAAATAGCATTTTCTTCAATATATTATATTTTAATACTTTTTAAGTCGCCGAGTATTTTCCTTCTGTAGTTTCTTTACCATGGTGATGTATTTTTGCTATGTTATTAGACTATTAATATGGTGGTGTATTCTGAACTTAATTACTGCTGCAAATATGTATATATTTCTGATTTTTATATGTTTTTTGTATTGCCGTACCCAAGCCGTACCCAAACCCAATTTTTTTTTTTTTGCCGAATCCCGGATTCTCGTACCCATACCCGAATCCAAAATGAATCGGTAACTTAGCAAAAAATATAAAAATCAGAAATATATACATATTTGTAGTAATTAAGTTCAGAATACACCACCATATTAATAGTCTAATAACATAGCAAAAATACATCACCACTTTCATAGTCAAATATTAAAATATTAGTGATACTCGAATGTCATGATATAAAATTATAAATTAAAGTTCAAACATAAAAATGTCAAGTGTTTACAATCAGCCATTATTGATCATTGATCAATTTGAATCATATGGGTCATCAAAAAAAGCAGCATCTTCAGCATCATTAGATGCTACATTTTGTGTAGAACCACAAATAGCATCAGTGGCACTCGCACAAGCACTGCCACTAACACTGACACTACCACTCTCATGCTCAGTAGCTGCTTTAGGCTCATACTCATCATCAATATCAAGTGCAGCTAAGTGACTTGTGGAAGCATCCAAGTCAAGCTGCTTTGGCTCAATATACCACCCTCTTGTGTCTCCTTTGTAGGAACTTTGCTTGTGTGTAAGGAGTTGCAAGTTTGAATGCACATACACCAAGTCCTTTGCCTTTTTTGAATGTAGCCTATTGCGTTTTATTGAGTGGATGAAGGAGTATGTGCTCCAATTCGTCTCAAAAAAAGATGAACTAGCAACCTATTAAGACCAAATTAAATAGTTAAGAGTTACAAAATTTAACTAAACAAAATTATTAATTAATATAAAATTATAAATTAAAATTAAATTACAAAATATAAAACTTACTTGGGATAAAATTTTTATTGCAATAGGTTGGAGGTGCTTGCATTCTTGCCCATGGAAGTACCGCCAACTATGAGCATCCACCTTGTACTTGTCTTGAAGAGCATCAAGATTCTGATCAACACTACCGGAGCATGCAAAAGCCATGAACTCAGCCCTCACTCGATCACGTTGGTCACGATCACTGAAGAGTCTACGAAGTGCTGCCCTGTACCTCTGAGCCACTTCAACATCCCTATATGAAGCAACTCTTGATGAAGCAAAAAGTATCTCAGGACTATAATATTTGGGACTCAATGCAAAAGCGAGAAGATGCAATGGAGTGGTCATTTTGTTCCATCTATCAACAATGATTTCCGGTAGCTCTTTGAAGAACTTTTCTTCATGATTTTCCTCTTTTGCATTGATGATGGATTTCATCTTCTCAATCATTGAGTCGATACCATCATATACTTCGCCTAAACAAGGTCTATCCATGTCTATGTAACGAATCATGCTCAATATGGGCTTAGTGAAATTGACGAGATACTCAACACGATCCCACCAACTATCATCTAGGATCCTTTGCTTGACCATATTTGCCCTTTCATTGCTAGATTGCCTCCATATGGCCCAATTAGGGCTGATTACCATGGCATAGAGTGCCTCACGAACCTTTATAAGTCATCTCAACACAATTGTGTTGGAGGCAAAACGGGTCTTGACAACTTGTTTGAAAATCAAAACAAAAATTAAAATATAATTTAAATTTACAAAATCAAAATTTAAAATTAAAAGAAAATTAAAAATTTAAAAATATTGAGAATTAACTTACCTTCAACAACTCCAATTTTGAGAATTGTCTAAATATTCCTTGTGTCATATGGTGGTTGGTGACAAACATTTGGATGTCTTTGCCCTTAGCATACACCTGTTTGATCCACTCAAGTTTGGATCCAATTTTTTGTAGCATTAGATTGAGGGAGTGGACAGCACAAGGTGTCCAAAAAATGTGTAGATACTTCTCCTCAACCAATAACCCAACAGCCCTACAATTTTTGGCATTGTCGGTTACAACTTGCACAACATTTTGATGGCCCACTTCTTCAATAGCTTGGCAAAGGATGTTAACAATAAATGGACCATCTTTCACCTATCCTTCACAATCCGCTGCTCTTAAAAACATTGCCCCTTTAGGGGACACGGCAATAACATTGATCAATGGGCGATTTTTTGCATCTTTCCATCCATCAGAAATTGTTAGTTTTATGATCAGATTAGAGCACAGAAAATTAATTCAAAATTCAACACAATAACACAACAGATACCCTGGGAAAACCCTCCACTTGAGGGAGAAAAACCCAGCAACAATATATCACTTATATATTGAATCACAACAATAATTGTCTCCTTACAAGAGGCCGATATGAAGGCCAAAATATAAGCACCAAAATATGATGCAACACAAAAACACAATGATGCAATTTGCTGATGATAACAACTCAGACTTCTATTATATCGATCTGCCCTTGATGAAGTACTCACACTTGAATATTTCGATCTCTATGATGAACAATGAATGGAATAGAATCAATAATGGAACAATGGAACACATCGAATATATATACAAGTGGAAAGGGAGAGACTCATCCCTTGATCCTTCATGTCGGCCTCCAATCAAGAGATATAACTCTAAATAATCACGTCTCTTCATAAATGAGGTTGACCGCACTTAATAACAATTATTGTCTCTTAATGAAATCGCATCCATAAGGTAATATGATGTCGGCCTTTTAGAGATCGCACCACTTCATGAGATCGAGCCTTCAAAAAATCGTGCCTTTTCAAAATATGATATTACAATTCAAATAGCCGTTAAGGCTATCATTTGAATTGCCTTCAAGGAGACGAGAAGTGCTGGAAGTAGCAGCCCGATGCTGCTCTATAACATCAACAAAAATGAGATGGTCACCCCTGTTTCGATCCACGAATCCCTTATGGGCTGCAAAGAGTCTGCTACATGTTTCACCTCTTTCTCCAATAAGGTGCAACACACCTTCTCAAAACTTGGGCCCTTATACCCCTTTGGAGCCTCATTAATAGATTTCACCATTTTTTGTCAATATGGTGAATGAACAACGTTGAATGCCAATCCATTGGCATAGATACATCTTGCTATGTCTTGATCAACAATCTCTCTTGCCTCATTCTAAAATGAAGCTTCCAATGATCCCTTAAATCTTTTATTTGAAGAGGGCACGGTTTGCTCTTGAGGGATGTTCATAAATGGATGGCTTTCTGTAGGTGGAAGATAAGTAGGTGGCGTAGGAGGTTTCATGGATCAAGATCCTTTCTTCAAAGGATGGCTTGTTTTAAGACTACCAGCTTTTTGCTCAGCAATATATTTCAACACTACGTCATTTGGAAGGCCTTTGCCATCACCTTCTGGAGGTCTCGGACAAGGTTTGATGCCATTATCAGGGATCTTACACAAGTGCGCTTTCACTCGATTGTATGAGCTCATATATTGAACTTTGCAATGACTACAAATCCAAACATATACTCCACCACTTGGACATTGTTGAACCATTTCTACATATTTCCAAAGGGGAGAGGTTGGGTTTATTTTGAAACGAGATTGGCCTGAGGAGTTAGAAGCGGATGCCATTGTAATACCTAAGGCACAACAGATTGAAATAATTTTGGTATTGAAATTTGAAACTAAAAAACTTAAAAGAATGAGAACAAAACAAAAACTTAAAAACAAAACAAAATAGTTCATTTGTTAAAAAAAATGTAAGAAAAAAATAAAAAAACTTCAAAGAAACCTATCTCTTTTGAACAAATCTTGCTCTACAATCTTCTTGGCAATGAACAGACACTTGTAAGTGCTTAGGAATAGCACAACAATCAACTTTGAACAACCAACGATTAGCCTTCAAGTCTATTCAAGCTTGTGCAAGCAAGAGAGAAAGTTCAGCAATGGAGGCAAAAAAAACTTGTTTTTCATTCACAAATTGTTAAATGAGAGTGTTTTTACCTATTTGATGTGTTTGGAGGCAAAGATTAGGGTTGGAATGAATATTTTATTATTTAGAAGTCAACTTTTAGTCAATTTTTTTTTAAAAATTGCAAAAAAAGGCACTATTTCTGCAGCCTGGGCATTCACATGTCTGGATTTGCATCGGATTTGGTTCGGATCTGGCTGGGCGTATCCTAGACAAATCCACAGAGGCAAGTCGTATCCTGGACGAATCCACAAAGGCAAGTCGTATCCGCAGGCGGAAATCCGAATCTTGTCCGAATTTGAACCATATCAAATCCGAATTTTGAATCCGGTACGAATCATATCGTATTTGGAGGCTCCCAGGGACGAATTGGTAACATAGACTAAAAGCAATGACTAGTCTTTGACTGCAAACATACAAATGAAAAAATATATTTAAGAAGCAAACTAAGTGACTTAGACCAAAGTGTTCCCATTTGCGTTATTCAGTTGGAGGGATCCTGCACTCACTCAACATGAAAGTATATTTTCTCTAATGGAAAGTGTGATAGGTCGAATGTAAGCATTAGAAAACGAGCAGCAAACAAAAGAGTGCAAATAAACACCAAAACAACCTACGCCTCAAGATTAGCCTAAGTTGGAATCAACACAAGATAAAAAACAACAAATGGAACATTATACCTTGTCTCGAATCGATCCTTTGGTTGGCCCTTCGATCTTTGATGTGTATGCTCCTTGGATGGCACAAGATGCAAGCTAAATGATGTTGTGAGGATGAGTGCAAGTGGATGAAAACATGAAAATGGCTAAGTGTAGATTGAGAAATAAAATTGTAAGAGTTTGGCTAGCAAAATGATCTCCTCCAAAATGAGAGAAAAGAAGGGGTATTTATAGGAATTTTGAGAATTCCTAGAAGAAATGGACGGTTGAGATTTATCCCAACATGGCCAAGATGTAGGGCTAAGGTGAGTTGAGAACTCACAAACCCTCACATCTTGACATGTGGCAAGGGGAGAGGCTTAAGAAAGATGAGGTGGAGATGAGGTGTAAGAGAAGTACATGGCATGGAGGGGGGTACAAAGTACCTTGGGATTGGACAAGATCTCCTTATAAAGGAGGTCCTTGTCCCCATGTGGGTGAGACGACAAGTGGGGAATTAAAAATTCTTCAAATATTCTCATGGGGAAGAGGGAAGGAATTTAAAATTCTTTAAATGCATTGGGAGATTAAATGTGAATTAAAAATTCACATGGGGAAGTGGAGTGCCTTGTCCAAAAGGAGAAAACCTTTAATAGGGTTGACTCAATTAAGTGATTAGGATTGTGCAATTACTTGATTAGATTAATTAATGAAGATTAGAAGAGGGTTAGATCTCACATGTGACTTGATGTGACAAGTCAAAGATCACATGAGGAAGAGAAAAAAGAATTGAATATTTCTTGGAAGGATAAAAGGAATTAAAAATTCCTTGAGAGGTTCATTAGGCTAGCTAGTGAAGGATTAGAGGATGGTTAGGTGGCTAAGAGAGATTAGAGGCCAACTTGCAAAAGTTGGAGGATGTGACACCTCTTAATCAAGGATTAGGCATGTGCACATCCTAATGATGAGATTAGAAGATGGATTAGGATAAGATAAAAATGATGGAGGATGTGACATATGAGGAATTAAATAAATGTGATATTGATTTAATTCATTTGATGAAAGGAGGATTAAAGAGATAATGTATTATTGATTAAATACCTTAAGGATTTGGCAGAATTAAAGATATTAATTAAATAATAGCAGTATTACTTAATTAACGAAAAATAAGATGAAAGGGGATGAGTTTGGATAAATTAAGTGTCCAAATTTAGATGTCTACATTTTGCCCCTCTTTGAGATGGTGTTACGAAGTAGCATCATTTCAAAGAATATTAAAACATAGAACCTAGAAGAAGATGGTTAGATTGGAAAAGATGCCTCAGTCATTCCTTTGAATGATTAGGAAGGGAAAAAAATGATGAAAATTAGGGATGAAGGATGCCCCCTCGAGAGGATATGCGGGTTCAAGAGAACACGGATGTGCTTTTGAAATGGATGAGACGATGCAAGGGGAGTTGAAGAAGATGATGCAATGTGATGGGAGATTGGGAGGGGAGCGTGATGAAGGATGAATGGATGGGGGGGTTTTGATAGATGAGAAGATGAAGGTGAAATGAAATCCAAATGCAATTTGCCATCGTCGGAGCACTGATTTTTGCTATAGCATAAGACACAAGATGCCAAGGTATGAAGAACTAAGGCATATTAGTGTCTAATGCATAAAACATAACAAACAAGAAGGTTATCCCAACACCCCAAAGTCATGGTGACCTTGGTCGGGCCAGGTATTGGGATAACCACAAGCACACAAGGATGCCCAGTGTAACACAAGACCTCAGGGATCTTGGTGGGTACTACGTGGGACAACCGAGAAGACAGAAAAGATCAAGATACACCCCTATGTTGACTAGTCAAAGCACACCATATGATGGATCAAGGCGACCATGACAAGTGATGATAGGGAGCTCAAATGATAAACAAAAGCCAAAAGTATCAAAAGATCACAATTAATTTCAAATGTCCTTTGCCATAGGATCAATCAAGGGGATGGATGGGATTGATGAGGTCTGTTAGGAAGGATGCATCCTGTTGAGACTGATGATGGATACTAAATTAAAAGATTGATATGACGCAGGATATTCAGAACTGATTGGATTTGATGATACAAGTGAATCTTATTTGTTAAGATCCAGCTAGATAAGGGCATAGCTTGATGACGCGACACGAGACATGACACAAGATAGGAGACCTCGATAGATGATAAAGACGGGACAGACACATAGGAACAAGATAAGAAGATTGATGATAGATGATAAAGGATAAGATGGACAAAGTAGAAAGATTGATGATAAGCGATAAAGGGACAAAGTGGACAATGAAGATCGATGATGGAACCCCGGGGGCAGATCAAATGATCGACCTTGCCTAAGTGAAAGCGCAGGGGCAACGTAGTTCGATTAAAGGCCAAAGACAAATGATAGGTCGAATGTAAGCGTTAGAAAACGAGCAACAAACTAAAGAGTGCAAATAAACACCAAAACAACCTACACCTCAAGATTAGCCTAAGTTGGAATCAACACAAGATAAAAGCAACAAATGGAACTTTATACCTTGTCTCAAATCGATCCTTTGGTTGGCCCTTCGATCTTTGATGTGTATGCTCTTTGGATGGCAAGATGCAAGCTAAATGATGATGGGAGGATGGGTGAAAATGGATGAAAGCATGAAAATGGCTAAGTGTAGATTGAGAAATAAAATTGCAAGAGTTTGGCTAGCAAAATGATCTCTTCCAAAATGAGAGAAAAGAGGGGGTATTTATAGGAATTTTGAGAATTCCTAGAAGAAATGGACGGTTGAGATTGATCCCAACATGGCCAAGATGTAGGGCTATGGTGAGTTGAGAACTCACAAGCCTTCACATCTTGACATGTGGCAAGGGGAGAGGCTTAAGAAAGATGAGGTGGAGATGAGGTGTAAGGGAAGTACATGACATGGATGTACTTCAAAGTACCATAGGGATTTGGTCAAGATATCCTCATAAAGGATGTCCTTGTCCCATGTGGGTGAGAGGACATGTGAGGAATTAAAAATTCTTCAAATATCCTCACGGGGAGAAGGGAAAGAATAAAGAATTCCCTTGAGTGCATTAGGGGATTAAATGTGAATTAAAAATTCACATGGGGAAGGGAGATGCCTTGTCAAAAGAAAAACATTTAATAGGGTTGACTCAATTAAGTGATTAGGATTGTGCAAGTACTCGATTAGACTGATTAATGAAGATTAGAAGAGAGTTAGATTCCACATGTGACTTGATGTGACAAGTCAAAGATCACATGGGGAAGAGTAATGAAGGATTAGAGGAGGGTTAGGTGGCTAAGAGAGATTAGAGGCCAACTTGCAAAAGTTGGAGGATGTGACACATTCTAATCAAGGATTAGGCATGTGCACATCCTAATGATGGGATTAGAAGAAGGATTAAGGTTAGATAATAAAAGATGGAGAATGTGACATAAAGGGGATTAAATAAATAACATATTTATTTAATTCACTTGATGAAAGGAGGATTAAAGGGATAAGGTATTATTGATTAAATACTTTAGGGATTTGGTAGAATTAAAGATATTAATTAAATAATAGCAGTATTACTTAATTAACGAAAATAAGACGAAAGGGGATGAATTTGGATAAATTAAGTGTCCAAATTTAGATGTCTACAGAAAGAAACACCTAATTGTTCTAAGAAGAGTTGTGTACCAAAAACAACTAGATTACCATTGCCTTTTCTGCACAGGAACCAGTTAAACTCACATCTCAAGATAATTCTAGAGCTGGAATTCGTGATCCTATTATTTTGAAGGATTCTACCCAATGATAAAGAGTGTAAATCTTACTAATACGGAATACTATAGCACTCGAGAAAGCAAGAGGGAATGAAGTGTCAATGAGGACAGTACCTCAAATGATGAATAGAATGCTTGAGGTTTTTCAAATCTTCTAAAAAGACATAGCATAGAAGTTTGAGTTCATGATACTTAAGATCTTTGAATGTTTTATATCTTGAGAAGCCAAGATTACAGGTTGTGATTTTGAAGGTGCACTTAATGTGAACTAGTCTAAAGCACTCACTTTTGTGTTTCAACATGAGGAAGCTATAGTGAGATTTTTATGTTGTTGTAATTATTCCTTAGAGAAGGGAGCGATCATGGTGTGTGTTAATGTAAAGTATGGTAGTTTACATTGAAGAAATATTAGGGATTTCACCATATACATTTGAATAAACATTCATTTTCAAAAATTCTGTGACGAGCCTGTCTTCATAAAGTTCTGTCCAGTTTCTAATAAGCTCACTTGAATCATTCTCTGTGAAGATTCAAATCCCTGGCGAAAGATTTTTGCATTGGGAGTTTCTCTTCTTCTCATGGTGGTGAAGTGAGTGGGTGAACTTCACTTACGAATCAAAATGATATTATTGCCAAATCTTTGCTATCCAATAAGTAGATTTCCCGCCTTATGACATGCAAGAATAGACGAACCATTTTTGGTGCATAAACAAAGTCAGGCAGATGCTTATGCAATGGGAGTTCATTTCCTTTTAGTTTTATAGAGGGACATAATAATGTCCTCATACTTATGTCAATAACTCTATGCCATGTAAGGATAAGCAAATTAAGATGGTTGCTTAAATGAGTCCATAGTTCCCCAAAAGGCAAAAGGTTAATTGGTTTCATGGTGCATGAGTTACATAAGTCAATGGACAAAGTATTACAAGGGATATGAGTTACATATTTTAATGGACAAATGATTACAAGGGATATTTAAAAGATCAATAAGATGTATTGTTCAACATTCAAGGGAAGAATGAGTTGAAAGGGGCATTTGTGCCATTTTGAGTGTATTTGAATTGTTTGTAAAAAGATTTTTTCGTGTATATACACAAAAAGCTAAATTACGGGCCCACAAAGAAAGTTTTGGAAAATTGTTGGATTGAAGAATTCACAAGTAAATGGAAAAAGGTGCAGAATGTTGAAAACAATTGGTGCCTTGGTGGCAATGATCAACGAAGCCTACAAAGTATTTGTGAGGTCCGTGCAAATTCTTAAGAAAATGCTAAAATCCTTGATGCCTAGGGGCCACAATTCCCCAATAGTCAAATTTGGTTAAAGTCCATGAAGGGTTGTAAAGGGGCTTGCAAAATTTGTAAATGCCAAAATATCAATGTTGCCTTTTTGCCCTAACCCCTAGTGATGGAAAATTGGTTTAATTCTAAGTAAGGCTTCAAATATCTAAGGATAAGGGTTTGGGGAGTTGTGAAAGTCCTTGTTTCCTTTTTGTGCAAAACCCCAAATTAAGGCTACAAATATCGAAGGATAAGGGTTTGGGGAGTTGTGAAAGTCCTTGTTTCCTTTTTGTGCAAAACCCCAAATTGCAGAAATTTGGTTAAATTTTGTAGGTTGACAAACATGAATTATCTAAAAGATGTAAATTAGTGAAAAGCCCTAGTTCCTTGTGCTTTGGTGGTTGATTGAATATGTATGAGAGAGAGAGAGACTCTAGAGGACGAGAAATCCCATGGATGAAGCATATAAATTGTAAGATTTCGCTAATGCCTTGTTGCCTTGGGCCTATGTGGTTGGAAATTGATTGAGAGATAGAATCTAGATTACAAGCAATCCCATGGCTAAAGCATGTAAAATTTCAGATTTTGCGAGCACCTCAATTCCTCGGGATACATTGGTTGAATGTTTTCCTAGGCCCACAATCATTGGCAAGCCAAACAAACCATGGGCACAATTGTTGTGGACACATGTGAACATCTTGGGCATGTGTGGAATGTGATAAAGTGAAAAAGGAAGAAATGAAAAATCATTGAAGGTGCCTAAGTTGCTGACATGCAGATCTGTACAAAGTTTGTTCAAGTCCACGAGGTGGAGATATTGGGCATAGATTCGAAAGAGCATTTAATTTTCTCAACAGCCACTGCACATGGGTAATTTTCTTGCTTGTGTCTCCTAAATTCTTAGAGTGGAACTAAGCTTCTTTCGTAACATCTTATTTTTCTAGTTTAAAATTATTTCAAAATAATAATATATATTAGCTATTTTGTTATGAAGCTCATATTTTATGTAATGTTAGGTTATAGCTAGTAGCTTGTTTCACAAACTTGGAATATCAGTTTTTGTAGCTGAATGCTGCTATTTTTTGTAATACCATGAGTGGAATAGCACTATGGCTTAGGGTATCGGATTTTCTATATATATATATATTGCCCTCTTTTGTAGTCAAATCAATTGGCATATCAATACAAGAATATCTTATGTTTTCACATTTTTTGGAGTAGTCTTATTATTTTTCCAATTGTATTTGCCTGTGTAATTCTATGTTTTCAGTGTGTAGCCCCCTATTTATCTTATCTTTTATGCGGTTGTGCCTCATGTGTTTATAATATACTACAGGTGATATCATGTTGGAAATATTGAAACCATGTCTAGAAAGGGGCACATGGCTTCTCATGCCATGTCTCAGAAGTACTCGAATTCATAAATTATTTAGAAAATGACCCAAAAATTATAGCTTGTACAAGAGATCACTTTAAACATAAACCAAATGCTATGAATTTGAATTCAAAAGACTAGAAAACAACATAATAACATTACATTAGTAAGCTCCTCTCATAAGCACCTCACATGGAGATTATCTTAGAAAATAACTAATATTTCTAACTTGGGATAGTCTAACTATCTAGTCAAGCTCAAGTAAAATGGTGTGCACATAGCCACACAAAATCCTTTCGCCCACTAAATGCAACTTTGGGAGTGTTAAACAAGTAAAGAGGCTAAAACCTCAGAAATGGGTCTTGACAATGAGGCTTGATGATGAGGTACTGATGTTCATTTATCTTTGCAAGGAAGGAAGGAGGACTTAAAATACCCCTCCTGTAATGTCCCCTCCAATTTTAGACATCAGTTTCAGTAGATTAGCCTATCATTTTGACCCTCGTAGGCTAATGAAGGTGGTTAGAGGGTCTTTTGAGGATTGCTTCATCCCGAGTGTCAAATAATTATCAGTTTTGGCTTTCATTTGAGGCTTCAAGGACTCCGTACGCTCTACTTACTATTTATAGTAAGTCAGAAGTTGATAGAGAGGGACCCTTACTATTTTTAGTAAGGCATGTGGTCGTATGGAGATTCATCAGTTTAGTCCCCAGTTCAGACGACGTGATGAGATATGGTGTAATTAAGGAGTTATTAATGTTTATTTGGCTCAAATAACATTAATAAATTAAAAAGTGATATTTTAATGTTATAACTTAATGTTATAACTTGAGGGTCAAATCATTATTAAAAGGGGGCCAAATTGATTAATTAATTATTGGGCGCCAACTCCAAAGTATTTGAGGAAATATTAAAAGATGTAAGAAATAACATTTAATGTTATTAAATGCGCTTTTTGAGGAAATTCGATTTTCTCAAGAGGGCTATATATTTTTACTTTGAAGTCTTTTGGGATTCATTCTATTGAGCATTGAGTTGGGTGAAAATGATCTGAGAGAAGGAAGCCAAGGGTTTCATTCTTTTCTTCACCATTGGAGAATGGATCAATCTTCAGTGTTGCAGCCTTTTGAAGTAGTGAAATATCTACTGAATTTGGCATACAGGAGGGCATCATACAGGTTTTCCATTTGTGCAAAAATCTGAGTACTTGGTTGAGGGTTTCCGAGATAAATCAAAGAACTTTGGTGTTAAATTTAAGAGCACCTTAGAGACAGAATATTGGTGACTACTGGCACCATATTCAAGAGAGTTCAGCCTCACATATTCCAGCCATCATTTGCAGCAGAGGGCGGCTCCTTCAAGGAGGGGTGATTTTGATCTAAAGGGTTTCAAAAAAATCAAATAAATTCACACAAGGGGCGCCTAGGCTTAAGGATCCCAAGCATACAATTTTTGAAGGAAAAGGCAGCATATGGGTGGAGAATCGAATTAACAAAGAGGCTGCTTTTTGGTCTGCAATTTCATGGCAGCAGTAGATAAATATTAGCCATTTTAGGTATGCATGTAATTTATTCTTCCCTGCAAATAATCAATAAAATCAAACATTGGGAGTGCTGCAATCTATTTAGTTTCTTGTATTTCCTTATTTTTATTTCCAGCATTAGTCTTCTTATATGCAAAAATACAAAAAGCAGAAAACCCTCACAAAAACACAAAAAAATTATAAACAACAAAAGTCACAAAAACTAGGCACGAAGTGTTCTTACATTGGTATCAAAGCCTTAATCCTGCCATCCTGGAGGGTTGAAGGTTCACATGAGAAGTCATCACAAATATTACACTCACAGTAAAGGAGAACCAAAAGAAGAGTGGCAAGAGGATAATCCATTTGCAGAGGTACCATTAGCAAAGATGGGTGACAGGGCATAAGAGATTCCATAGAGGAATGAAAGAAGAGATGTGGATAGGGGTGAAGAGCTTCTTGAAAGAATGGCCCAGGCATTCGAGGGATTTACAGCCACCATGCAACAACAGATACAGTAGAACAGGGCTACTGAGGAAAATAGGGTGAGAAATAATAGGGATCAGGATGATGATAGAAGTGTAGCTGGGTCACGGAGAGTGCAGAGAGCACCTTCCCGCATTGCTAACAGGCCTACTCGACCCACTTTTCTGATTGAAGAACAAGTTGAGGATCCAACCTATGCTGATGCAATTATGGCTGCCCACGATGAGTGGCGGCAATTGACACCAGAGGCATGCGAGCTCAGGCATTTTGACCGATTTGTGCAATCAAGGGTGGATTACTACAAGTCTTGACAACAGAATAGGCCTTAGAACCAAAACAAAGATTTGAAGCACGCTACCAGCAAGATCACACTACCCTATTTTGATGGCAGTGGCAAGGTAACAACACAGTCTTGGATTCATAGGTTTGACACCTTCTTGACACTTCAACCTATGTCTGAAGAAGAAGCAATCAAGTTTGCCACATTACATTTAGAGGGAGCAGCCCATGATTGGTGGTATCAGGGGATGGTGACATTGCAGCATGATCGCATCACCTCTTATCAAGAGTTCGTGGACATATTGGTTGACCGTTTTGATAAAAAGGATCCAGAAGTTTATTTCAGGGACTTGGCACAGCTTAGGCAAACTGTTAGCTTGGAGAGCTATATCAGTGATTTCCAGAAGTTATCCGTGATGGTGACAAACATTTCAGAGAGGAGGTTAGTTGTGCTCTTCATAGAGGGCTTATTGGAACCATTATGTGGGTGGATTAAGGCTTTCGATCCACCAACGCTGCAAGAATCAATGAAGAAGGCAAGGAGTATGGAACTTGCAGCCCCATCAAGCAAGTTCGGGTCATCAAGCAAGTTTGGCTCAAAGGGGTCCTCTTCATTTAGAGACAATAAAACATTTCCCAAGAATAAAGAAAAATCTGGTTTTAAGGGGGATCAAAAAGGAAAATCAGCAGCTCCATTTGACCGTGAAACACTAAATGATTTGCGAAAAAAGAAGCTATGTTTCTATTGCAAAGGTCCATACGACGCAAATCATGATCGCCCCTTAAGACCCAAGGGCAAAGCTAACTGAGTTATGTGGGCATTTTATGAAGATTCAGAAATTCCGATTAGCAAGTTGGTCAAGAAGAATCAGATGATGAAAAGTCGGGAAAAGAAGAAGAAAACGATGTAGAAATCAATCTACAGGAGGCACGGATTACTAGTATCCAGCAGGAAGGGTCTTTCAGAATGCGTGGTATCCTAGCTAGTCAAAAGGTCATCACTCTTTTGGATACAAGTGCCACTCATAATTTTATTGATGCACACTTTGTGGAGAAGCATGGGATCATGACTGAGGAATTCAAAGGTATAAGGGTGAAGGTAGCGGATGGATACACCCTTAAGTGTGAAAGAATGATCAAGGATCTCCCTATGCGCCTTAATAACTATAACTTTAAGGCTGATTATTATGTGGTAAACATGGGAGACATAGATGTAGTTCTGGGTATGAGATGGCTCCATGCTATTGGGAAGTTCACTCTTGACCTTCGTGAGATGGGGATGAGTTTCGAGGTAGAGGGGAAAACTCAGATATTAAAGGCCATCAGAGATAGCAGTTTCAGGATGTTATCACTCAGGCGGATGGAGAGACTCATGTGGCATAATATGGTTGAATGGGCAGCTGAGTGTGTATTGACGCCTTTGCAGGAGGGACAACAGAAGTTAGAATATCACCCAGATATACATGACTTAAGAATTAAACATGGAAAGGTTTTCAGTGACATCCCACCAGGTAGACCGCCTGACAGGGGTATTGAGCATATCATAGAATTGGAGGAGGGGGCTAAGCCCGTGATGATTACTCCATATAGGCATTTGAAACGACTTAAGGATGAGATAGAAAAAACCATTAAGGAGCTGCTTGCCATGGGTCACATTAGGCTGAGCAAGTCACCATTTGCCTCCTCAATGGTTTTAGTAAAGAAAAAAGATGGTACTCTTCATATGTGCATCGACTATAGGGTTTTGAACAAGAGGACCATTAAAAACAGATACCCCATCCCACGGATTGACAAGCTGATCGACGAGCTACATGGTGCTTGTTTCTTCTCAAAAATTGATTTGAGGTCCGACTATCATCAGATCAGGGTGTGTGAGCAGGATATAGAGAAGACGGCATTTAGGTGCCATTGTGGGCATTTCGAGTTTGTGGTTATGCCTTTTGGGCTAACCAATACGCCAGCGACGTTCCAGGCCACAATGAACAGAATCTTCTAGCCACAGTTGAGGAAGTTTGTACTTGTATTCTTTTATGATATTCTGGTATACAATAGAACGTGGGAGGAGCACCTTGCTCACTTGGATACAATGTTGGGGATTTTGGGTAGGGATTCTTTGTATGCGAAGGAATCAAAGTGCGACGTTGGCATGACAAAATTATTATATTTGGGTCATATCATTAGTGCAGAGGGTGTGAGGATGGATCTTGACAAGATCCGTGCTATCATTGACTGGCCTACTCAAGAGAATCTCATACAGTTGCGTGGATTTTTGGGGTTGTGTGGTTTCTGCCGCCAATTTGTCAGCAACTATTCACGTCATGCAACGCCTCTCACGGACTTGATGAAGAAAGGTACTTTTATCTGGACCTCGAAGGCACAGGAGTGCTTTATGAGATTCAAACAAGTTATGACTACTTGTCTCGTCCTTGCCTTGCCAGACTTCACGAAGCCATTTGAGCTTCAGTGTGACGCCTCAGGTGAGGGAATTGGTGCTGTGCTTATGCAGGATAAGCACCCAATTGCATTTGAGAGTAGGAAGCTCAGAGGACCAGAGAGAGGTTATGGTATTTATGATAAAGAGATGTTGGCCATTATGCACGCATTGGCCAAATTCAGTTAATATCTCATTGGCAGCAAATTCTGTATAAAAACTGACCACAATAATCTTAGACATTTCTTGGGGCAGCGAGACCTTAATGATCGTCAGTAGAAATGGGTCAGTAAACTTCAGTCATATGACTTCGACATTACATACTTCAAAGGTACTCAGAATGTTGTCGCTGACACTCTATCTCGCATACCACACTTGAAGACTATGGTTCAGATCTCAGAGGATTGGAGGCATCTGATAGTGGCGGAATACGCCAAGGACACATGGGCATCTGGGATCATTGAGCGATCTGTTCAGGACAACAGATATGCAGTTATCAATGAGCTCATCATTTATAAGGGCAAGATCTATTTGATGCCAGGGTTGGAGATGAAGAGCATTATATTGCGGACTTTCCATGATGTGCCTATTGTAGGACACCTGAGGTACTTCAAAACTTACAGGCAGATCAAGGAGAGGTTTACTTGGAAAGGGCTTAAGGCAGATGTACTTCAGTATGTTAGGGAGTGTCCAGTTTGTCAGTAGAACAAACAGGAGCACACCTACCTGGTAAGTCTACTACAGCCACTTCCGATTCCTGATAGAACGTGGGAATGCCTGTCCATGGACTTTATTACGGGCTTGCCTAAAGCCTAGAGGAGAGATTGTATATATGTAGTTGTAGATCGGTTAACCAAATATGCCCACTTCTTCCCAATTGTAGCTACATACACGACTACACAGGTGGTAGAGTTGTTCTTCCAAGAGGTTTTCAGACTACATGGGTTACCTCAGACTATAGTTAGCGACAGGGACATCCGGTTTATGAGTCACTTTTGGCAGGAGGTATTCAGACTCAGTGGGACTGAGCTAACCCCGAGTACCAGCTACCATCCGCAGACTGATGGTCAGACGAAGATAGTCAATAAATGGGTGGAAGGTTATTTCAGAAATTACATAGCTGGGCAGTAGAAGGCTTGGGTAAAGTGGATTTACCTTTTCGAGTATTGTTATAATTCCACTTACCACATATCAATACAGATGACACCTTTCATGGCGTTATACGGGTATGAAGCCCCTAGCTTCCTCGACCTTCTGTTGAGCGACAATAGAGTGCCTAGTGTTGGTGACCTGTTGCAGGAGAGCCATGACATTATAAAGGTTCTCAAGGAGAATATCTCTAAGGCACAAAATCAGCAGAAACAATATGCAGATCAGAGGAGGACTGAGAGATCGTTTGAGGTCGGGGACATGGTATATCTAATGTTGCAGCTGTACCGACAGTCCACACTTAGGAAAAGTGGTGTTGAAAAACTGAAACCACGCTACTATGGGCCTTTTCGGATTATCAGGAGAGTTGGTGAAGTAGCATATGAGTTGGATCTTCCAGCAGATAGCTGAGTTCACAATTTCTTTCATGTATTGCACCTCAAGAAGGCGTTGGGACATCACGTGACTCCATCAGCAGTGTTGCCACCCTTGGATGATGAGGGGAAATTGATTCTTGTGCCAGAGGCTATCTTAGATTTTAGAGAGAGACAGATACGGAGACAAACTCTCACTTAATATTTGGTCAAATGGAAGGACTTGCCAGTAGAGGATGCCACTTGGGAAGGTGAGGAGATCTTACAGCACCCAAAGTTGAGATTGCTTGAGGACAAGCAATTTCAGGGAGGGAGGATTTTAATGTCCCCTCCAATTTGAGACATCAGTTTTAATAGATTAGCCTATCATTTTGACCCTCGTAGGCTAATGAAGGTGATTGGAGGGTCTTCTGAGGATTGCTTCGTCCCCAATGTTCAATAATTATCAGTTTTGACTTTCGTTTGAGGCTTCTAGGACTCTGTACGCTCTACTTACTATTTATACTTATAGTAAGTTAGAAGTTGATAGAGAGGGACCCTTACTATTTTTAGTAAGGCATGTGGTCGTATGGAGATTCTTTAGTTTAGTCCCCAGTTCAGATAGCGTGATGAGATATGGTGTATTTAAGGAGTTATTAATGTTTATTTGGCTCAAATAACATTAATAAATTAAAAAGTGATATTTTAATGTTATAACTTAATGTTATAACTTGAGGGTCAAATCATCATTAAAAGGGGTGTCACATCCCTTACATTGAGACGATATGTTTGGTTATGTGATTCGAACGCAATGTTAGTTGCAAATAACTGCTTTCATGTGATTATGACATTGTGAATGCAATAGTTGTTCCTTTTGTTGTAACTGTAATATTAACGAACTCTTTATTTTGCAAGTGAAATTATTGTTCACGGGAAATTGAGCGAGATCATGAGATTAAATTTAAATGCATATTATTTAGCTGTTGAGAACGATCTAACCATAATCCTTGTTAGTCGATGTAGGATTGTCGATGCCATGAGAGAAAGGGAAATATCATCAGGGAGAGGACGTGGTTAACAATAGATCAATTTTATCACAAACCTTGAGTCAGTGCTAGACAGTTGTGTCGACGTCATGACCTTGGCCATAGGTAATTTAATTTAATTATCGAGAAACAAGTTAATCCAAATTATTTAATAACAATCTCCTTTGGAGTTGTGCAACCCAATTCTCAGAATATATCTAGGAGATTTTAATGGTTAAAAAAAAATTAATAAATCAACAACAATAGTTATAATTTTTATTCCATTGATCTAAAAATGAAAACATGTGAAAGGCTTAAAAATCGTGGAAAATCAACTCTTGGTGTATATCTGAAGAGATTGTAATTGAATATTAAATATATATAAAATATTTGAATTTATAATAATATTTTAATCCTAAGTCCATCGTTTAAAATATAAATTGAATTGAATAAATGTTTGGGAAGGTGATCAGGAAAAAGGAAGGCGGAAGCTTCCGCTAATCTTTTCTCGAGCTTCTTGGATGAAACGTTCAAGAAGGGAAGACAAGCAGACGTCTGTTGGAAATAAAAGGAAATTTGGGATTTTCTTCAGGGGTTTTTTTCTTCAATTCGTGGGGAGAGGTATCCTCTGTTTTCTTGATCGGCTCAGACATTAAGGAGTTTTTGAATACTCTGTTCTCGCGTTGCTCTGTATTATAAATCCATCCGCCACTTTGAATATCTTTTTCCTTCCAGTTAGATTCCATTTCAGGCATCGGTCTTGGTTTAATATCCTACGGCAAACTCAGTGTGGTGTGCTGGGTTATGTTGTACGAGTCCTTAGTTTCGGGGAATTATGTTTGATTCTTGAAAAGCCGTCTCTAAATACCCTTCATCTGACGACAATTGGCTTTCACGTGAGACTCTGTTCATCGCCATTTGACTGCTATCTTCTTTTCTTCTTGAGAGGCTTCTTTCTTCTCGGGCATTGATTGGAACTTGTCTTGCCTCTTATCTTTTATTTTCTTGACATCCGTTTATTTATTTTTCAATATTGGCTTCCTTGTGGGCATATTGGCCATAAGAATTCTTGATGGTTGCATCTCTGGGTTGGCAGATTAGCGCAACCATTCTTGTTTGGAAGTTGTTTGGAATACTTCCTTTGATATTGGCATCTGGATGCATTTATCATCAAGCTAGACTTACTTCATTATTCATTCATTTATCAACCACAACTTAATATCCACCTAGATGTTCGGAAGCATTCACCACCACCGCTTCAATAGAGGTGGTGGTTCCTAATTTCTGAATTCGCAACTTTGTCCTCTGGTCTGGAGGTAGCGGTAGTATCGTAGCTTGACGGGTTTTGCAGAGGAAAGAGCTTTGGTCCTTCCAGATTCGAATCTCTCTTTTCAGGCAAGTTCAGCGTAATACTTCAATGAATATATTTGCTTCAATGAATCCATTTTGTTGAGCACCTTATGATTAGAAAAACAAACATTATCTTCTCGTCTTTCTGAAAGATAAAGAATCATGTCTTATAATGTCTTCAGGGGATGGCTTGCTAAAAGATCTTTTCATATGAGAACCTAAACTTTTTATTTTCATGAATTCGAAATATTACTGTCAATAATACACTACTGTTTCAAGATGCAGAGTGAGCTTTTGAAAATTACCTGATAAACTTATATTGCCTGGTTCAGTCAAAAACATATCCTTATTCACTCTCTAATTAAAAGCTGGTTCTGAGCTAATCCTTTGCTCACCCGAGTCCTTTAGGGTATGGATAAAGGCTAAAGTTTTATAATTCCTCAATGCCTTTTAGTTTCTTCTATGTGTATAAAACTTTAAGGTTAAGATTTAACCTTGAGCTAAGAGTTAATGACGAACAAACTAGTCATTGCAATTTAACTTGAGACCAAATTATGAAGTTGAATGTTTAGATCTGAAAGACCATTAAAATAAATATGTCATTCAGTGCATCAGAGTTCAATGATAACAACCTTTGGTTAGAGAAGACAGTTAGTCTTAAAAAGAAGTGATAGATGTTGAATCGAGACTCTCTCTCTTTTTCTCATTAAAAATAGATGATTAATGATATTAGCTTAACCTTAAATAAGAGAGACTTGAAAATCCTCTATGCCAACAAATCTCTTTTATTATGTATGAAACTTGATGGTTAAGATATAACTTCGAGCTAAGATGAAATGGTAAATAAACTGCTAATTTAAAATTATAACTTGATCTGAGAATCATCATGTCGAGCAAGGGTGAGAGTGCTGACGGCACAGGAGTGCCAGATATATCGGCACAGTGGTGCCAGAGATATCGGCACAAGAGTGCCAGAAATATTAAAATCCTTGGCCAAGGTACGATGCTAGATTCAACATCTGTCAGCTATCAAGTGCCAGATATACCACTGATTAGAGTGACCTTTCTAGTTGGGAGGTACCCGTAGGTCGATCAGGAGGTATAGGTCCTTGACACCAGGCTCAGAGGCATGATGATAATTTGATCCATGTTGATTACCCTCGTGAAGGGCAGGTTCTTCAGTTGAAGAAACTCGGGAGACTAGTAGGTCTTGGTTGGGCGGTAAAGCCCCTGATGATAATTCTCTTTCCCTCCTTGATAAAGATTCCCAAGTATAACAACATGAAGATGATGTCAAATGTAATCCTCTCTCACTCGTAAATCCAGGTACATACAATGCTCATTAAGGTTTACTTTCATTTATGCAATGAATGTTATTCTTTATGTTAAATGTTCGTTGAAAGATGCTGCAGTTAAACAGTTATTGAATCATTCTGCTGAAATGAAAGGTCTGAATCTGGTTAATGAATATAAAGAAGATATTTCTTTCCCTCTGTTCATCAATTGGTTTTATGGGAACCCTTGATGGTTTAGTTAGTTAGTTATAACCAGATGAAAGCTGGCAGTTGTTTTCATTTCTTAAACCCTGGAAAGACAGCTGTTACTTTCGTTTATTAGTTGTAGTATTTGTTCATTATTTTCTGGAAGCAAAGAAAAGTAATTATTAACTTTTTGTATATGTTTATAGTTAATAGTTTCCTTTCAGTTGGAATTGGTAGTTTAAAAGTTAGTTGATGAGTTGTATAATGTAACAACATCATAATTGATTTTCTTTATCGTCTAACTGCAAAGGTAAAACACTAGTTTGACCGTTATTTAGTTATTGATCTACCGTGAACAGTTGGTGGAAAACAGTTAGAGGTTTCATGTCCGCTGAAACTGAGAATTCATAAGATAGTTACATGTTTGAATTAGTTGGAAACAATTTTGGAAACTTGGAATTGGTAGTTTAAAAGTTAGTTGATGAGTTGTATAATGTAACGACATCAGAATTGATTTTCTTTATTGTCTAACTGCAAAGGTACAACACTAGTTTGACCGTTATTTAGTTATTGATCTACCGTGAACAGTTGGTGGAAAACAGTTAGAGGTTTCATGTCCGCTAAAATTGAGAATTCATAATATAGTTACATGTTTGAATTAGTTGGAAACAATTTTGGAAACCCTAGTTTCGAAAACAAGTTAGTTGCAATTCAGCTGAAAGTTAGTTGACATTTGAATTTTTAAACTGTAGACCGGATAGGTTGTTACAAGGGGGCCAAATCGATAATTAATTATTGGGCGCCAACTCCAAAGTACTCGAGGAAATATTAAAAGATGTAAGAAATAACATTTAATGTTATTAAATGTGCTTTTTGAGGAAATTCGACTTTCTCAAGAGGGCTATATATTTTTACTTTGGAGTCTTTTGGGATTCATTCTATTGAGCATTGAGTTGGGTGAAAATTGTCTGAGAGAAGGAAGCCAAGGGTTTCATTCTTTTCTTCACCATTGGAGAACGGATCAATCTTTAGTGTTGCAGCCTTTTGAAGTAGTGGAATATCTACTGAATTTGGCATACAAGAGGGCATCATACGGGTGTTCCATTTGTGCAAAAATCTGAGTACTTGGTTGAGGGTTTCCGAGATAAATCAAAGAACTTTGGTGTTAAATTTAAGAACAGCTTAGAGACAGAATATTGGTGACTACTGGCTCCATTTTCAAGAGAGTTCGGCCTCGCATATTCCAGCCATCATTTGCAGCAGAGGGCGGCTCCTTCAAGGAGGGGTGATTTTGATCTAAAGGGTTTCAAAAAAATCAAATAAATTCACACAAGGGGTGCCTAGGCTTAAGGATCCCAGCCATACACTTTTTGAAGGAAAAGGCACCATATGGGTGGAGAATCGAATTAACAAAGAGGCTGCTTTTTGGTCTGCAATTTCATGGCAGCAGTAAAATATCAGCCATTTCGGGTATGCATGTAATTTATTCTTCCCTGCAAATAATCAATAAAATTGAACATTGGGAGTGCTGCAATCTATTTAGTTTCTTGTATTTGCTTATTTTTATTTCCAGCATTAGTCTTCTTATATGCAAAAATACAAAAAGCAGAAAACCCTCACAAAAACACAAAAAAATTATAAACAACAAAAGTCACAAAAACTAGGGCACGAAGTGTTCTTACACCTCCTCAAGGACAACCTCCACCTATAGTAATGCTAAAAAATAAAAAGTATATCAAGGATTCACTTAAGATGCTAGAAACAAAAGTGTTGTTGTTCCTCTAGAAGTCTAAGAAGATGAATTTGTAATGTCCCCATTTTTAGCACTACACTGTTCTGTGATTGATGGCCTATCCTTGGAGTGCTATCGACTAGTCAGAAGCAGAATTAGGGTTTCCAGCTGCTTGGTGGGTTCTTTTGAAGATTCGGGGGTTTGCATGTTGGAGTTTGGCTGTTTGGATTATGGATTCCTTCTGGGTTTTCAGAGAGCTTCGCAGAGGTATGACATGCAACTGCGTCGGACAAACTTTCCAGACTTACTATTTTTAGTAAGTTATGACGGCTACATCTCGGAGTTTGGGATTTTGGATTTTGGATTCTTTCTGGGTTTTCAGAAAGCTTTGCAATGGTGTCGCATGCATTGCATTTTGAGCAACTTCTTGAATTTACTATTTTAAGTAAATTCTATTTTTAGTAGTGGTCCAGTCAGCATCAGCTCAGCAGGCTTTCCTCTTCTGGGAATTCAGTTGGTAATATTGTTTTGGCCTTTTGATGCATTTTCTGGAGAGATAAGTATTTTAATTAAAATAATGTTATGTTATAATGTTATAACCCCTTGGCCTAGCTTCATGACTTTAAGTTGTTTTGAAAAGGGGGACCTCATGGGTGGACGCATCATCAGGGAAAGTTTTAATATTTCTAAAGCCAAATATTGCTCTTGGAGGTAGGACGCCAACTTTTGGAGAGAAGATAATTTTAAATTAAAAGAAAATTGCCTTTATGAAAAAGGACGCCATCTTGAAGGGAGACTTGGTCAAGTCAAAACCCTAAAAGAATCTTGGGGAGTGGGGCGCACCTTCTGGAAGCTTCTAGAGGTGTCTTCTCAAAATTATAAAAGGGAGCCTTGGGTCTTCATTTCATCATCTTATGACTTCAATATTGTTATGTTGCCGAAATGGTAACAGGATTGCTTCGAGGAATGAATGCCTCCTAGCTTGGCTCTTCTTCTTGCTTGAAAGATAGCAACTAGTTGAGAGATAGTTGCAATAGGTTTGTCTTGCATTTCAGTTGAGTATCTTGCATTTTTGGAGTTCTAGTTTTTCTTTTCAGTCTCATTTTGAAGTTGCTGAATATCATAGCTGATTGTAAGAATTGCTCATATCTCATGAAATAAAAATATTATTGTTCTGGGCATTGCATAAATCCTTTTCTCTATGTGGGGCGACCATTCTTGCAGAGTTATAGATTTTTTAATGCAGATTTGGATTTTTAAAAGCAAAATCGCCTCTCTCTCTTGGCCGTACCATTCTGGTCTGCCTGGCAAATGTTTAGGAAAAAAAATACTTCGATTTGTTAGCTGTTTCTTTGTCTAGTCTTCATTGCCATCATTATAGCTTTCGTTTGCATCAAGTCTCATGTCATTCCGGCAAGTATTGAGCGAGTTGTGAGTATTTTGGTGGGTTCTAGGGTTGCTGATTGCTTCAATTCAATTGCTGGTCTGTTATATCAGTCATAGATAAATGCAGATTTGTGAGGAGTTATAGTTCAGAGAGGTTTGTCAAGCATTGAGGAAGTCTTACAAATTATTGCAGCATTGAAGAACTTGGATTACTAGGTTTTGGCAAGCATTCTAACATATTGTAAGCTGATTAGTAGTACTATCAGCAATTCTCCTCTCTATCTTTCTCTTCCTTTATTGTACTTCCCACTAAATAAGTGGAAGAGGCTGGCTTGCCGCCTATTTACATTCTGAGTTGCATTGTAATTCCTTAGTATCTCTGCCATATGGTAGCTCCATTCCCATCTTGGGTTGGAAAGCACATTCTTGGCGTCGAGTTTACTTTCAGTCAGTAGTTGTAGGGACCCTATAACCATATGCTCGCCATCACTCGGCGCCATCCTTGGTTAGAGTTACTTCAACTCATATGCATCTAGATCCTCTGACCATATGCTCGTCTATCCTAGACGCATTCTTGGTTAAAGTTCCCTTTCAGTTTGCATCTGCATTAGATCCTCTGACCATATGCTCACACCTTGCCCACATCGGGATCCTGGTGTACATTCTTGGTTAGAGTTGCTTACGCAATGTTTTGGTTTTAGAACTAACCTTAACGGGTGCGTGTTGATTGTAATTGCATTTGAAAAAACAAAAAAAAAATTGGTTCGGTTCTTTATAGAATTGGTGCACCAAATAGTTTCAAAATGCTGAAGATAGACACTTTGTGTCCTCAATGTGATGTTGAAAGTCCATGGGAAGTGATAGACAAGGGTGACCATAAATAATGTCATAGTTTGAGCCACTTAGTGTGTTTTTGAGAATTGGTTGGTGGTGGATTGTGTTCCAAAAGATAGGGATAGACATCTTGTTGTTTTAAAAAGTTATCCATATACACTATAAGCGGTTGTTTGTTCTATCTAGTATGATTGCAAGAAAGGGTTTTGCTATTTCACATACAAATATCAATGTACGCCGAAAATTTAACACAAGTGTGCTTGTGAAAAGAAAAACACTAAAAATGGCTGTATAAAGATGCAACCCAAAGAATATGTGAAACTTTATAGAATAGTGCCATTACAAAGTATATGCCCACTAAGAACTGCCTATACAAATGCAATATTAGAACAATATTTGCTGAAAATGGGAAATAGATTATTTTTTGTACAATATTAAAGTAATGTTTTGGAAAATATGGATAATCAAGGTGCTAAGAGTGGAAGATGGTGAGTGGGATAACCGAATGAAAATTACAAATATAATTCTAAGATTTGGAACGGAACAACTATCCTAGTGAGCAATAAAGATCACCTCATAGAATGTTAGGGGCCTCAATGCCCAACAAGTGGAGTGTAATAAAGTGCCAAATGGATATGTTTAGAAGCTAGTTGGATGTTTGTGGAGGCTAATGGGGCTTCTAGCAGTTTGGGCATCCTTTGGTCCCCCTTGATGAATCAAGTCACATGGTTGGCTGCTGGGCAAAATTGGCAGGTTAGTAAGGTTATAAGCTTCTCCTCAAATCATTGTTTTTATCTTTTTAACATCTATGGGATCATGGGTTGTGCACTTAAAAAAGGGTATGGGAACAAATTTTTGCTATCCTCCCATTGCTTTTGAAGGAACTAGTCATGTTTGGGGGTGATTTAAATGCAATCTTTGCTAGCTTGGAAAAAATGGTGGCACAAGTAGAACAACTCAATCTTAGCTTGACTTTTCTGATATTGTCAACACTTAGGGTTTAATTGATATCATTCCAAAAAATGGTCTGTATACATGGACAGACAAAAGTTTGGGTTTCGGCAACATCAGAGAAAGATTGGATAGATTTTTGTGTAATAACAATTGGTTGAATTCTCCTTTCCAACAAGAGAGCTTGATCCTTTCCATCTGTGGTTTAGATTATTTTTTGATTCAGCTTTGAATTATGGAAGATAGACTACCTTCCAAAAGCCCTTTCAAATTTGAAAATATTGTGTGGAGACCCAAACATTTTGCCCTTGGTGGAAGAATGTTTGAAGCTAAATGGCTCCAAAATGTACATATTGCACAAAAAACTGAACTTCATAAAACTAAATCTAAAACAATGTCACATGCAGGTCTTCAAGAATATATTTGAAGAAAAAGAGGTGGTGGAAGTAGATTTGCAATCTTTAAATAAATAAATCATATTTAATGGAATGTACAAAAATGCATAACATAGGGAAAAATACTCGATGGCACAACATGCAGAATTTGTTAGCAAAGGAGATCTTTTGGTGATAAAAATGAAAAATTAAGAGAATGTTGGTTAAAGGAAGGGGACATGAATACTGAGTTTTTTCATAGTTTAACAAAGAATAGGAAGAACATAAATTACATTTCTTCTATAGACAGCCTCTCAGATATTGTTCTTGAAGCAACTACCTTTTTTGAAGAACTTCTAAACAATAAGGAGGGATTGAACTGTTGCAAGTGTGAACTAGTTTGGTGGTATTGTCATTAATGTTTTCATTGATGTCAACACTGTTCAGTATGTTGCAGATTGTACATGTATAGCTGAGATGCTTTTGAGATGTTGCGAGTACATGGAGCTATTTTTATGGTGTTGCAGATGTGCTGGTTTGATGAGTTTCCAAGTGCTTTTGAGAAAATTAATAAAGAAGAGAGGCTAGAGTGATGAATGTGTTCAAAATGTGCTTCGGTATGTGCTCCGCGTTTCTCCTATGTTGATCCTATGCTTGTGTGGATAAGAAGGTTTGATAATGGTGTTTTCGTTGTGATATATTCTAAGTTTCAGCTTCTAGTGTGATGGTACATGAAAGTTACGTTCACTGGTATGTAAACTGTTCTGGCAGATTTGATCTTCTGTGGATTGGGAGAAATAGTTTTGCTCCGCAGTTCTCTGCTGTTTCGTTTTAGATCTTGTGGATCTGGGATATGTCTTGTGAAGGTATTTTTTGTGCTCTGGCAAAGAGGTTCGAAGTTTGGAGATCTAGAAGTCATGTTTCAGTGTTGAGTGTGAATTTTCACAGTCTGGTTGGACTGGTGAAAGGTGTTCAGTGTTTGAAGTGTGTTGCATTTGCTGCGGATGTATCTGGAGAATTTTGAGATGTGTTCTTGTGCTTAATGAAGCGTGTTGTGGTATCCGTGTGTCATCTTTTGATTGGGAAGCGTGTACATCAATGATTATTTGTGTTTTCATTAGGTTTGGCCGACCTAGTGTTTACACTTCATTTGAAGAACAAAATGAATTTGAGGAAGTGTGTGATTGATTTGAGACATTATTTTCGGTCTTGGTTAAATGTTTTATTTGGTCCACTCTTATTCCTTTCCACTGCGGGAATTTTGAGTTGCCGACCTAATTTGAATTTTTGAAATGAGGTATTTGTGGCCGACCTTGGAGAAAGTTGCGAAGGTTGAGGATGGTATAAAAGCAAATCGAATTGTGAAGAGTTGTATGATAGTGTGATGCAAAGTGACAAAAGTGAGCCACAAATCATAAGAGCAGAAGTGTGTGTGTGTGCACGAGTTGTGACAACAGTTCTTCATTGTGTTGAAGGCAGAGTAATAAAGATTATTGCAATCTTGCGAATGTGCATTAATTGCTGTGGTGAATCTTTTTGTTCTCTTTTATATCTGTAGGCAGTGAGCCTCTCTGTTGGACAGAGAGTCCTTTCTGTAGGCATTGAGCCTTTGTACTTGGATAGTGAGTCTCTTTTGGGCAGTGAGCCTTTGTTTTATAATCATTTATATTGTGAGTTAACCCTCACCGTGGTTTTTTCCTCATTGGGTTTTCCACATAAAAATTTGGTGTTCATTGTGTTGATTTACTTTTTGTTATTTGTGTTACATGCTTTTACTTAATAACAAAATAGTGTGGTTGTGGAATTAATAAGAGTTGAAGTTTTCAAGTTTTGAATTCTGTTACAAGTGATTCACCCCCCCCCTCTCAATTGTCCTGCACCTGTTTAACATGAACCTCATAAATCAAAAGAATCTTCTACATTTCATCCCAAGGTTTGTCTGAGAGTATCAAAATGAGATGCTTGAGGCTCCCTTCATCGAAGAAGAAATTAAACTTGTTGCAACACAACTTCATTCAAACAAAGGCCCTAGGTTGGATGGAGTCCTAGCAAGATTTTTTAGAAGTGACAGGGCGTTCTTGGGAAAGAAATTTGGGAAGTGGCTGAGGAATCAAGGAAGCACAAATTCATGCTAAAAGATCTTAATAACACTTTCATAGTCCTAATTCCGAAAAAAGGGACTACCTCCTCCTTTGCTGATTTCTACCCTATATCATTGTGTAAAACAGTGCATAAGATCACCTTGAAGGCTATGGCAATTAATCCTCTCCACAATCATTTCTAAAGAACAAAGTGGCTTTGTACTTGATAGATCTATTTCAGATGGTATTATTGTTACAAAGTTATTCATTCAATTCAAGTGTGGATTGAAAAAATATGGTTATCAAACTTGATATTATCATTGGATAAACTTGAACAAAAATTTAATAACCTGGCCAAGAATTTTCATTCCAAACTTGTGATGTTGCTGATTTTATCTTGCTGACCTTTCGTCAAGCACTTTGCATGCAAGCTATTATGAAGAACTTCTGATTATAAACACTTAGAACAGCTGTATCTAAAATTCTAGATCATTTATTCATCATGAACTCACACTAACATTTATAGAATAGCTAAGGCATTTTGTCAACTAGTTGGCTAACATTCAAAAGAGCTGGGAACAATAAAAAATGAATAATACAACCAGCTGTCCCAGAAATCAGAATTGCAAAGATGTAGAATACTTAATCTTCTAACCTCCAAAGATGCCAAATACACTTGCAGTAGGCGACAAGAAGATGCAGCAATGTGAACAGCAATGGAAACGACAGGTTTATTCCTCAATAGTATTGTTTATACCTAGAACACCTCCAAAATACTTGTCAACACTGTAATGCCCAAAAATTTCCACCAAAATACAGTTAAGAACAAAACACAAATTTCAAATTTCGTTCACATACGCTTACAAATCTCTCAAAGTTTGCTACCAAAAAGGTATACTGCATGAGAGCGTACAACTCTTGACCAATTATAACTATAATATTTTAGTCGGATACTAAATTTCTTAGACAATCAAGGGTGGGAATCAAATGGAGACATGGAATCCACATCGCCAAGGTAGACTTTATTAGTTCCACGAACTCATCAATAATCACAAACTTAGATCAAGTCACAAATTATGCAAATATAATATATATTTCAATAGTATCTTTAAGTATATTCAATAAGAGAACAAGCCTAGGGGCCAGACCTAATTCCTCGGGGGCCCGTCTCTGACGGCCTTGCCTACGTATATAATTCGCAGAGGAACCGTAGTTCGACACTTGGACTTCAACCATCTCACACATGGTTGAATAGCAAAAGGGATAACTCTTAGGTTCAAGGATGACTCCACCACAGTCACACTCATAACCCAATTACACTATCATACTCTAAACTCAATTCTCTACTCAACTCCATATTATGCCTCTAGTCCATTAATTATAAACTAATAAAGTCTACCTTGGCGATGTGGATTCCATGTCTCCATTTGATTCCCACCCTTGATTGTCTAAGAAATTTAGTATCCGACTAAAATATTATAGTTATAATTGGTCAAGAGTTGTACGCTCTCATGCAGTATACCTTTTTGGTAGCAAACTTTGAGAGATTTGTAAGCGTATGTGAACGAAATTTGAAATTTGTGTTTTGTTCTTAACTGTATTTTGGTGGAAATTTTTGGGCATTACATTTGGTATCAGAGCCAGGTTAATATGTGCGCAAATGTGGGTGTGTAGACCAGTCACACGAATTGGTTGAAAGAATGCCTCAAAGAATGTGGTATCAAAGAGTGCAGTATTGCAGGATATGCATAAAATGGATTTGTTGAGGAGGCTCTAGAAAATTTTAAGCAAATGGAATCAATGGGTGTAAGGATAGGTTCAGCAAATTTTCTCAGCATCCACTCTGCCTGCAATTTTTCTCAGGGGCTTTGGAATGGGATATGGACACTCATCAAAATATATGCCCACGCACACACATGGAGGCGGGATAAATGCACTGTGAGTGACTGCATCTGTTCATATTCAGGCAAATGCAAATTTGCATGTGTAATGCCGAATTCCACAACCTTTGCTCACATCGTGTCAGAGAGATCTAAGCTCATGGACTGAAATGACTACATCATATGTGCACGCCCCTACTTGACTCCATGGAAACAATTGTTGTATCTTTCAGATCAAATAAGAGACATGAACTGCTTGACAGGATACCTCCCAATTCCCCACCATTCTCTTGTGCTTCCACCCTTAACTCTTTTTTTTTTTTTTTCTTCTCTCTCTGTTACTATCTACCCTTCCTCGACCTCCATAGGCTGCAACTATTCTATGGTCTATTTTCCTCACTACTCATACCTGGATCTCTTTGCGTGCTGTTTCTAATCTAACACTTGGGGCCCAAGACCCCATGAAATCTCCCCTCTCCCTCATTATGACTAGCACCTTAAATTCCTAGTCCATCCCCCCCAAAACAAGCAAAATTAAATCCATCATCTATCCAACCAAATCTGGTTCAACCAACCATTTCTAGAGCACCATTAATGAGTAAGTGAGTGTTACGTAATATACGTAGACAACACACCATTGGCCAGTGTAGCAGTATGATTACCGATCAAAGAGCCAAAAGAAAATCACTTACACAAGATCTGAAGAGACATTCACTGGTGGTGAGCATAAAGAAAATGATAAAAACAATAAATACGTAACACTACTCTGACATAAAACATTAATAAGGCATCAAGTTTATGCAGCATCTTATTCAAGGAATTCTACTTTCCTTGCTGGGTGATCTTTGCCTTAAATGGCCCTTCTGGCACCATCATAAAAAAAGTTGTTGCAAGTTAGGAAGGGATATAAGTGAGCTTTCTAAAAGTATAATAAGTTTCATTTAAAATTTGCATCCATAAGCTTCCTTAGCACCCCACACTCAGATTAAAGCTTGAGCTAAATTCATGCTTAATAAAGAAAACATTATATTGTTAACATTCGGAATAACCTTGCAAACTGTGCTATTGATATTAGTATTATTATCATCTCCATCAATAATCACATTAATATTAAGTCTAACATTAATGTTAATACCACTTCGCTAATAATAATACTATTTTATAAGAGGGTGAATTGGTATTATTCACAGTGAAATCCATAATAAAAGTAACACAATATGAGTAACAATATTAGGTTAAATATTATTACTACTAAGAACAATAAAATTAATAATGGTATCAATTTATGTATTAATGATATTAAAATTAATAATAGTATTAATGATATAATTAGAATTAATAAAGATAGTCATATTATTATTGATATTATGAGTACCATTTTTCCAAATTAAATTATCAATTACAAGTAATAGATTCAATTCACATAATAAATCAATCCAACACGATTAATCGACAATAATGGTACCCACTAAAAGAATTACGAGATGTAATTATTGCACTAATGGTGGGGCCTTACATTCCCCTCCCCTTAGATTGGACTTCCTCCTGGAAGTCATTAAGGGTTGGAACTAACTCCCCACACAAAATCACACATTCAAAGAAAACCACTATAGCAAGTATCCTTCGCCATATCAACCTTGACACAACTAAGAAAAAGTAATACACACAGTACCTTGGTCCCATTCCAAACCTAATACAACCGAGTTTTAACTTAACTCTTAAATTGACCGGCATGTTAATCCAACAAGAGTTACTCAAGTATAAAGAAAAATCACATTGATGCACACACATAAATATAAGAAGTCTCTAAGGTTCAAGACTATAATCTCAAAAAAAAAACACACACATAAATCTATTAATCATACTAATTATAGGTTACCATTTTTCTTGATGAACTAATCAAAACATCCAACTATAAGCACACATTAGTAACATCATTTCTATGCATTACTCATCCAGATTATTGAAGGACAATTTTCACAATAGAACCTTTATCTTGTACACTCTCAATATAACAATGTTAACGACTATCGTTGTAGTTATAAATTATTAACCATGTAACCATACTCTAACTTTACAAAAGCATAAATCAACTCATGTTTAGCATTCTTGGATAGACATCAATAATTTTTTTTTTGCACCATAAACATCACTCATGATGTCAACAATATTTTGTTTTAATGGCCAATCATGTCTTAGATTTATTAACTTCACATTTGTCCAAATATGTCCTTACGAGAACATTTTGCCTTATAATTATGGTACTCATACCATATCTCAATCATGACACTCATACCATGTCTCAAGGAATATTAACTTGCACCATTTGTTACTTTCACACATAGTTCATAAGTATGCCACATCACATTTACTTGCAATTTCACATGTACAAAAACAATAGCAAGGATGCTCTTCCCAATGGGTGAGCTTGTCCTCATACAGTCACATAATTTACAACATAAGGTTCACACAATGGGGTTTACAAGGATGGATATTCTTGGCTACCACTCGAAGCCCTTCTCTAAGGACTCCTCCATATAGATAAGAACAATCATAGGATGAGGGAAAGAATGGATTAATGACTATCCCATACCAGTCCCATTCACAACCCCTTTCAAAATAATTCCCCAGCGCATCTACTCCCCCATACGAACTACCAGGGAACCCCCCGGGATATGGCAGTTTACAGATTTCACATTACACCACACATGCCAGCAATTTGCAAACAAGAAGAAAGCCTCAAACTAAGTAATATAGGATCATAAACCAAAATTCCAATAAAGAAAAAAAATCCAAAAGAGGAACTATAAATTCAAGAGAGGAGAAAAATAAAGATCAATTGTAGCTATATTGCAACATTTCAATATTAATTCAAAAACAAAATTTAAACAAGTCCTTGAGGAAAATTGGACTATAACAACCTTCAAATGGCTAAATAGCCTAATAAAATAACTATAAGTTTTTTGCATTGCTGGCGCATAATAAAATAAAACATCAATCAAGAATTACGAGTAATTCAAAATTTGACAATAAAATTTACACACCATGAGCACCATGTGACTTGATAAGCCACCTAAGGGGAGGAGGGGAATGGTGGTTCTCTAACCACATAAGTATAATAGCATGCAATAACTGGTGGTCCCTGACCACATAAATATGAATAACTGGTGGTCCCTAACCACATAAATCTGCATCATTGGTGGTCCCTGACCACATAAATATAAGTAACTGGTGGTCCCTGACCACATAAATATGAATCACCGGTGGTCCTCAACCACATACATATAAATCACTAGTGGTCCCCGACCACATAATTATAAGTAACTGGTGGTCCATAAAATTCCATCCTTTACCCATGGGTTATAACATCAAGAAATAGGTTTGCACTATGAACCAACAAGTGTGGCTCTCATTTGTGGGGGAGTAGGCCACGGTCAACATCCATGGGAGGATTACAACGACTCGACATAGATCCTTTATCAGGATTAGGGACAACACCCTGAGTGTGTAATTTCTCGATGGGAGAACATGTGCCTCTCAACCCCTATTTACACTAGCTGGCATCGCACTCCCATAAGGAGGGTGTTACAGAATCGATGTTGTTGTGCATTAATCAGGAGGAACGAATGTTCCTTAAATAAATTACAAAATACGATGTTTCTAAAAGAAACAATCGTTAACTAAGGATGAAGTTAGAAAAAGCAATGAGATGACCATTACGACGTAACTGGAAAGATATTATTCTAATACCCTCCCTTAATGGTCATCATTCTAACTACCCAGAGAGAACAGAGAAGGGTACCCCCTTCTTCTCAGAACGTTGCTGCAACAAAAGACAAAAGCCTGCCACTGACTCTGCCACTTGAGATGAGTCTGCCACCAACCCTCCCAGAAACTGCAGAACTTCTGGAAATAACAACACCAACCGTCCAACCTGAAGTTGGAAAACTGTCCCTCCCTGTAACCAGAGACATACTGAGAACAGCTGCTACGATTTTGAGGAAAAATCGGCAAACCCTCAAATCTTCTGCAGATGGACATGACGCCCCAGAACAGACTGCAAGAAGCCAGATGTGCAGATGTTCGCCCCAACTGCGACAAAAAAACTGACTGCACCAAACCACGATTTTTGAGGAAAAAATCGCCAAACCCAAGATTACAAATCATCGTTTTTTCAGAAAAAACGGTAAAAACCAAAGAGCCCTCCCGAATGATAAAACCCTGACAAGGGTATACAAGAGAAAAACTCTTAATTTTTTAGGACAAAATTATAAACCCTCCCGGAACCCAGAAGACAGATTTTTTTTTCTTTTACGGGACAAAAAAAATTTAAAAACCCAGAACATCGATTGTCGGCTTCAAAAACAGAGGGTTTGAAACCCTAGCCGCCGAACAAAGCTGCACAAAAACCGAGGCACGAAAAACGAAGCACCCAAAAAATTCGGAGACCAACCCAGTTGAGCTCTTGAAAAACCCACCACGAATCTGTGATCGAAAAAAATTTCTGACTTCGAAAAATGGGTCAAAAACTTAGACGAATGTTCTGAAAACCTTGGCCGCCATTAACAACCCAGAAAATTGCAGAAAAAACTTCAAAAAACTGCAGGAAGTCGTCTGAAACTGTTGCTAGAAATTCCGCAACAAACAAAACAAAGGTCGACACCCAAGTAGGAAGAATAGAACTCGGCCAAGATGCTTCAAATCGCGTGCAAAATGCGCGCCAAGATGATCAGAAATCTTGCCAAAACGACTTTGAAATCGCGGGCTCAAAGTCGTAGGCCGAAAAGAAACTTCAAAGGCATGCTCGAAAACAAAATCCGCGACCAGAACCAGACTGTAGAAACGCATGCCGGAAGTTGAAATCGCGGCCAGAAACACGGAAAAATCGCGTCACCAAAAACGTACAGAAAACGCGTTTTGAAATCGCGGCTAGGTCACAAGCCAGAAGACGCAGACACCCGAGCTCACAAGTCTGAAAATCGCGGATTTAGAAGCACTAAAAACACCGCAAAAAAGATGACGAAAAAAAAATACAGAGAAAATCCGAAAATTTTCTTCGAATAGCCCCAGAAATTCCGAAAAAAATTTCGAAATTTTTGCTCACAGAAAAATCTTCAATATTTTAAATTTTTTTTTTGAGAATTTTTAATTCAAAAAATTCAAGAAAAAATCTTAAACGATTTTTATATGAATTAAAAATTCACAGTTGAGCAATCTGGCTCTGATACCATGTTACAGAATCGATGTTGTTGTGCATTAATCAGGAGGAATGAATGTTCCTTAAATAAATTACAAAATACGATGTTTCTAAAAGAAACAATCGTTAACTAAGGATGAAGTTAGAAAAAGCAATGAGATGACCATTACGACGTAACTGGAAAGATATTATTCTAATAGAGGGAACCAAACACTAGAGGTACACATGTAACATACAAATAAGACTAACATAAGGGAATACCTCATAGTTCATTTAATAAATACACATCCACACATTTCATGCTTACTCCACTTCACAACAAATCAACTACACAAGATAATCACAAAGGGTACACATAGGGGATCGTACTAGACGTCCACCACCCTTATCCCAAGTTGAATAATCTTGTATCTCACACTTGGGTACAACACATATACTGGCTTTCCACATGACATGCCACAACACCATATACTTTATGTAGTTCACCACACCCTAGTACAAATGTTGTTACATCCACACACACTTGGTTACTTTACAACATGATCACTTACTTCAACCATTTTGTTAACATCTACTCATTTGCATAAATAAGAGAATTTTTCAGATGATATATATCTGTAGCATAGATATTACTCTAATTTCGTAGATTTGGAAATACATAATGCTTCACACTCTTTATCTTATTAATTGGTACTTGTGTTACACATCTGGTCAAGTCAAACCTCTATGTTCAAACAAGGCTTTATTTTCATTTTCATTCAACTAGATTTGTTATGTTTACTAATGAGTCTAGATAAAAGGGAAATTCCATTCTAGTTTACACTACATGTTGCAAGGATGTTCCTAGTTACAAATTAATTTGACAACCATCATCTTTTGGAACATTGCATCAGAAGGAAATATTACCATTAGTGCATAATATACAAGATAATATATTCAACAACTTATTGTAACACATTAGCCTTCATATATCTTACAACTTTGTACTATATATCCTAGGATTGAATCACCTAACTTGCTATGTTCTTCATTTTTAAGATGACAATCTCCTCTAAACTTTATAAGACACAAAGGCAAACCAAGAAGTAGAAAGTACTAGAAATTTAACTAGCTTCAATTTTCCTTGCTTATACTCATGTGTATACGTTCTTTTAGGTGAATACAAGCTAGGGATATTAACACACAACAATAATAGAAATTTTACTTTCCTATTTTAATGCTTCCTATTTATATGATTTAATCCACCATTCGCATAATTCACCATACTCACACACAATTCATTACTTGACTAAAAACAAAACTAACAATTAATTAACCAACGCGAGAGAACTCTACAAATTTTAAGTACAACTCCCACTTGCTTACGCTACTAATTTCTTTCTAACATCTAAGTTTTATTATTCTTGCACTATCAAGTCTCTAGTCCTTGGCAATGTATAGGAAAATAAAAATGAATAACTTTCCACATAAATGGTATTTTAATTACTAATCCGCATTTAACAAGGTCCTTCCAAAAAGGTCTGAAATTTATCTAACTAGCAAGGGACTCATTTAACACCACATTAGCTGGCCTTCAACCCTCATATCTTGTTATGGTGTTCCATGCATTTTCACCTTGGAGTTGAATCTAGACGATCATGTCCTTTTTATTTTTACCTTAGTTTTTAAACAATAGAGCATATAGTTTGGGTAGAATCACATATACATCATAATCATAACGCATGCAAAATTTTATATATATATATATATATCAACACCAATTAATGTCTATTAAATATTCCTCATATATATATGCCTAATAGTGACATAATCAAATACATCAAAATAAAAGTGCTCAACACATAGCCCTCTTAAATCCACTGAACTAGTGTTTACTTAGGAAGATACTTAAGCAAGTTTATAATTTCACCATTTACCTTAAGATGAGATATAAATCCATTCATTTATCTAAACAAGGTCGTGAATTGTAGTGGATTTTATTAATCATGTAGTTTTACTTACAAACAAAAAGTAAATTTTCTTGGGTTTTTTTTTTTTTTTTTTAAAGCACTTAATAAGAAGGCTCCTTCATAAACTATATCACGATCTTAAGTTGCACGTAATTATCTCTAAATGGAGCAAGGCTCAATCACTCCATAGGTGGCATCCTTGATTTTCTTCCCATCAAAATCCAATTATAAATAGGGATTGCTTGATTAACTATGTTATTTCTAATCTAATCATTGAAATTATTACTTCTTTAATAGAGTAAACTTTAACCATTTATTTCAAGATAACTTTGCATAAGGCTTAGTAGGTTCAATCTTTAATTAATCTTCTACAAAATTTCATTATGCCTACTACGGTTAAAGGAGATGACTAATCTTACCAAGTTTAACTGCATGATCAACAATAATTTTTTTATTTAATTTGTCAAGTCTGTGCTACACTATCCATAAAAATCGGTAGATCAAAATCTATAAAAGATATTAATATCCTTTCAAGTTTATGGATGTGCAAGGTGATATATTTAGGTTTACATTTAAGTTAAGATGCTTCATATTTTCCCCACTATCTTAATAAACTCCCAACAACCATATTTAACATCACCTACCTTTTGAGATTGAGAACAAGAATAATAAATAGATATAAATTTGACTTGATAATCGTCATTAATTAAACTATTAACTTTTCTCGGCATTTACATCACCAAAAAAAAAACACAATGATCCTATTGGTTTGATCTTCAAGTGTCAATGTTTCACCATGATTTGTATCGTGCAATTTTTCCTGACTAAAGAACGTCATTTAAAAGGCTAAATCTATAAGAACATCCATTGTAGCTCAGGAGGGAAGAAACTTGTTTTTTTTTATAGAACTTGCCTCTGTGCCTGTTGACCACTTTCATTTAAGAAATTTTAGCAATAGCTCCTTCCTTGTCTATGCTACCACATGTTGCATTTAATACTTTCAATGCCTTCTTTATATCTGCATTTCATTATGCTTGAAGGATGTCCATTCCTTGTCATGGAGTTAGTAATTCATTTTCATTTGGCTGCATTTATTTCTGGCACTTTGTTGAACACAGTGTACCTTGTGCGCATTTCCACGTTTTGAGTTTATATATTTCTTTTTTTTATGCATGTGCAAATGGAAACATCTAACAAATTTCCTATATTCCATAAAGTTAAGAGGGATGCCCAAAACACATTCTAGATTTTACCGGCTAGAGTAGTAAAAGGATGAGATTTAGATAGTTTCAAATCATGTATATTATAAATGCTTAACCTGCAATTTATGGTTAGAACAAGCTGGTTATTAGAGAGTTTGGTGCAACATTTTTTTCTATTAATTTATTTCTTTTACTTCTAATCTATTTTAAAATGATAGTTGAGTTAGTAATTTCGTAAATAGTTATTCATAATAGTACAATTATAGAAATGTTATATGATTATACTCAAGTCATTAAGATAAATTAATAGTGGAAATTATTTAATTTAGTCTGTTTCGTTGACACTATTTTCTTGATGAACTTTGGAGAGTCCCGATTAATGCGTTTCTCGTAAACTAGATCCTAACTTTGGAGATTAGTAAATTTAGATATTAGGTGGTTAATGTTTCAATGTTGTGAGTCTATTATGTTGTGAATATATAATAGTTTGTAATTGTCTTGAATTGCCTTGTTATATAATGATGTTATGTACGACTAAAAAGGTAACATTATAATATGCTCTTGGTAGGAAAGTCTTTATCTTAAATTATTATTATTTTTTTTTATCTTTACTAATCATAAATATTTGCTATTGTTTTCTTTTGTATAATTAATCTTTCTATTGTATCATAGAAGGTTATATATATAATTACATTATATTGAGCTCGATTACAAATTTTAATTGGGTGTTTATATCTCATTATGAATCCTTTAATAGAATAGTGTGGTATTCCTAAACCTAGTTGTTAGTAATTAATTTTGTGTACGTGATTAAGATTGAGGTCTTCTTGGTAGTTAGGCCTTGTCATGGTTAGAAACGAGAATAAAAGTTGGGTTTCAAAGCATTGGGAATGGCCACCCCTGTTTATTCGGTTAAAAGCTATTTGTCAACACCTACTTAGAAAATATATCCAATGGTCTCATTTTGAAGGTTATCTAAGTGATATAATTCATATATGGATACTTATCATATAGTTGAAGAACGCCATGCATAGAGTTTTGTTTAGCATCGAATTATAAGTATATTACTTATTGTTTTAACGCGTAACTCATAAAAGGTGTTATAATAGGAGGAATCCCTCTATAGCTCTTGTTCATGTTTTCCCTTTGTACTAGGAGGAGATCTCATAGATTAACCTTTTTTTTTTATCTACTCTATGTAGGTATTAAAATATCATGATACACTAAGTAATGGTTGGGTGTTATTGAAGCTGATAAGAGCTTGCTGTTTACTCAAATTTGACCAAGTCTAAAAAATTATACGATTCTCCAAAACTAGAATTTGCATTGCAACTCCTAGAGATCTAAAACCACTCTCAAACATCCTGAAACTATATACATGAAATATAGCTTTAAGTATAAGGAAGTAAATGACCATATGTAAATGTCATTTATAGTTAAATGTTTATTTCATGTATGGCTCTGAATGATACGACCAACAAATAAGTACGACTCAAACGAGTACATATACGACTCTGAATGATATGACTAGAAAGGGGTTCACAGTATTGCCCAACTCTTTGGCTATGTTTGAAAAATCCTCACGCCCAACAATGTATAATATCTTCCCTAACAAAACATTCACATATGGCATCCCAAAATCAGCACTGACACTTCCTGTGGGTGGCGCCAAAGATAATTACAAATGAATATATTTTCCACTTGTAAATTGGAGAACCAATAATATATCTGTATTGTAGAAAAATGGACCTTTCCCATTTTCATAGTCTTTTAGGCCTTGTTTCATAGTGTTGGAGCTATGTTGCTTTAATTTTATGATGTATCTTGGCTTGAACATGCTTATTTTAGTGCTAAAACTCAAAGAACGACGTCTTGTGAAGGTGTTATGAAGTGTTGTAAGACATTTCTGCATTCTTCTAGACTCTATTTAATGCATTTCACCTAAAAACCACCTTTTCATACATCAACAAGTCCTATTTTTAAGTGTTGTAAAGTCTTGTAACTAGATTTCACACTTTTCTAGGCATATTTTCCCTATTTACACCCTTCTCATGCTTTATTTTGTCATTTTATACCCTCATATGCTTATATTAAGTGTATTTTTGGGTCTTATCTTGACAAACAGCATTAAAAACAACTTTATTTCCGACACTTGGTTTTGGGTCCTAGGTGGCGTGAGTCCCCCTTGGCCCCAAATTCAAAATATTTCAAATTTCTTTCGGGATTTTTCTAAAAGTTCACTTCATGTCGGCTTGTGATGAGGTATGAACGGATACTAAGGCACAAGATTTGTATAAATAGGCATTTTTCACCTCATTTTACATCTCCTATCTCATTCACTCAAGCATTTAATATCTCCTTACACAATCAAGCACTCAAACATTTTGCATCTTCAATTCAAGCACTCTCAAGCATTTTGGAGCAGCCTTTTGACATCACTTCAGATTTGCATATTCAAGGATGTGGTAAGTTTGCTATACTTCCATGTTATTCATTTATCATTCCTATTGCATGTCATTCATTTCAATTGGGTTTAATTACTAAAGTGGGGTTTGACCAAGGCAAACCCCTATTCACTAATCCCCCAACATTTTTCCCCTTTGCATGTGTCTTTGCAGCCTTTTGTTTTGCAGATTTAACAGGTTTAAAGGTGTTGAAAAGTGGATTCCAAGTCAACTAGGCTCTTCAAATCAATTCATCATCTATTTAGTCAATTTGAGTGACTTCCAACCCATTTTCTGCAGAATTGATCTCGACAACCTGATATCCAGTCATTTCCAAATCTGGAGTAGCAGTGTTGACCTTTGACTTTTCAAAAATCTTGGGGAGGATTGATTCACCACCCTTGGCGAATGAGTCCCACTTGAAATCTGGAAATCTGCATTTTGTCAGAAATCAACTCCTGGCTGTCAGAAATTAGTTCCCGACACTTTTTCACCAGTTGGAAGACTGATTCGCCACCCTTGGTGAATGAGTCCCACTGTGAAAAATCAAAAATTTTCATCAGTATTCCAGACATTCCAGAAAGCTCACACATCATCCAGGTGCACTCAGATTTGACCCTGAACTTTCTGTTTTGCATATTTCTTTCTATCTCTTCATATTTCATAGTTTCTGCATATCACACTATGTTTTCAAAAAAGGCATAAATCTTAGTTTTGCATGCATTTTGGATCATCTCAATCAGTCAATTGCATTTAATTTAGTTAATTTGCATCATATCATATCATACATGTCCTTATTTGAATGAACATCTAGCATTTTAGGATCTAAATCTCTCTCTTTCTAGGTGAAAAACTTAGGAAGAGAGCAAGCATTTCGGGTCCTAAAATCTATGTTACATTTTGGTGGACCCGACTTTTGAACATTTTCTAAACTTCTGATTGCATCCATACATTGCATCCTAGTTTTCATTTGCATTGCAATTTAATTAGGACATTGATTTGATTTTGCATTTGTGAAAAACTCATTTAGTTTTCATTCTTGCATTCAATTTCATTAAAAAAAACAAAAACTCTGCATTCTGCATCTGTTATTGCATTCTGAAAAGCATTTAAATCATTGTTAAAATTTTGAAAAACACAAAAAAATTTCCATCCTGGGACTCATTCGCCACCCAGGGCGAATCGGTCCCTCTGCATAGTTTAGACATTACCTTTGCACTGTTTTTAGCATTTTCTTGCATTTCTGTTTCCTATATTCATATCTCTGTTACAGTTAGCAAATCTTCTGTTATTTGCATTTTACATTCTTAGAATAGCTTGCATCTCCATCCACGTCTCCTTTTTGGTACTTGCATGAGTGTTTGGTGCCCTATTGATAATACTTTAGTGAGACGAAGTTCTAGACTCATGGCATCCCACGATAACACTTTCATTGTGGACTTTGGGATCTCACGAGCTCCTACTCTTGGTATGGACAATGGTGCATTAGGCCCTAACAATACCACTTCCATGCCTTCACCTTTCCACCCTATGCATGTTGACAATCAAAACAAGTCCCTCCCGCAGGAAAAGGTTATGAATAGTCACGAGGACTTTGCACATTTACAACAAGACTTGTCACTTGAAAACATTTCCACCACTGCTATACTTGCTATTGAGAACCTTCATCGCTTACTTGAGAGTGATGATGGCTTGCATGTTTTAAAACAAATTGCCGAAATTTACAATAAACATGCCTCTTCCAATACTCCATCAACAAACATTCTTGTTACCCAAGCAACATCTCAAGTTCCTCCTCCTTCAACTATAGCTTCCATACCAACTTACACCAATCTGCAAGTCCATACAACTTCGGTTGGTACTTCTTTCCCGATTTCCACTAGCATTCCTACATCTTTTGTGGCATCGCAACCTCCTTCCACCACCTTCACACCCCTTCATATTCCTACCACTTCTCCTAACATCACCTATACTCCATCATCATTTTCCCTTCCACCTCAACCCCATTATCCTGATCCCTTCATGACACAACTCCTTAACACTGTTTCATCCATGCAACAACAACTTGCCACCATTAGCCAAGCTCAAACTACTCCAACCACATATCTTGTTCGTAGCAGCCCCTTATCATTAGAAATCTTACGTACCCCGATACCACAAGGGATAGAAATGCTGAGATTTGAGAAATATGGAGTAAAAGGAGATCCTATCAACCATGTCAATGCTTTTACTGCTTTGTGTTGTGATTTTGTCCTTGACGATAAACTCTTAGCCAACTCTTTCCAAGGACCTTGAAAGATATTGCCTTGGATTGGTTTTCCAACTTGTCTAATCATTCCATCTGTTCATTTAATGAATTGGCGGAAGCTTTCATTAATCACTTTCAAGTGCACATGACACCTAAAAAGACAATGGCTGACCTTATGCGCTGTAGACAAAACACTGATGAAAAGTAACAGATTTCATCTCTCGTTACCAATCCTTATACGCTCAAGTTGATGTCCAAATTCCAGATGCACATTTGCAAAAGATGTTTATTGAGAATTTGCACATTACCCTTCAAGATAAGCTTACGATGATGAAATTCCCTTCATTCATGCATTTGTGTACAACCTTATGTGAGTATCAAAATTTGGTTTCAAGTCGAGAGTCAAAATCCACTTTTAGCCAAATTGACAAAACTGAAAACAACAATCAACACCAAAACAACACACAAAATTTCCGCAAACCTAACAGGGGTTTCTTACAATTTAGTTCATCTCCTTCACTGCAACCAACTTCACAAGTTCAGAATTCAATGGCCGCCTCTAAAACAACCGTGCCTTATCATTACGGTGATCCAAACAAACATTTCACTCCTCTACCTGACACCCTCCATCAGACAATGACACAACTCATCCAAAAACGCATGCTCACTTTACCACCTATTCGACCACTTGATCCCAACCAACCCTTACCACCTAGCTTCAAACCTAACGCTTATTGCCATTTTCATCATCAAAATGGCGACGACACCAAACATTGCAAGCGCCTTAAACATCTAGTTCAAGACCTCATTGACTCGAGTGAATTGACCATTATGGGTGTTAATGATCAAGGCAATAAGTTCGTTGCACCCCCTAACCAAAATCTCCAAATCTTCACCAACCATATGCCTAAACACACTACCTCGTTCGTCAAGGCTAGTGAACCGTCATAGCCTGATATAATGACTGTGGATACACATACTGAACAACTTGATACATCTCCTCTTGTTGCCCAAGGTAGTCCTATGGATGAACTTGTTGCCATGATAGATGTTATCCCTCACAAGGGCCAAACCACTCAATCTCTTGATATTACCTTTTCCACTAAAGACATAATACCAAAGCTTCCTGATGGTCCTCTCTACCTAGCCGATCTATGATAAACCTACTAATGGGATATTAATAGATCCTGCTTTTGGTGAGAATGTGATCACAAAAGAGTTCCTAGTATTACATGATCTATATCAAGATAACTATAATCCACCGACTGCATGGATTAAAACACATCGTGGTTTTGCATGCCCTACGATTGGATTGATCGTGTTACCTTTACAAATAGGAGCTAAGATTTTGGAGGTAACGTTTTCTATTATTCCACAATCCCACCAATTTCGTTTGCGGTTAGGCCTTCCTTGGCTTCGCTCAATGAAAGTGGTCCCATCAATCATTCACAAGTGTTTGAAGTTTCCACATGGCAATGAGGTATTGATTGTAAACCATAGTGGCTTTAATCCTTTATCTTCCAAAGGTAACTTTTCATTAGAATCCTTTTGGCTTGAACCCATGGAATCTATCACTCCTCGTAAGGACTTCTTTTACATTGCTTATCAAAAGTTTAAAGCCAAAAAGATTGCCGAATTATCCCTTCGTCGCACACCTTCATCCACTTCCACTCCTATCCTCGATGAAACCATGATCACACCTGCATCTGATATTCAACAAACCATCACACCCTTTGACACATCTCTTCCTGATACTTCCCAGCCATCATCTAAACGATCAAGAGACCACGAAATGGTTCCTGCCTCACTTCCTCGTATCAAACAAATATATAAAGCAAAAGAGAAAGTGATTAATCCTTCCCCTTCGGTTTCTTCTACTATTTCCCTTTCGGAAGTTGACGAACCTATGCGGACTCAATCCGCTCCTACACCTCAACAACTCCAAAACAAAAAACGAAACCGTGCTGCTCGGGAACGTCGCCGTCGTTGTCGTCTCCTTACTCATACAAAAACCAATCATGACAACTAATCTTTACCTTTGACAGAAGAAATAGATGGCCATCCTGACCAACCACATGACATTTCAACTCAACAATCGCAACCAAATCAACATATTCGACCCACACTCTTGATACATCCATCCTTAGAAATCACTCTTCGTCCTCCCGTCGTTATTAATCTCGATGATGACGATGGAGATGTGACGATTGCTAACATAGATGAAACAATAAACAACGACTTGAACTCTTTATTTTCATCTACAATGAGCTTAAATGATAAATCCTCTCCGACAAGTGAAGAACCTGGTACAACTCCTAGTTCGGCTCTTGTGATTCCTCCTTTAAACAGTCAATCACCTTCGCATTCCATTGAACATGACTGGGAGGCAGATGACTTCATGGATGATTTACATTTGCCTACTTAGTCTTTTTCTTCACATGCATTTTCCTTTTTCTTTTCATGTGTGTATCGTGTTCCCCCGTATCGTGCATTTGATGTCTCCTTCTCTTTGTACACTTCTTCTATCTGTATCTCTATTCTTCCCCTTGTCTCTGTCTTTTTTTGTTTTGTGTTTTTCCTTTTGGGGATGATGCAAAGCGTAGAGACGCCCTATGTCTCTTCCATGTTGACCCAAATGGTCCTTGTCTTTTTCTTTTGTTTTGAGTTTTCCATTTGGGGATGACGCAAACCATTGATACCGAAATGTCTCCTTCATGTTGACTCAAAAGTTTTCTTTTTTTTAATTTTCTTTTTCGCTTGTGTTTTCCTTTGGGGACGATGCAAAGCGTCGAGACCGCAATGTCTCTTCCATGTTGACTCAAATTGGACTAACTTTTACCTTTGTTTTTCGCTCTTTTTATGTCATTCTTCTAGTTCTATGTGCTTTGGGGAATGATAACAGTTCCGAGCTCTTTCATACAAAATACAAACACACTGCAACAACGAACATACTGACCCCAAATCCATACATCCCTTATGTGTTTGGTGTGTTTTCTTTTCTGGGGGGCAACTCCCTTCCTTTTTTTCTTTTTCATTTTTCTTGACATGACGCAGCTTAACTTCGAAACATATGACTTGGCATAGGGCTTTCCAAGTTGGCTCTCATGTCTTGTTTTCTTTTTGGCATTTTCTTTTCCTCTCTACTTTCAAGTAATTGCTCACAGAACGATGTGTAGCAATTCCTTTAAAGTGGGGGCATACATTACCATTATTTCATTTGCATTCTTAGCGAAGCCTTGTTGTTTGCGTGATGCGTTTGTCACTTTGTGGATGACATTGGGAATGATGTCCTTCATAAGTGTGATCTATCTCAGCATATTGCATTCCTCTTTATGGTTTGATGCGACGCACTGCATCCCCTAAGTTGTGAATATACTATTCTTTGATTGGTCCTCTTTTGGAGACATTAGACACAATGTTCCCTAAGTGACTGACCTTGCATAAATTGAACAAGACTCCTTTGAACATATTACACATAACATTTTTACATATTGCATTATCATTCAGCCACCTTGCATAACACAACTTGCATGCCTGTGGCGCTGTCTTACTTGTTTGGCCGCCTTGCATAACACAACTTGCATGCCTATGGTGCCATCCTATTTTAAACCAACATTTGCATTTCCTTTTGTCTTTGTGGCGCCTTGTTAAAGTTATCGAACGGGTATAGCTTTAGCATGGTTGAGCGGGAAGCCCAACTAGCGGCATGACTTTTCCCCATAGCCACTTTTGTGTTTGTTTGTGAGTGCATACCAACTAGCGTATGTATCTTACTTTTTGGGCTTCTCACCCCGCGAACAACTAGTTCCGTGGCCCCAGAGTGAGTACACATTTTCTTTTTCAAACAATCAGCCTAGATCTCTTTTCACAACTAGTTGGATTGATGATCGAAGCTTCACTCAATTCATTTCAACACTTGTGTGTTCCTTTGTCTTTATGTTCAGTTTGTCATGGGATCTTCATCCTGGGGGTTTGATCATCCTCCTTGTTTGTTGTATTTCATCTTACTAACATAAGTGCATTCTAACCCTCTTCTTGATGTTCATGGCTACTTTAGTGTGAGGAAGCAAGTTTCTCTCACTAAAGTGGGGGCTAAATGTACCATAGAAAAATGGACCTTTCCCATTTTCATAGTCGTTTAGGCCTTGTTTCATAGTGTTGGAGCTATGTTGCTTTAATTTTATGATGTATCTTGGATTGAACATGCTTATTTTGGTGCTAAAACTCAAAGAATGACGTCTTGTGAAGGTGTTGTGAAGTGTTGTAAGACATTTCTACATTCTTCTAGACTTTATTTTATGCATTTCACTTAAAAACCACCTTTTCATACATCAACAAGTCCTATTTTGAAGTGTATTAAAGTCTTGTAACTAGATTTCACACTTTTCTAGGCATATTTTCCCTATTTACACCCTTCTCATCTTGATCCCCTAGATTTCACTCTAAAAGAATCAACGGACTCATCTTGATCCCTTGAACACAATGCCACTATTTGAATTCTATTCAGAAAAGGATGGTGCTCTCCAAAAAAGATGGAGCTTCTAGAGATGTTGAAATGACCAAAAAATGGGGACATTTCAAAAAACCATGGTTAAATTTGGCTTCTTTTCGCATTGGATAAATTGGATCTTTAGCTACATTTCAAGCCCTAGATATTTAGTGCTTATAAACAACAACCCAATTGGCTTCTTTTCTCCTTCAAGAGGATTAAGGCAAGGGGATCCAATATTGCCTTTTCTTTTCATAATCATGGTAGATGCTCTAGGAAGATCACTACAAGTGGCAGTCAACAATGGTTTGTGGAAAGGGATCAAGTTAACCAACGAAGTCAATGTGGTTTCATAGCAACAATTTGTGGATGATATGATCCTCTTTGGAGAAGTTGGCATGAACGAGGTAAGACAAATCAAAAGCTTATTAAATGCACAAAGGCATTAGGGCAAATCATAAACTTTGATAAATTGGAGATAACTTTTTTTAATGTAAGATTGACTCTACAAAAACAACTGGCTGTTTGTCTTGGGTTTAAGGTGGGGAATCTCCCAAGTAAGTATCTAGGGGTTCCTCTCTTCAAAGGGGCTAGTAGAGCATTGCTGAAAGACTTTTTGAACCATTTCATTGCGAAAATGTCAACTTGGAAAGGGAATGGCTTTTATTTTTTGGAGAAATTTTGTTGTTGAAGTTAGTGATCTTTGCTTTCCTCATTTTCTTATGTCCTGCCTTAGAATTCCCAAAAAAGCTAGTGATGACTTGGAAAGAATGATGAAAATTTAATATGGCAAGGCAACTCCAAATCGAAGAAAATTCCCCTAGTAGGATGGAATATGGTGTGCACTCCAAGGGAATAGAGCATTCATTAGAATAAAGCGCTTAGAGCCAAAATGATTTGGATTCTACAAATGAAACTTGAGTTGAAGTGTTCCAAAAGTTACATCATAAATAATTGGATTCCTCTTCATCATCTCGGATCCTAACAACAATGATTCTCCCCAGGGTTTCACACCTTTGGAACTTAATGCTTTCTTGTAGGAGAATAATCACACAATATCTTACTTAGGAAATTTGTGATGGTTGCAACACAAAGTTTTGGGATGAATTGTGGAACGAATATCAAGTGCTCTCAATGAGAGAAAATCTAAATGAAGCAAAAGCAATACTCATAGCACTTTGAGGAATGAAAGTTTGAGAATACCTATATCTAGGGTTTGTTAATGGAATGGTTGAATGTTCATGGAAGGATGTGAAAGGGTTAGGGATCCCATAGGGTCAAGCTGAACTTCTTCTAAAGTAGTTGTCCCAATGAAAAGTTTTCATAAAGAAGAATGAGGATAATCTCAAGTGGAGCTGCTCAAAGTCAGGTAACTACAATGTTAAGATGGGTTATAATGCTGCTGCTATGAATCCAACAAAGAGCGATTGAAGAACACAATTACGTTGGAGCAAGAACTATCTTCCCAAAGTAGGTGCCTTTGCTTGGTTTGCTATACTCAGAAAGATCTTAACTGTGAACGAGTTTAAAAAACTAAGATACTTTGGTCCTTCAGTGTGTGTGCATAGTGGGTTACCTACAAAATCTATGAATCACTTGTTGGTCTCTTGCCCCTCCTTATATAGATGTTGGCAATGGCTTTGTGCTTGTTTGGGTTGGTTAGGGACACTCCCTAATGATTGTATTGCAATCTTCATCTCTTGGCCTAATATGCAAAGCACTTAAGTGTTTTCGTGCCTTTGGAAGATTGTCCCTCAATTCTTATTTGGGAGTTTTGGAAACAATGAAATAGGATTAATTTTTAGGATAAAGATATAGTTGAAGGCACATTTCTAGATAGAGTGAAACAACATTTGAAGAAGTGGCCATTACCACCCTAACCCTCCCAAAACAGAAACTTCTTAGCTTGGAATAATGAAATCCTAAAGAAGTGGAAAGGATTAAAGGCTCCCCATGTTCAAGGGGTGATTAGAATTAATTCTATTTCCAATCCTCGAGTTGGAGTCTTCCCCTCCTATAAGTTGGCTAAAGATGAACTTTGATGGGGCAGCAAGGGGCATCCAATGCTTGTCTAGTGCAGGTTTTATCTTTGAAGACAATGGGAAGTTATTTGGTACAACTTCAAAGAAATTGACGATTGTCACCAACAATAAAGCAAAAGTACAAGCATTCTTTATGGAGTGTCATTCAAACTGTTTTTTCTTGAAGTTCTTACAAATATTTGATGAAATGCATAACCCTCACACTTTCTAATCACCCAATTCTTGATGTGGGCAAGGTGAGAGCATATGGTGTTTGGGATATTAACTCACAACAAACCACATTTTTACAATGTATGCAAACTGGAAAATTTATTAGATTAACCATGTCTTGGCGGCATTGCCATCTAGACTTACAATCAACTGCTGGTGAACTGCATACATGATTACAATATGAGTGATAAAGCAATGAAATTCTCTTCTATTTTCAAATCTAGGAATTATAACAAATAGTTGTCCAACAATCTGGAAAAAGACATTTCGTCAAACAGTTGGAAAGCAAACTGTATAAAATGTAAAATACCTGGATTAGTGCAGCCGATACAAATATGATATGGACCCTTTGTACACAAGCTCCAAAATCTGTAAGCTGAATACTTATGTCAATGCTTCAAAACTTCCCCTAACTAGTATTTCTGTATGGCAGTTTTTTAATATGTTTGATAGACTGAATTAGAAACCCAACTAAATTAGAAACCAAATCTGCAATCTTAGTATCAAATATTATTTTTTCCACAAAATTCCCTTTTATATTAGTTATAATCTTATGTTTTAGTGTATAATTTCTCCAAAGCATACATAAAGAGGCGGCTGGGATTTTGGAGACCCAAAATGACAGCAAGAATTAAATATTATTAAAGCTGTCCCCTCACTCAATGCTATGATTCCTTTAGCATTTGCAAAAAGCCCATCTCCCTTCCTTAATTGGCTGTGGTTGGGCCCACAAGCCTTACGTTTATTTATTTCTTAATCCTCTGACTTTTGTAACAGTAGTATACTATTTGCTGGGCATGAAAATTGACTTACTATAAGCTGCGACAAGGGAAGGAGTCACCAACTTGTTAGAAGATGTGTTAGGGGTTGCTCCCCAGCCATACAACACAAAGGTTAACCTTTTCTAGTTTTTTCCCCTTCACCTTGTCTTAGGTGCTCACTAATAATCCATCATATAATATGATTTGACTATTCTTCACTAAGTAAATTAGTATGGCTAATAGCTGTGGCACTTGATAATAGCAAACAAAAGTTTTCAGCAGTCATTAAAGGCTATGATCAGGCCCAACTCATAATAATACAACAGTTTTTGAATAAACAACAGTAAAAGGAGGTACAGTAGTACCTTTATCAGCACCATTATTAATAAAACTTAATCATTGAAATTTTGTATGTAAAAATATATATATTTTGGTGTCACACAGATTTTGGAAAATAACATCAAGTGAATATATTCTGAGAAATCCCAAATAACCAAAATAACTTGGAAAACCACAAACCAATTAAAATCCAAAAACTCTTCAATCTTCGGCACAACTTCGGAAATCTTCAATATGGTCCTAAAACTAATCTTTCTGCACAAATGCAATTCCTAAATGAAATTGCCTCTATTGGATAAGAGGGTTTTTGTCCCCAAGTCCAATCCAGAAACCAAGAGGGTTTTCATTCTCTAGCTAAATGATGAACACCATATGCTCAATCTTCAAGAAAGGGGTTTTTTTGGCAACAAACAATGGACGTGTTTTCCTCCAGCCCAACCCTTTTATGATCACCTGTTCGCTATTTTTAACCTTCCCACTAGAAGTTTCTAGAAATTTCTTTTCTTTTTAATTTGATATTTCAATTTGCCCCTTGTCCTAGTGACATCATTTTAGGCCCTCTTTTAAAAACACTTTATAATAACCCTTAGGTACTTAAGAGTTTAATAATAAAATATAAGTTGCCATTTTATAAAATTAAATTACTTTTTAGGGAACTTAAATTAAATTGCTAAATTATTTTCTTAGCTAAAAAAAAGGGGACATGACCCCTTCTTGATCTTTAGGAAGGAGATTCAATGATCATCATCAATGCCACTCATAATAGGGGCTCTTTGAATTGGACAATTATCAATATCTAACAAGAACCCTTGTTTGTCGTAGATTTTTTAGAGCATTTTCTCTATAACATGTATAGTGAGAAATCAACAAGGAAGTAGACTTCCTAGTTAACTATATCATCAACAAAGAAGCGGAGTGCATAATTGACAAGCATGTAGATGCCTAGGAATCTTTTGATACTGCTTTCAAATTATTAAAAAAGCTATCGTCTTAAGCATTGATCCTCAATTCTTTAGTTGGGCTAAGGGTAGAATTTCATTGGATTTGGCCTTACACTTAAAATCATTAAATAACACCATTGGTGACTTGAGAAGCTTGCAAATGAACTAATTGCATGAAGAAACATGATGGGTGAGTACAACAAAGGTAACAACATTAATGTAGGAAGAATGATAGGCTTCACGCTGAATGTAATGTCCCCATTTTTAGCCCTACGCTTTCCAGTGACCGTTAGCCTATTTCTGGAGGCCTATAGGCTAGTCGGAGGCAAAATTAGGGTTTCCTATTTTCTAGGAGGTTTCCTTCTAAGTTTTTCAGGGATTCCATGCAGGAGTTTGGCAAAGTGTTTTCTGGGTTGTTTTGGATTTTCAGAGGGCTTCAGAGGGGTGTGTCATGCATTTCAATTAGAGGATATTTTTTGGACTTACTATTTTTAGTAAGTTATGATGATTGCTCGGTTTGTGCTCAAATGGAGTTTGGAGTCAACATTTTTAGCAGTATACTATTTTTAGTAAGTGCTATTTTTGGTAGTGCAGTCTGGCAGTAGCTCAACACACAGTTTCTAATTCTGGTAGTGAGGCAGTTCTATTTTGGTAATGGCTTCTCCAGCATTCTTGGAGCTCGAAAAAAAGGAAAGTTTTATAACTTAAGTCACATTATATTTCAATATTGCTTTTGGACCCCATGTCTAGGCATTATGACTTGAAGTTGTGTTTAAAAGGTGGACCTCATTTTGATTGCCTAAATTGGAGATTGAAATGTTTTAAGTTATATTTTATCTGAAGGTAAAGAGGATGCCACAATTCTCAAGCAATGAGTTTAATATGTATTATTTTATTTGTCTTATTTGGGCGTCCCTTTTTGGAGGGAAATGAAGTTTGAATTCCTAGGGTTGGAAATCTATAAATACAGTGCTTTGCCTCTTCATTTGGTATCTCATTTGTATCATAACGAAGTGCTGATGAATTTTATTCAGACTCTTGCTTCGAGGTTGAGATGCCTCCTAGTTTCTTCATCAATTTCGAGTTTGAAAGACAACTCCTAGCTGATCAGTGACTGCTTCTTCACTTAGAGGTTGCAGATTGAGCTTCAATGGTGATGGCTACATTGGCGATTTCAGTTTGGTGTGGCTTTGATGTTTTCTAGGAATATTTTGGTATGCTCTTTGCTGTTTGGAGTTTTTGGAGTGTTATTTGATGCTACTGCAGACCCATGTTCATGTTTGTACCCTTTCAGAGACTTGGCGGATTTTCGTGGGTGTTGGCTTGTTTGGATCCTTGCTAAAGAGCGCCCCCTTGCCTAGAATCTCAGATTTTTAATAGAAGAACCTGATTTTTGCTGCTGGTTGCCCTCCTCAGGGCGCCCTAACTCCTTTTTTTGGGTGCATTGGGATGCATGCAGAAATAGTCAGAGCTGTTTGGTGGACTTTAGCTGCTTGGACTTGGATGCCCAGGTCTTAGGTGCCATTTGCATTCAGTTTGAGGTCATTCAGAGGAGTATTGAGGATGTTATGAGTGTTTGATGGAGTTCCAAGCTTGCTGATCAGAAAATCAGAATGCTGCCATTTTATATCAGACCTGGTATTTTCAGTATTTTGTCTTCATTTCTTGATGCTTATCTTTGTAGTTGTCATGGAGATGATTTTCTAACTCTTGGGCTTTCATATTGCTAAAGTTGTCTCATGATCCATTGTATATGACTCAATATTGTAACGTTGTTTTCAGTAGTACTCATCAACTCTTTCATTTCTGTACTTGTGCTTTCATTCCCACTGAAAAATGGAAGAGGTTGGCTTGCTGCCTAGTTGCTTTCTGTTTTTGTTACCCGCTGAAAAGTGGAAGAGGCTGACTTGCCGCCTAAGCATTTACATTTCTTTTACTTTTCCTGTAGCCTATTGAAAAGTGGAAGAGGCTGGCTTGCCGCCTAAGCATTTACATTTTCTATATTGGCCGGCTTGCTGCCAATATCATTTGTACTTCCAACATTTCAGTTATTTGCTAACAGATCCCCTTACACCGTATGCTCTCACCTTGCCCACTCTGGGAACTGGGTGATCAGAAAGTGAAGGGTTGCATTCTAGTTTGTTATCTTTCTTGAGCTAACATTAACAGGTGAAGTGTTGTGTGCTAAAAATTCGGGAAAAAACTGAGGGGGATATTTCATTGAAATGACATCTGCAGTAGTTGATTTGATAGAATTCTTATCTCTACTGTGCATCTTGCTGAAAAGCCTAGTGTGGTGTTTGAAACATGGATTCCAATGTTAGATTGATAGTTAACAAAAGACAAACTGCATTCTTGGGAAATATCTCAGGTCAACGAATAAAGGTTTTCAAGACTAAATTTGGAGTTGTTATTCACGCCATTAGAATAGCTTTAGGGGATGAATTCTTGGCATCTAATTATAGGAATCAAGTTAACATTGATAATCTCAATGTTTTATTGCTGTTTTGGTAGATCTAAACGAGGATAAATATATCATCAAGACTTTGGGCTGGGTTCTCATCGAATTAGCTTAGTTGGGAGGGCTAGACTAGATATTGAATGATGTGTTCCTAGACATGGCTTTGCCATTCCAATTGCAGCCTTGTTGATCAACAATGGTGCGGTAACCAACAAGTGGATTTTCTTCACTCCCTAATTGGTGATTGAGTAGAGAAGAATAGGAGAAATAAGGCTTTTTTGGTAGTGTATTTCTTGAAGAATGTGATAAGGGTGGCTCCACTGAATGAAGCAGACTGAAATTTTGTGCTCATTGAAGTGAAAGGCAATGGTGGAAATAAGCCTCACTCACAGGCAACTTCTTATTCAAAATATTATAGATATTAATGTAGCTATATTATTATAGGGATTGGGCATGGCCAATTTTGTCTTCCTATGGCCACAACAGTTTTGTGATCTTCATAATTCCCCATTATCAAAGGTTTTTGTAAATATTGCATGCTTGCTTAGAGGTTGCATACATTGTATATTTTTACATATGTTGATGCAAAAGGAGTAGTTGCCAAGACTGCAATTAATCTTCCAAAAAATGATTCTTTATGAAAAATCTGCACTTTTAAAAAATTGGTGCCAAAAAAATGGGTCTCAAGTGACAAGATGTTGCCTAATGAAGGTTGGTGTTGTGATTGGCAAATTTGACAAAAAATGGCACAAATGATTCTTTTTGGGGTGTGACCTTTTGCCACATTGAGCCCACTCATTGGTCTTTCAATGCCAAACTTTAACATGCTAAAAAAAAGTCCCTGCAATTTTTTTTTTTTTTGTAAAGGAAAGGACCCAAGTTTGGGGTGTTGAGGTGGTTTGAGGTTAGTCAATAGAAAAACATGGAGTGGAGGTTGATGCCTAGGTTTGGTGAACTCATAGGACAGCAGGGTAACAAGGTTGCCACACCTTTAGGTAGGAGACCATTGAGCCTTTGGGCTTGTGTGGTTAAGGTTGACACTTTGAGGCCATGAAGCTTTGGCTTGAATGACTCAAGCTAGCATTACTAGGGTTAAGTTGGGGTGACTAGGGTTAGGCTGGCTTGTCTATTTGATTTTTTTTTGTTTGAAAAATAAGCCAAATTGTGAAAACTTTTTTGCCGCAAATGGACTTAGAGGAATATTAAAAGCCTCTAAAGTTGAAATATTGGCTCTAATGCCCAAAAAAGGTCAATTTTTTTAATTTATTTGAAAAACTTTAAAATCTCAAATCTGATTTTTTTCAAATTACTCCAGATTTTATTTGTTTATTCTTAAAATCCCCCTTAATCAAGATGCACTTAGTTAATTCTCAGCCTATTTAGAACCACCTTCTACTTGTAAAGAGAAAATTTAAGCAAAAAGTTAAAATGGAGAGAGGAGAGGAAGTGTGGTGAAAACAAGGATTTGTGGAAAACTCAATGAGAGAAACGAGGAAAAAAATACAGTGCCTCGAGCATTGATTTTCTAAGCTTTTTAGATTTTTTTTTTACATGGGTGCATGGGCTCTCGTGTCATGTGATAAGTGTGGAAACTCGTAACTTGCTTAAAAAAGGACCTAGGATTATATCTTAGGCATCAACACACACCAAATGCTATGAATCTAAATTCAAAACACTAGAGAATAGCATAATAAGTTAATAACAATACACTAGTGAGCTCCTCACATGGGGATTATCTCATATAATGTCTCCTCATGCCCATCCCCTCACCTTGTTTTCTTAAGGAAGCCTTAATGTATAGAATTCTCATCTAACAATAAAAGTGATCCTATCGGCCATATTACATTACCCATAATTTTGATTGGCCAAATTGCATGTTCAAGTCATATTGGTTAGCTTGCACAACAATTGACTTTTTCTAATTTCCTAATTACTTAAGATAGGAAATATCTCGTATTTCTAACTTAGGATAGCCTAATTATCTAAATAAGCTTATGAAAATTTAAGCTCACATAACCACACCAACATCATCATAGTCAATTTCAAATCTATTAGAAAAAATATTACCTTGAATTACAAAGGGTATAACTTCTTGTTGGAGTCTTAGATTGAGGCAAATTTTTTTTCAATGGAAAGTAGACTCAAACACACTTCCAATGAATGGGGAATTTATGATCAAGATGATAAAGTAATGGAGGAGAGTATGAAGTGGAATATTTCTTGGGTTGTTTCTTAGTTATTAATAATTTATGACAAAACATCTCTTGATTACCACAATTAAAACTATTCATATACGTGGATGGCAATTTCTTTGAAGACAAATTACCCTGGGTTTCTATATATTGCCATAGATGGCCAAGATCAATACAAGCTTCTCCTAATTCCATTGTTACATAAAACCACTATTACAAGCTTTTAAAACATATAACACTATTACATTCTAACAAACAAAAAGGAGATATTGAATCAAAAGGCACAAGCTGCCATAATATACTCTCAAAACCAAATACCAAAACCACAAAAATCCATTACACCACCTTTATACCACACCCCATTGCTCTTTGCATCTCACTACATCTTCTATGTTGACCACATATTCCTCCACCCATGCTATTGCTCTTGGCACTCCATTCACATGCGTATAGTTTTGATCTTCACCTAAAAGTGTTGGAAATTACAAGCCAAAACACATCTTTATAGCGACGAGCCTTGTGAATAGAACCTCCACAGAAGATTAGTAGAGAGAAATCTCCCCATCTTCTATGTACCATTTCAATGGTTGATTCTTACCCATGTTAACATCCTCCCAACTTCTGTGTACCATTTCAATGGGTGATTCTTAGCCATGCTAACATCTTCCTAGTACCATAACATGATGCCATTAGCACACCAACCTCATGAGGAAGCTCCTTTATCTTTTCTTGCCTAATCAACAACACAACTGTTGAATACGTAGATTTTGCAAGGTTACTGCCTCTAGCTTCCTTCATATTTGAGCCCCTAGGGACCTCTCCAAATTGAACAATTTCCATGCTACTAATTTGGTCTGGTAGGAACATCTTCAACAAACAAACTCTCAAGATCTGCATTTGGGACAAATTAAACAAAATTCATGACAAAATCGCTATGTAGAGTTGCTTTTGGTCTATTTCCTTTTGCTATTCCCCAACACCCAGTATTCCTCTAACAAACCCTAATGCCATATAGATGATCTGTCATGTGAAGGAATATATTAATGGAGGACATCTTGACCGATAATGGAGGACATCGTGACTGATAATGGCGGTCATTGCGACCGATAATGGAGGTCATTGCGACCTATAATGGAGAACATTGCATCCTATAATGGAAAACTTTTTCTATAATGGGGGGACCAAGCAGACCCAAAAGACTAAATCATAAGAGAAAGGGAAAGAGTTGGCATGATGGATCCTAGGCTCCCCGTCAGGTCATGTGCCCCACATTCTCTTATGGTTGAACCCTCCAAGGATAGTAGAATGCATTATGAACATTTGTGTGACAACCATTGTGATGTGCTAGTTAGCCATTGTGTATGTGATGAATATTAGAGCTAGTCACTACGGATTTAGAACTTGCCATTCTATTTATGATTACTTTATGCTTTAAAAAAAAACTATGAAAATGTTAAAAATGTTGTCTGTCAAGTTGCTTAAGCTGGTTGGCTGGTTGCTTGAGCTACTTGCCTGTGTGCTCGAGCTGGTTGCTTGCTTGCTTGAGTTACTTGTTTGCCTGCTTGAGCTACTTGCTTGTGTGGTTGAGCTACCTACTTGCTTGGTTGAGCTACTTGTTTGCTTGGTTGAGCTACTTGTTTGCTTGGATGAGCTACTTGTTTTCCGAGTTGAGCTACTTGCCTGCTTGGTTGAGCTCCTTGTTTGTTTGCTTCAATTTCTGATTCATGTGGTTTTAAATTATACTGATTCACAAACTCCAACTCTTGGGTTTTGAGAGTTATGGAGAAATAATAGCACTTAAGAATATTAGTCGATACATTGTCCTCATAACCAGAATAACCATCACTTGGTTTAGAACTTCCAACTCCTATCAAAGCTAATATCATCACCACAAGGAGCAACGTCTTAAAATTACATATCTTAGATTATGATTGATTGAGGGCAGCAATAGATGATCAATACCAGGGAAGACTAGGGAGCCTTTATTTCCCATGCAAAACTATAAATTTCCTTGAACTTAGAGTCGAGTTGAGCTCCAATCCCCTATGAAGAACCTCAAAACATGATTACCAAATAATATTGGACCTTAAATGAGATCTCTATAATGCCATGCAATAAGTGCTGAACACATTTACTTTCTTGGGAAACCTCTAACATAACTTATAAGGGATTACAACATGTGATCAAATCAATGCATATGTACTTTCTTTTTCTTCTTCTACTTCTTCTCCTTTGCATCTTATGTGCCAAAACTCAATCCTTTTTTGTCATCATATTTGATAATATAAATGAGGTATTGCTGTGAAGCACATTTTTACTCAATACTAGTTTCTAGTTAGCAGCTACCGATAGGAATATTCTTAGTTAGTCTTAGTTGATGAATATTGCTCTTTTGTATTACCATGGGTCAAATACCATTATGGTTTAGGGTAAGGTTTCTATATATACGAGATCTATTCACCTTCTTGGTATTCAAATCCATATCAATATGAATATGTGGAATATTTTCAATGTTTTACAATTTTTGAAGAATTATTTCTTTAGCCTTTTGGATTATCAGGTGCAGTCCTATATTTTGGATGTGTAGGTGCACCCATTTATCTTAACATTTTTGTAGTTGTCTCTTGTGTTTGCAGAAATACTAAATTGGAAAGAAGTCATGAAATGCAATTATATGCTCAATTCTCCTATTGTGCAAATGAGTCAAGATGACAAATGTTTGTGACAGAGATCTAAAACGCAGATAATAAATAAGACTAACGCTGAAGAGTAAAGGAATAAACTTTGGGTTATAGGAATTGTATCTGTGATGGCATTCCTTATGAATTTGCCTTGTTTGGAATTTGTGCTTCAATGCATCTAATTTTTTCTACATAAATTGTTGATACTCAGTTGTTGCACCCACGATTTACAATATTAATTCCATGTGGAGAGCACTAGCATGGCAAGTCTTGCAAATGTGTGACCTTATTGTAGGACAATCTCTGGGTTGAAAAGCCAGTTCCTTTTCTATACTAACCAAGTCCAAATTGACTGGGGGTGAAAAGGGGAAAAAGAACATAAAACATTAAGGGATTCAAATGGTGATGCATGAGAATAGAATACCTCTTTCACTCGCACAATAATTGAAACCATGAAATTCAGTAGTCAAACAAAACTTAGATTAAGCACAATTGCAGTAATATAAAAGACAAATACATCTGTAAATTACAGTATGGAAGATCTTGCACATTTACATACTACAGAAGACCAGTAGAGGTTTGAACACATGAACTGAAGCTTCCGAGTTTCAAATGAAAAACAGAGCAAAGGACTGCACAGAAGGTTTTAGAAAATACATTTATAAAAGAAGAGGCAAAAACAAAATAGAATAATATTAATTACTCCACCAAGTCAGTTGCAGAAACTCCCGCTTGAAATAGGAAAAAAAATGTGTGCAGAACTGCTGCATGAATCGTGCAACTGCTGCTTGCCACTACTAACTGCTTAAAAGCGGAGTGCTAACTGCATGCAACTGTTGTTTGAAGTGAACTACTTGATCTCTTTTTCCTGAGTTATTTCCAAAAATCCTAGGTTCTTTTATCATTGTGAGCTCTATCTTTAACACTTTCTATGGGCCTTTGTTTAATATTAGGGCAAAGCTTTAATATCATGCAAGCTTTAATTCTATGGGCCTTTGTGAGCTCTATCTTTAACACTTTCTATGGGCCTTTGTTTTTTATTAGGGCAAAGCTTTAATATTCATGCAGTCAAGAGGATGCCTAAGCCATTTGCATTTGATTTGAAGAAGTAGGACCCTGAAATCTTGATCCACAAGTTTGAAATGATTTAATCTTCAACTCTCATGTGCTGGTTATTTACTGGTAATCTGCAACTACTAAAATCTACAAACCTTTGTTCCAGATCTGCAATGATAATTACAAAACCTGATTTATTCTTCAAAGCAAAACTCAAATTTATGCTCATATGTTGATCTCTGAGTGAAACCAATCAAGTAGGATCCTTGGACGATCTTGCACACTTGTAGAACTTGTTCTAAGAGAGGGTATCCATCCTCAATTAGCCATGAAAGATAAACTTGCAGCAGCAGCTCATAAAATGATAATATATTCTGAATAATTGAATAATGAGCCAAACCCTTGCCTTATAGAGAAGGACGCCACTTTTAGATATTTCAGCCTTTGACAAAGTCAACATAAAATATCTCCTCTGATTTATTATTAAATCTTTGTCAAAGTGACTTTTTCACTTAAATATTTCATAAAGTGACTTATTTCACTTAAATACTCCATAAAGTGACTTTTTCAATTAAATATTTCATCAAACACTATTTGTAGAAGAAGCATCCTGCCAAACATAGAGGATCCCAGAGTCCACAATCCAATTGGAAGCTTGTCATACTCATCATCTGCTGACCTCCATTGCGCGACTCTGATATATTTTCCACCAAATTGAAGATGGTGAAGCAACCCACTGTAATAAACTCCACCTGGATCCCATGGACAATTTTGAAATTTGTCCTTCCCGTCTCTTGGTGACTCCTCCTGCCCCATGCCAACTATGCCTGTAGTGCTAAGCTGCTCGGAATCTGCTCCTATATTCTGTATCCCAATAGTATGCACATCCGGTAGAAGCAACTCACGACACCTGTAAGATTTGTTCCCGTCATTCGTAGAAGGAAAAACCTCATACCAACCATCCAATCGAACTAATGTGCCAAGCTCATTACCTCTAGGATCCCAACACACCAAACCCTCGCATTCATCAAACCCACATAGTGTCATCCCCATCCACTATACATACCACTCTGAAAGATCTCCTCTTGATGTGAGAGATGCCCATCACAAGTGCATAGAAAAACATACTAACCCCTACTAGGCTGCTGATATAAATTGGAACAGCACCAAGCAAACTGAAATCCATACCTATGATGGTGTAAAAGGTACCTCCAATGTCATATGATGATAGCGTCTCATCATTATGCCAACTTCCAACACTGAAGTAATGATCCCAACCTCTCCAATCCATCCATACAACTCCTGTCCTCAAGGTAGACCCTAAAAATTCCTGGACCAACAAAGTAGGACAGCCCTTTATTCTTGATGCCCAATAATTGAATGGTGCCCCTGGATCCCATACTCTTGTGTGTAGACGTGCATGGATTCCTTCATCCTTCTTATGATGCTTCCATTGATGAAAATAACTTTGTAATGACAAAATACAAAGCATCAATCCACTGCTCTCATGCTTACCTCCATGCAGTGGGTTATAATCTAGTAGACAATCTAATTGGTTACCTTCAATTGTTGATTTGAGAATTGCAACAAGCTCAAACCAAACATTTTCCTCAATTGCATAATTTTCAACAAAGCTTTTTTGTAAATCCAACTTGTGCGTTTCGTGAATTGAAACACTCTGCTCATAGGCTGCATTAACATCATCTGAATGAGTAAAAGGTTCATCAGTAGTTGCTGATTTGAAAGTTTCAACATGCTCCAAACCAAAATTCAAATCAAGTAGAGCATCTTCCTCATGCACATCCTGGAACTCCACTTCGTAAAGTGGGTTATCATAAGGTATCTTGCCTTCCATCTCAAAAAATGGATTAGAAAAATTCTGAAAATTACTTTCAACATTTGGTTGAAGCCAATCATCCACATGATCTAACTCTCCTTCACAAGGAGGCTCTATGTTATCTTCTTCAATTTTACTAAGTACTCTCCCTCTACATTTGCTTTAGAATTTTCAGCTTCATTATCATTTGTTTTTGGTTCCAATATTTTATTTTCAATCTCGCCCTTATGTTTGGATTTTACCACTGTCATATAGTACCCCTTAATGTCAGGGTCCTTCATAAGTTTGGAGAGTCCTATCAACTCGGAAATAGACTTACCAGAAGTGTACATCTTTCCACTATTTGTACCCCTGCTGTGCACCTATTTCTTCCCACTCATGAAATAACCTCACAGGATGGCAGGATTTAAACGCTCTGATACCATTGAAACAACCCCTATGGTGTTTGAATCTGACCGTTTGATTTTTTGAGTGTTTTTCTGTTTATTTGTCTTTGAGAGTTTTGATGCCGGAAATGAAAATAATTGAAATACACAAATATAGGAAAAGAATGTTTAAAATGAATGAAACCTAGTTGATTTAAATTGATTGTGAACACAAATAAGACATACCCATTTGCTAATCAATAATTTCATAAGTCTGATTTTTATTACAGCACCCTGAATGGCACGCAAAACCAAACACCTAGCACTGACAAGCTGAAAGTTCACACCAGAGATGATGAAGATCTATGGGAAATAGCTGGACGCCAACAATGAAAGAGAAATTGGGACAAAAGACCAAGCACCCTAGCTCTCAACTAACACGCCTTCCTAGGAAAGTACGGCCTTTGCACAGCTAGAAACACATGCAGATTAGAAGTATCTGTTGCTGCTTGAAATTCTCTGGAGAAATGTAGTCAAGAGGATGCCTAAGCCATTTGCATCTGATTTGAAGAAGTAGGACCCTAAAATCTTGATCCACAAGCTTGAAATGATTTAATCTTCAACTCCCATGTGCTGGTTATTTACTGGTAATCTGCAACTACTAAAATCTACAAACCTTTGTTCCAGATCTGCAATGATAATGACAAAACCTGATTTATTCTTTAAAACAAAACTCAAATTTATGCTCATATGTTGATCCCTGAGTGAGACCAATCAAGTAGGATCCTTGGATGATCTTGCACACCTGTAGAACTTGTTCTAAGAGAGGGTATCCATCCTCAATCAACCATGAAAGATAAACTTGCAGCAGCAGCTCACAAAATGATAATATATTTTGAATAATTGAATAATGAGCCAAATCCTTGCCTTATAGAGAAGGATGCCACTTTTAGATATTTCAGCCTTTGACAAAGTCAAAACATAAAATATCTCCTTTGATTTATTATTAAATCTTTGTCAAAGTGACTTTTTCACTTAAATATTTTATAAAGTGCACTTATTTCACTTAAATACACCATAAAGTGACTTTTTCACTTAAATATTTCATAAAGTGACTTATTTCACTTAAATACTTTATAAAGTGACTTAAGATATTCTTTTAATAAAGTCACTTTCACTTTGTAACATTAAATCACTAAATCACTTAATAATAGAATATTATTAAATAACGTGACTTATAAATCCATAACTCCTGGCCCAGATATCCAAATGACCCCTCGAGAGTGTTCCATGACCAAGATCAACTACAAGTATGCCATTACCCGAAATGTCACTTACTAAAAATAGTAAGTAACAAGGACAAGTCCTGAAACCCCTCAGAAAGATTCCCTAATCCTCCTGTTAGCCTACGGGAATCGTAGTAATAGGCTAATCCTGTTCCTCAAGCCATTGGCTAGGAAGGGGACATCACAGGTTGATCCTTTAGTGCATTCTACAATTCTCCACCTAAGCTAATACAATGTTTGATCAACACTATCCTCATCCTTTTCTCCAAGTTAATGTCCTTAGCATTTGACCAATTATTTGATGGAAGAGGCTCAAGGAACATCTATCTTTGAAAGTACAATGGGGATTCAAGAGGACCTATTCCTTGTGACATTGATTAGGTTGATGTTAATAATGTCCTACAAGGAGATCCTCTAATGATCGCTTCAAACCTTGGCTTCGTCATCAAAATTAGTCCAAAAATCTTCATAGAAAGGGTACATGTTCATGAATAATGTTGAGAATGTCCTTGATTCCCTCATATTGTCAAATAAGGGTCTCTTCTCAGAGATATTCATATTATAAATGGCCACACTCCTTTCTTAATTCGTAGCAGCAGAAATGCTTCTATAGGATTAAAAACCAATTGAGATTGGAAAAGTAACACCTATTTTATGCTTATTGGAAAGCATTCGATGCACATTTGCGAGTCGTTGGCAATATTTAGTCAACAACAATTTATTGGTGACATACTAAGAAAGTCTGTAAGGACATCACTAAGCTATGTACTCTGATGTATATGAAATTGGAATATTAAATTTATCAGTCCGCTCATTTTAAGATGACAAACACTCCTTCCTTGGACATTTTTCTTCTTGATTCCATTTGGAGCTCACATGCAACTAAGAAAATGAATGTGTCATTGACTCTTCTAAAATGAGCTCCACCATGTTTGAGCTATAACTAAGGGTAGTATTTGTAGATGGAAATGAAAGGAGGGGCAGGGTCAACTCTTGTCAATTCTACAAATGATGCATTCACGTGCTAATACATTTACTGAAAGGGAAGTCATATAGAAGAAGGGAAGTCATATAGAAAATTCATTTAGTGTTTATTTTCCAAGGTTGTTTATGAATATCATCACTACAATGGTTGACAATTCGACTAGCATTAAGTATGAACCCTGTATATTTATATATATGGTAAGATGAAGGTCTGTAACATTGTCAACCTGTAAATGGGGAAAAGGTAGAAGTCCTCTTTGAGTGAACACACAACAATGACAATTTATAGAGGATATCAGAATGGAAAATGTGTTGGACAAGAAGGTAAAAGAATAATAAAGTAAAGGATGATTAAGCCAAGGGATAAATGGAAGACAATAAGGTAAAGGATGGTCAAGCAAGGGGCTAAATGTAGGATAAATTGCATGCAATGGTAAAGTAACAAACATGCAATGAGAAATCAAACTTACATAAATGAAAGAGGTAAGAATACAGATGCCTACCTAGGGTTGAATTGTTGATGCATGAATCTCTCCCTTGGCTCAAGCACTTGTGGAGAGGTGGTTATAGGTGAAGTTGAAGTGTCTACAAGAAACCTTAGTAGGCCATAGCAAGGCACACTAACATCTTGACATATACTGGAGGTAAATTCCCTACCCTTGAATCTTTAATGGTGTTGTATTGCTACTTGTCTTCTTGTGGTGAAGTACTTCTTTCTCTAATCATCTAATGGTGATGCAAGTAGAGCATATTGGTGATTTCTATTTTTTGAATTAGTTAAGGAGAACTTATACATAAGGGTTCTAACCCATGAAAACTAAATCCAAAAATAGCTGTCATCACCACCTTAGCCAACGACCTAGCTGGTGATGCTGACTAGACTAGGAGGACAAATCATAAGGAATACAAATTCTCTTTATCGGTGAATAGCAGGGCTCAAGACACAATTTCTGAAATAGTGACAAAAACACTTGTTTTAGTAGGTGACACTTACATAACCGTCTATTGATCCAAACAATAGTTTTGAAACTGCCAGGTACTGCATGCAGTGATTTTGTAGCCACTTGTCTGCACAAAGTGGCAGTTTCACCATGAGATTTTGTATAGATAGAGTAATAGTAAAATCATTGTCTCTTTACTTCCTGATGATTGGGAGTTCCTTGGTGCATGAAAGGACACTCCTACGTATTATAAAAGGAGAACAAGCTATTCAGACTCATCAAGTACTCACCTAACTCACAAGTACTTGTGAGTTATTTTTGCAGCTTACCAAATTGCCCCCCATTAACACACCTAGCTGAGTTTTTGGTGAGTACTCCCAAGTTTTTTTGAGTTAATGAATTTAAGCATATTCTTTTAATTTGCTGAGTTTTGCCAAGATTTTGCTGATTCACCAAGCCTGAGTCAAATTTGGGTCTGCTGAGTTTTGGTGAGTTGTTAGTCTTTGAACTATAGTTCAAAGTTCAAATGACTTATAAGTGTTTAGATGAGAGTGTTGCCTTACTGGAGTGTGGGATTGATTGTGTAAGAAATTGTTGGACAAAGAGTGCCTGTAGGAGCAATTTTTTGGTGATGTTGTAGTTGTTTTATTCATGTTCTTTTTAATCTAATCTTTGGCCATATAGGTGTTGAATATTTTGTCATTGATGTCAAGCTTCAGCAGATGAGACTTTGTAGACATGGGATATTCTTCTACTATTGTTGTTTACATTTGGAATGAAATACTAGAGCTACTGATTATTCATCAGATGACCTTTTATGTCAGCATATCTGTTTCAGTGCCAAGTGGAATATCTTTGGAGTCCGTGTTTTTGTTGTTGCCTTATGCCATGTCAGCGTTGAAAAGTAAGGGGTCGGTCTTGTGCCAAGTCAGAGCTGGTATGTTGGATGTGGCGTCGTTTTCTTTATTTCGTCTCTCTTTAATTCTTACAGCCCAGGTCGACTGTTTTGAAACACCCATGTTTTGAATGTCTTTGACTCTATATTTGGCCGGCTACTTATTTTTATGGTGGTGGGCTGAATATTTTTTTGTGTATTCTTTATATTGTAACTCTAATGCCTTTCTTTAATTGTGATGGCTTTCTGTGAATGACTCTTCTTTGGCCGACGGCTTCTATTTTCATGGAATTGTTATTTCTTGCTGTGTTGGGTTTGTTCCGATGGTATGGGTGTGCATGCTTTAAATTTCTGGCACTATTACTTCTGGTGGTTACGCAAAATGAAGGCTGGGAGTGGTGTTGTACATATGAGGATATTTCTTTTGTTGCTATCACTCTTTATTCTTGTGCTGTACAGTGTAATAGCTTGAATGAGTGCTCAGGTCTGAAGATAGCCATTATTTTTCAAGCCGAGTCTTTGAATATGTGCTTCTGTGCATTGTTGTGAAGATTAAAAAATGTATTCGCCATTATTTCATTTGGTCCTGATTGAATTTGTGATTAAGGATGGTTTTTGCGTGAAGATTGCATTGAGTGATAACATCGAGTATTGGTTTGGAGGAGGTATGGGCTGCATTAAGTTCTGCTTGGTGGTCATAGTAATTGAAAGCCTTTGATCTTTTTATTCTAAGGCATGGGTTATCTGTGTGGATGCAACAGTTCATTCTGGGCCGTAATTTTCATTGCATTCCTTCCGTGTTAATGGTGTATGAAAGAGTGGACATGTATGTGCCATCTGAGGATGTGACTTGCATTTTACAGGCTCTAAAATGAAGTATGTGATATAATGTGGTGTTAGTTGTGATGGGAAAAAGTTATCGCTATTCTTTGGGACTGGCTGTGCTTGTGTGTCAGAGAAAATGTTCAAAGACCCCTGTGTTTGATGCTGCTGAGAAAATAAGGATTGAGCAGAGTTATTGTCGTTGGTTGTGATAGACATTTCAGTGTTTCTAAGCACGGTTGTAATGGTGGAAGTGAACGTGATTACTATTGCCATCATTTTCTAGAGGTGTGGACTGTATTAATTCTGAGTCGTCCTGCTTTAGAAGTTGCTGATTTATTTAGTCCTTTTTCAAAAAAGGCAGATGTTATTTTCTGAGTGTTTTTGTGGCCATCCTTAAATTGCATTGACATCATTTATCTCTGTATGAGTTGCATGGATCAGCATGCAAGCATGAGTGTTTCAGTTGATATGAAGAAAGTATTCTGAAATCAAGAATTCATTGTTGCAGTTCTCAGTGGGTTGGTGCTCACGCTGAAGTTGGTGCTTCAGGGGAGTTGGTGATCTCAGTGAGTTGGTGCTCATTTTTGTAATCTGGGTTGGTGCCCTTCGAAGTGAATAAAAGCAATATTTTGCGTGGTTTTTCACCTGAAAGGGTTTTCCATGTAATATTGGTGTTCTCCTTGTTGATGTTTGTTCTTACTGTTCTTGCTGTTTCATATGGTTTCATGTGTTTCATAATCTTTTTGCATTTGTGGAGTTGTGGTTTGATTTGTATGACAATGACAAGACTAAGGACATAGAGATGGTGCTACCATGCAATTCAAAGATAATATACATCAGGTTGGAATCAATCAGTGAGAGGGATGGCAAAAAATAGTGGAGATGATCTTATAGAAAGGATGGTACAATCTCAAGAGAAAATTGCTCAACAGTAGAAGCTTATGGCTAGGAACAAAGCATCCAAAGAAATTTGATATTGGCAAAGAAGAACCCTAAGGAGAAGAAGAGAAGGAAGAATTCATAGGTGAAAAACAACCTTTAAAAGCTATGGTAACACTTGAATATACTCCTTAAATCAAAATTGAAATTAAGAGTTTCAGAAGACAATGCAATGTTGAAATGATAGACAAATGGTTGGAGAAAATAGAGTTATATTTTAGTGTGCATGAAGTTAGTGAGGCTCAAATTGGAAGGACATGCTCTAATTTTGTGGGAAAGCTATTTAGCATTTTTTGAAAAAGAATAAACTTCTTGTGACTAGGTGGGAGGAATTAAAAAAATTACCACATGCAAATTATTATCCTTGCTTGCATTTGAAATGTTGCCTTTATCCTTTTGTGAAAATGTATGTGACTTGCCTGATTGATAGCAACCAGTTCTGCTACAAATGTGGGATTATCTAGAACCTAAGTTACTAATCTTGGTTTGGGTTCATGAATTTAGTCAAAAATTGTTTGGGGTTTGGCTCATTTTGGGTTTGTCCATACAAAAATATATAAAAAATTATAAATATATACACATTTGCAGCCCAAAAACTGGAATTAAGTTCAGAATACCACATAGTATAATATATTAAACAAAACCACCATAAATATTTAAAATACTACTTCAATGTCAATTAGTTAACTTCAATGTTATGATAGATATTCAATAATTAATAGTAAAAAAAAATATAAAAATGATTTATTAAATAGTTCAAACTTAATTTAAAATCTTTTGGTCCCATTATATTTGGCAAACATCATTAAAGCTTTCCGTTTTCTTTTCATTTATTTATTTATGCTCGACAATTAAAAATGATGGCTAATGCATTGCATAAGAATTTTTTGCAATAACTATAGTTTTGATGACGAGTTCAAAGGATCTACCAACATCTGCATGTTCTGGAACTTGACTAGGAATCCATAACAACATAGAGGCTTGAAAGCTATGCGATATCGTACTGAAGAACATCAAGCAAGCCAAAATCATTTATTATAGCATCAGGATTATACACCACCTATAGGTGACTTCACAAGAAAGCGGCGGCATTTCTCCATGTAAGAGCTCTAGTTATTCATGGAAGTAGATAATCCCTTTGCCAATCCAATAGTGCACAACTTCTACGATATTCATGATGGTTATGATTCCTTGCTTAGATGCCTCCAAATACAGTGAAAAAGATCCATGAACAGCTCAATTGATGGATATATAAAGCCATTTTTTTGAGTGGGTTTTGTTTGCTCTAGGTACTGTCAAAATTGCCTGGGTTCATTTAGGACAAATCGATAGTCCTCTATGTGTAGTGCGCCTCTTGGCAAACTCCCCTGGGCAGGTTTTCACGCTAAAAAATTAATACTCATCAAGTTATTTATGATATTTGAAGCTAAATGAATATGTTTAACATTATGAAGGGTGATTGACAATGTTCTTGGTTGTAGGCTAATGGTCTCTCTACATCTAGGTTCTAATATCGCTCTTATATGTTGAACAGTTCACTAGAGATTCAAAACAGAACGAAGACAGAGATTCCTGGTCAGTGTTATTCGATACCTTGGAGACATGGCGAATATTTATAGGTAGGCTCATCTCTCTTTATTATTGCATGGTTAGAATGGTTAGAAATTTTCTGTGTTCTCATTTTCTTTTACATGTATTTTCTTTATTTTACTACATTTTTGTCTCAGGGGTGCTGCTGCAAATTGTTACAACGTATGCAACGATTTCTCTACTACTAAACATGTCTTCAAAGAGGAGTTGAGAATATGTGGAAAAATTAAATGCTATATATATTTGTATTTTCAGATGAGAGAAAGATATATATAAAAAAATTTCTCATAGCCCAATAAGTTTAATGTGAGATGAGGACTTCCATTGAAGGGATGAACAGAACCCTTCTTCAGAAAGAAACCCTTTTCTTTATGTTTTGTTCAAGGAAATGATGGAAGCTGAGATTCAAGTAACTTTAATTTTATGCAAATTAAAAGTACTTTTTATTGTCTTGTTTATGGAGGTCTAATATGTGGTCACATAATGTGTAAAGTATTGGCAGCATTTTTTCAAGAATCTTCTATATTGGTGATTCATTTGATTAAGTTTTTTTAAAATTTCCAGCTTGCTTCTACTTTATTTTACAATGCACTTCTGCAAAGAAGCCTTTGTTAAAAGTTATATAATGCTCAAGTTTTACAGAAATATAGTACTTGGTGAAAACGTAAGATTCATTTGACTAAGTTTTTAAAAAATTTCACTTCTGCATAGAAGCCTTTGTTAAAAGTTATATAATTATCAAGTTTTATGTCGATCTCAAATATAGTAATTGATGAAAGCGTAATAAAGACCTTTTAGTAATTGATGAAAACGTAATAAAGACCCTTTGGTGTTGCCTGTGTGTGATTTCTAAGGCTGCAGTCCCTTGGAGGGAGGCTTCCTAAAATATCTCAGCGGATGCTATTGAAAACTTTAGGAGCTTTCATAAGAAAGTGGCATCGTGGATTTTGTAATAATGGACAAGTTGAAAACTTTCTCCAAAATTTCAGGAAATTGGTGGATTTTTTTTTAAAAGAATGCTAAATCTATAACTATATAGCTAAAACAAAAAAGTTATTTGTATTTTTGTTTGTTTGTTTGTATATATATATATATTATAATTTATTTATGTTTTTTTTTTTTTTTTTGGTGTTGCTGATTTTTTAGAGTAACTTAAAGTGGGTAGTCCCATGAATTTAATAGTGCAACTTAGTTTAAAAGTTTAAGCTCTTAAATTTACAAGAGTGGTTTCATGAATTTTATTATTTTGCATATTCAATTCTCATGTAGGAGCATTTAGAGGTGTAAGAGCAATCTTGCATTAATTCAAAAAATGTATTCTTTTATTTTTGTTTGGTTTGGCAAATAACCTTCAAGTTTATTTCTTCAAAAAACTCTTGAGAAATGGTATAGAACATTTTAAGTTTAAAAAAGATTAAAAAACTAGGGCCTCTATTTTTAGAAACTTTGCATTTGAGCATGTATGGGTCTATAATTTTACTCAAAACTTTAGAATTGAAACATGCAAATTGTGGGTAAGTTTCAAGTCAGTACCAATTTTGGATTGTGAAGATATTAAAGATTTAGGTTTTTGAAAATTTTGATTTTTTTTATCATTGAGTTTTGAGGTTTCAAATGATGTTTTAAGGCCTAAAAAATTTGGGTTAATTTGAATGAATTGAATTTAAAAAATGTAGAGTACTTAAAACACTACAATTTAAAAAGAAAATTGCTCAATTCGGTGGTTGGATAAAAAATTATGACTTTTGAAAGTTGAACAATTTTTGGGGTTGGGAGTAACAATTTTCAAAAAATGCTTGGAGATTTCTAAGGGCCATTATGATATATTTTTAGTATTTCCAAGGTAGTGGAATGATAGTGGGGAGGGGTAAGTTGTGAGAAAGGAGGGAAGACAAAATCAGAATTAGATTTGAAACTATAGAGAGGTAGAAGACTACAAAAATAAGGGGAATGGCATAATGTGTTGCAACTTGATGATTTCATCATTTCTTTTCTTCATATTTTTGTTATGCAAATAGTGATCATTTCAATAAAATAATTTATATTTTCATGTGTGAAATATTTGTTGTGATGTGTTGTTTGAGGTAATCCCTATTAGGTGGTATTATAGTAGATGTATCTTGAATGTGTAGACAATCACCAAGTAGTGAGGCAATTTGCATCAAGACCTTGAGTTTGTGTGTTTGAAAGTGAGTAGAATTGTTGATTAAGACAATGATGCTCTAAGAAGTTTTATAGTCAAGCAAAGAGAAATATAAGATGCCTCCTTGAAGAAACCATGGTGGTATAAATGTCATAGTGACAAAAGAAGGGTTTAGATCCTTGCAAAATCATATTAATGCAATCTAAGAAGAGCTAAGAAGAGGGTTTGAATCGAGAAGGAGAGATTAAAGTGAAGATGAAGATGATGCAACCCATGATGATGCACAAGTTGAAGAAAATGATGAAGAACCTAATCAAGTCAAGATATTGAAGGCCATGGCAAAAGTTGGGAAAAAACCAAAGATATATCTCTACATATTCCAGGTAGTGTCAATATCAAAGAATTGATAGATTGGATGAAATGATATGGAAGAATGTTTTGAATATGAAGAAATACAAGATCTTGATAGGGTCTATTTGCCAAGACCAAACTCAAATGTCATGTTGGCATTTGGTGTAAGGAAGTGTAGTTAGAGGGAAACCAAAGAGGAAAAGAAAAGATAACTAGATGGAATAGAATGGTGGATACGTTGAAGAGAATTTATTTTAGTAGATTACGAGTTGGAACTCTTAAAGAAGATGCAAAGTTTTGCAAAGTTATCATTAGAGTAGGCCACACAAAGACTAATAAAGAAAAGCTAGCTCAATATATCAACGAATTGAGACCCAATATCAAAGAACTAACCTTGGTTAGACTGACAACTATTGAAAATGCATACTAATTTGCAATGAAGGTGGAAGAAAAGTTGAACATAAGATTTGAGAGCAAGCAAAGAGGAAGAGGTCGTGGAGGAAGAATTGGTGGAAGATCTTATGGAGGTCGTGGACAACAAGATGATCAAAAGAAAAATGAAGATGCAGGCAGTAGTCAAAATAATATGGGTGAAAATATATACCACCCTAGAGACCAAAATGATTGATATCAAAGAGGAAGAGGAAGATTTGGAAGACGAGGATTCAGATGAACATGTTTTAGATGAAGTGAAGGACATAGCTGTTAACAAAATCAAGGAGGACCAAATAAAAGACCATAAGGTAATGCTAGAATTGCCCATGTAGATAAGGCTAGATTTGAACATTCAAAAGAAATTGAAAGAGGATAAACCTTTATTGTTAGAAGAGGCCTGTTGAAGGAAGAAGGAAAAGAAGAGCTAGCCAAAAGGAAGACTTTATTCAAAACAAAGTGCAAATCAAGAAGTAAGTGTTGTAATGTAATCATTGATAGTGGAAGTACATACAATCTAGTTTCTAAAGAGATGATTAAAAAAATGAATTTGAAAAGATTAGAGCATCCACATCCATATAGGATTGCTTGGTTGCAAAAAGAGCATTAGATTTTAGTTAATGAACAATGTTTGATAAAGTCTAAGATATGAGATTATCATGATGAAGAGTTATGTGACATAATGCAAATAGATGTATGTTACTAGTTATTGGAAAGGTTGTGACAATATGATGGGTGTGCTACCCATGATGTAGGTGCTAACACCTACTCTTTGAAAAAAGATGGAACAAGAAACAAGTTGAAATCTATGAGAGAAACATAAGAAAAGCTATGCAACAATGTTAGAATTTGTTTGGTAGATGGTAATATTTTTTTGGATGGAATGAAGCATAGACATATATGCTTTGTTTTGATTCCTAAAATCAATCAAGAAAAAAGGGATGATGTACCAAAAGAGATTTTAAATTTGTTGGATGAATTCCAAGATATAGTTTCAAATAATCTATCAGAGGGTTTGCCACTAGTAAAAAGCATAAGTCATGAGGGACTTTATATTAGGAGCTAGTTTGCTAACAAGACAACCCATAGAATATATCTTATAAAAAATGAAGAGTTGAATAGAAAAGTCTAAGAATTCTTGAGAAAGGGCTAATTAGACAGTGTTTGAGTCCATGCGATATACCTGTAGTATTAGCACCCAAGAAGGATGGAGAAGGGAGGATGTGTATCAATTTTAGGGCCTTCAACAAAATCACAATCAAGTACAAATTTCCTTTGCTAAGGATGGATGATATCACAAATTTCTTGAGTGGAGCAAAGTACTTCACAAAAATAGACTTGAGTGGGTATCACCATACTAGGCTACGCGAAGGAGATGAATGGAAGACAACATTCAAGATAAAAGGACTATATGGGTGGTTTGTAATGGTATTCAGATTGACTAATGCACCAACCAATTTCATTAGGCTCATGAATGGAGTCTTGAAGTAAGTTTTCAAGGGTAAGTTTGCTATTGTTTATTTAGATGACATTCTAATTTTTAGCAAAACTTTGGAGGAGCAATTGATGCATGTTTGTAGAGTTTGAGAGGTTGAGAGAAGATAAATTGTTAATAAATTTGAAGAAATGTAGTTTTGTGAAGAAAGAGTTAGTGTATTTGGGATTTGTAATTTCATCTAAAGGTTTGAAGATGAATCTACAAAAACTAAGGGCTACAATAGAATGACTTACATCAAGGAGTATTACTAAGGTAAAATAATTTCATGGATTGGTTACTTTTTACAAAAAAAATCATTATTAATTTAATTGGACTATAAGAGCAGTCAAGAGTTTTGATTTTTCGAAGCAAAAAAGTTACAACACAACTTGTTTTAACACTTTTAGATTCTAACAAGATATTCTAGGTAGATTGTGATGTCAATTGTAATGCCATAGAAGTAGAGTTGAGTCAAGAAAGAAGGCCCATTATATATTTAATGAAAAACTCCATGATGCTAGGAAGGGGTATTCTATTTATGATAAAGAGTTTTATGCTATTGTTCAAACATTATAGAAATGGAGACATTCTTTGTTTCTTAAGGAATTTGTTTTGTATACTGATCATTAAGGCTTACAATATTTGAATAGCCAAGAGAAGTTGAATTAAAGACATTTAGATTTGGTTGTTCTTTCGCAAAGTTATACAATTGCATTAAAACATAGAAGTGGGAAATTTAATAGAGTTGTAGATGCATCGAGTAGGAGGCATAATTTGTTGATTGAGATGAGAGTCGAAGTTGTTGGGTTTGAAGAACTCAAACATTTGTATCCATAAGATCTAGATTTTTTAGAAGCATGGAGAGCTTGTGTAGAACTTGTCACTATAGACATAATACAATTGTTGGACTATATAATTCAAGATGGTATACTATTTAGGGGAAGTTAGTTATGTATTCCAAAAAGTTCTGCGAGAGCGATTTTGATAGAAGGAAAACACAATGGATGCTTATCAGGACATTTTGGGAGAGTCAAGACAGTTGCATTGGCAAGTAAGAATTATTACTGGCCATGGTTGTATAAGGATGTGAAAAAGTTTGTACATAGTTGTAGAGTATGTCAGATGGCTAAGGGAAAGAGTTCAAAGTCTATTCTATATCAACTTTTACCTATTCCTGAAGGACCATGGGAATACACCAACATGAATTTTGTATTTGGTTTACCAATGAATCATAGAGGTCAAGATTCCATTCTTGTGGTGGTTGATAAATTTTCTAGGAGATATATTTCATTCCTTGCTAGAAGACAAATTATGGAGTTCATATTGTAGATATATTTTTAGGGGGTGGTTAGACTTGATGGTCTATCCAAGAGCATAGTTTTTGATAGAGACACAAAATTTGTTGGATATTTTTGGAGTACTTTATGGAAGAAGCTAAAGATATATTTAAATTTTAGTTTTGTACACCATTAACAAATTGATGGTCAAACAAAATTTTGGACATCCTATTAAGATGTTTGGTAGGACTAAAGCCAAGGGTTCATGCAACTTGATTTTGTCCCAAGTTGAATTTGTATATAACAACTCAATAATTAAGAGTATAGGAAAATCACCATTCCATATTGTATATGGGAGTAGTTCAAGAAATGTTTAAGAATTGAGGAATATGGATGAGGAGAATAGAAGTGCAAATGTAGAAGCTTTTGTCGAACAAACAAAGAATCTACATGAGGTAAGGAAGCATCTTACAAAATGAATAATAAATATAAAGAGAAAGTATCCTTGAGAAGGAAATTTAAAGAATTTAGAGTTGGAGAGGAGGTTATGGTCTACCTCAGGAAGGAAAGGCTACCTATGGGAACATATAATAAGTTGAAGATGCATAAATCTGGACTTGCAAGATTTTGAAGAAGCATGAGTTAGGGAATGCATATGAAGTTGAGTCACCAAGTGGAATTAATATTTTACCCATTTAAATATTTGATTTACCAAAATATTATGAAAGTAATACAAAATATGGACAAGTAGAAGGCAGTGGCATATCCAACTAAGAGGGAAGAAATAAAGATCTTAGATAGTCATGTGGGAAGGAGCACAAGAAACAAGTAGTATGAAGAATACTTGGTTAAATGGAAATGAAGAAGATTCATCATGGTTGTCTAAAACAAAGGTTGACCATATCGATCTTTCTTAAACATTGGAGATGTGACAATTTCACTTCTCAAACCCTGGGTGTTTGATGTAGGAGCATCCAAAGGTGTAAGAGCAACTTTGCATCACCAAAAAAAAAATCTTATTTTTTGTTTGGTTTGGTAGATACACTTGAAGATTATTTCCTCTAAAAACTCTTGAAAAATAGTTTAGAACTTTCTTAAGTTTCAAAGGATTAAAAATAGGAGGACCTCTATTTTTAGAAAGTTCACATTTGAACATATATGGACTTGAAATTTTACCCAAAGCTCCAAGATTGAAAAATGCACATTGTGGGTGAGTTTCAAGCCAAGATCAAATTTGGATGTGAAGATATCAAAGATTTAATTTTCCAAAAATCTTAAAAAGTTCTTTAAAATTGAGTTTTGAAGTTTCAAATGATGTTTTGAGGCTCCAAAAATTAAAAAAATTGGATAAATCAAATTTCAAAGGCATAGGACATTTTGAGCATGAAAATTAAAAAAATAGACTCAATCGAGTGCCTAATCAAAAGTCATGACTCCTAGAAGTTGAGTTATTTTAAGGGTTGGGAGTTACAATTTTCAAAACATGCTTGGAGGTGCCTAAGGCCATTTATGACATATTTTTGGTATTTCCAAGGTAGTGAAACGATAGTGGGGAGTGGTAAGTTGTGAGAAAGAGGGAAGACATAAATCATAATCATATTTGAAGTTATAGGGAGGCAAATGGCTTCAAAAGAAAGGGGAATGAAGTTGTAATGTGAGCTTGTTGAGGATATTATCATTTTAATTTTTTAAATTTTTAAATTTTTTTAATTATGTAATTAATAATTGTTTCAATAAAAGAATTCATATATTCATTTGTGAATTCTTTGTTGTAATGTGTTGTTTGAGCTAATTTATATCAAATTCAATAGAGTATATAAATATAAAAAAATTAAAAAATTAAATAGTAGTAATCTCAAAACTTGAAATGATTGAAAAGTGGTAGAAATTTTTTTAAGCTGGTGGGAGAAATTTCTAGGCCCACTCTAAATGCACTTGCTTAAAGCTTCAAACTAAAAAGTAGGGGTTCCTACTTATTAGAGAAAAATTCTAATTAATATGGTAGCATTTTTTCCCTCATGAGACCCCTTTCTTCATGAAAATAGTTCCTAAAGCCCCCTCCATGGGACCACAATCAAAGACCCCTTTAAAATCTAAAATCTAAAAAGTAGAGGCTCCTATTTTCTTGCACAAAACTCTAAAGGGTACCGTGGAGCTACTATAGGATAAAATAGAACTTTGTACAAGAAAATATGAGCCCCTATATTTTAGATTTTAGATTTAAGGTGATGTCTTTGGGTGGGGCCTAAAATTTTCCTCCCATGTTTCCTAAAATCTTACTGCTACATGTTATTCATCTATAATTAATTTTTTTTTTTCAATCATTTTTTAGATTTAGCTATAAAATTATAAATTTAGCATTTCTTCTTGTTAAAAAATAATCATAGATAGCTAGCTTCTAGAAATTATAAAACTTGAATATTTAAGCTTGTCTATTATTACAAAATCTATGGGACCCCAAGCTTATAAAAGCTCCTAAAAATTCTTAGAAACACCCACTAAGATATTTTAGATAGTCTTCATCGAGATTACACCCTGATTTATCTTATAGCATAATTTTCTTCCTCTTGTAATAATAGTTTGAGAAAATAGATTTTTGCAAGTTGATAGAAGGCAAATTTATTTGATAAATAAATATCATAAATATTTGATACAATATTTAAAGCATTATATTAATTTTAAAATCATAAGAATTTAAAAATTGTAAAATTATAAATAATTTATTGATTTTATAAGACTAAAATATGTATAATTATCAAATATTATCAAATTTTAAAATCTAATTAAAAAATTATTATATATTGTATATTTAAAGAATAAAATAAATGAACGACCCTATGTTCATTTTTTTTTTGACAAAACACAAAATATATACTTGTTCATCCATTCTAATATTGTAAGAACCTCTAAATATCTTCCACTCAAAAAAATAAAAATAAAAATTAAGACATGTACTTAAACTATCATTCCAAATAACAAGATTATAATTCTTTAGGAATTTTTTGAAGGAAGTGTAAGAATTAATTTAATTTGATGTTGGTAAGAGATAAATTAAATTCACTTCTCTATTTAAGGTGATTTTTTTTATAAATTCATTCTCCCGCCCCCCACAATTCCTTTAAAAGCAAAAAGCTAATAACAATTAAGTTATTATAAAATGATAATAAAAAACAATTAGTATTCAACTTAAAGTTAGCATAAACTTACATAAAAAATATGATAAAAAATTTAATAGTAGATTTTTAAAATATGAGAAGGATATTAATATTAATTTGATTAAAGTTATGAGAAATTTTAAATAATAAATAATAATATTAAAATTAAAAATATTTAGTTAGAAGTGTAATATAGATTATAAGATTTTTTTTTATAAATCATAATATATTATGAATAGGATATTGAAAGGTGTATTATATTAGGTAATTAGAAATATTAATAATTTTTTTTATTATATTATTTTTTTAAGAAGTTAAAAAATTTATTTTTATCAATTAGAAATAAAAATAAAAAATAATTATATTATTTTAGTAAGTGAGTTCGCAATGTGCAAAATTTTTGGTGGCTGTGCAGACATTCCGACAGATGGGTTGCATTGTAGGGGTGAGGGTGATGGTGCGAAGATCGCCCAAAAGGGCAGATTCAAGGTTGCGAGCAAGACAAAGGTCAGACCGGCCCAGCCTAGGGCATTGCTAGGGCATCCTCCTGCCTCTTTGTCGGCCTCTGTTCCTTCGCCTGTGGCCCCTCTCATTATCCCTCACTGCCAAAACAGCAAAAAATCTTTTCATGAGTGCTCAGAATATTGCAAGACTTAAAGTAATCCTAGATCCCCCCTGTCGCCACTAGATAAGCCTGATGTGGTTTCTCCCGTCCCTGATCGTGTGCAAGTATGTTCCTTGGGGGATTTGAATGTTTGCCTGACGGATGCCCCTATCGATTTCCATATTTCGGATGCTTGCATTGATGTGCTGGCGAATGAGATTGTGAGCAAATCCCTTATTGTGTGCTCACTACTGTATTTGACTACAAATTTTGACGAATGTTTGGTGACATATCGACAAAATATTGTTGACTTACCGACGCAACACTGATTTAAATTTCGTCGTTGGATTTTCGTCGCTTTAACGACCAATTTTTATACGTTGAAACCATGAACCAACATCATCGGTCAGTACCACGAAAAATGTTGTCGGTGTCTATCGCAAAATCAACGTAACTTCATCCATCTATCGACGCAAAAAATCATTGCAAAATGCCCATTTGAAATCGTTGAAAAAACACCAAACGTTTGTCCATTTTCTGACGAAGTGGAGCAAACCGTCGTTTCCATTATGACGAAAACTACCTCGTGTGTACAACAACCCCGTCGCAAATTTTTGTGGTTCGTTGGGCTATGTTTGTCGAAATTGCGACAAAACCCTATAGCTTTTTTTTTTAAATTATTCGTTCAAACATCTTCCCTCCCTAACACAGTTATATGTATGGGTTTTGTTCTTTGCATGAATAATTTGGCCGATGTATCTTTCGGTATAAGTCACTCCGACAAGTATTTGTCTTTCCTTGCATCCTTTATCAGTGTAGCTTATTCGATGTAATCCTGTCGGAGAGACTTCGTTCTATCGGGCCTAAAGTTATTCATTACTTCCGATGGTGATACTCCCACTGATGAATTCCATCGGCATAACTTTCATCGATGGTGCCTTATTTTATCCACTATGTCGATGTAACTTGAGATATGTTCTCCTGACTAAATGTTATCGGTGTAAGATGTGTCGTTGGGCGGTCCATTTTCTATTTTTCCAATATCAATGTGTTCCTCCAATGAAATATATCAGCACATTCATATTGCTCAAAAAACATTTCAGCTGAAGGAGTGATTCATAAAGTGGCTTCAAGAGCCAAATGCATTGATCATTCATGACAATCAACCCAAGAGTGAAGAGAAGTGAAAATCACAAATGAACAATGGCATTATTTGAATGCTTAAGAAATATGTAGAATAGAATTTAAATGCATCATTTCTTTATTGAAGGAGTTTTGTATCTAGCAAGATTTCATGCTTATGGCTGCCATGTAACATTTTATTTTGCTATCTATGTTGTTTGAAATATGCACTTTGAAGGTACAACCATCAAAAAGTGAGAGGTAATGACAAATAAAGTTCACATAAAGGGGACAACAGAGAGTGCATTTTTCATGGGATGCTAAATGAAACAGTCATCAAACATTTATTGCAAAGAAATACCATGAAGTAATGGGACAACCATTAAAGTACTATAAAGAGCATGGAGAGCAATGTATAAAGACAAGAACAATTTCAACCTTTAACAAGACAAAGATGCCATGGTTTGAGGATCAAGTTAGGTAATGTAGTGAGGGGGTCTCATTCAAAAGGTAGATAATTACTAACATTCACTATCCATTCATGAGATATCTTGCATTCTTTAAATGACAATCATTGTATGAGCTAGCTATCAAGCCTTCTAAAACAAAGGGGCAGTCTATTGACTTGTGTGGGTTTTCAAAGTTCTAAATGGCATAGTTAAAACCATTAGTGAATGCTTGCATACTAATGATTCATGAAAGGGCTCGAAGATATGATAACAAAAGCATTGATGACTATGATAGTATTGTCAACCATGAAGAAGAGTATTGAGACAGTCTCTTGTTTAAAGGATAGGATAGTCTCTTTTTGAAAATACAATCACTATGAAAACTATAAGTTTAATGCAAATGCTCTCTTTGTGATAGAAAACATTCCATAAGTAATGTCATTGTGACCATGTGGTAGGAGCCTTTTTGATAGTATGTTAAAAGCTTTAACTAAGAAAAACAATACTATGGAGGAAATCAATGTAGTGCAGTATACATTCATAACTACTATGTGTGTATGAAATGAAAGCTGTAAGCTATGTTTGGAATGTTTTCCTGTAGAGGAACAATGCCATAAAGTCACAAGGAGAACAAATATTCACTTGATATACATGAAGTGACATAGTGAGAACAAGGAAGGAGAAATTATGAGTTCCTTGTCTCAATGGATGCTTCAAGGCAATACAACATATTGACAATGAATGTTTGAGCTACCCTTGTTGATCCATCAAAAAAGAAGAGAAACATGTATAAGACTTGCATGAATTGGGAGAGAAGGTTTTGTCAAGTGAATAGGGTAAAGAGAATATAGTTAGCAACAACATAAAGTCTCATAAGTAGCTATGAGTAACATCATGTAGAAAGGCTCGAGCTACAGAAAGGGTTTTCTTTCCATTTTGACCTGCAAAAAATGAAACCCTCGAGTTTCCTAGAAGTCTCAAAGTTAACACAAAATAAGGGAAAATTGAAGGCCTTTTTTCATTCTTTTCTAGAAAGGAGTTGTTTATAACTCAGTGGAGGCTAGGAACTTTCAAATCCCTATCTTCTCAGATTTACACAATAAAGATGAAAATGCAGAAATAATACTTAGACTCCATTGATTTTAGTCACGACCTATTACAAAAGAAGAATCCAGGGAAAACATTCATAACTATGGCCACAAAAATACAAAGGGATGAGTTTTGAAGTTATTTTCCAGAAGAACCATGTCCTATTTCCACAATAAAGGAATGACCATGAAGAAGGAGAATATGAAAAATGCCATGAGGCAAAAAAAAGGAATGATTTTTCATTTGTTTTCCTGATAGGATGAAAATAGAGTAAGTAGAGTTTTGAGAAGCATTGACTAGGTAAATGCATAGATAAAATCAAAAGTTTCATTGCTTGCGGTGATTCACATATACATAAAATGCATCATCAAAATACACAGAGGTGTTTACCCGCGGACCTGCTGAAGATTTAAGCATTTTAACAGAGAAATTCCATGAAGATTCTAGGTAGCTCAAGCTCAAACCCTAAGTCCTTCATGGCAGTGCCCAGCAGAGCTATTTTTTCCAAAAGGATCAAATAAAAAATGAAGGCGAAAAGTAAGGAGGTCAAAGGTTTTGTGTTAAGGTTTTCTCATGTGCCCTAATTCAACCTTGTCTATTTTTTCACAATGTTTAAAAAAAATTTCATTCCTAATTTTGTGTATGGAAGATTCTTTCATTTGGACTAGTTCTATGTTGTTTCTTTTCAAGAAATTGAAGGCAATGTAAAATGTATTTTAATTAATCTCCATGACCATCTTATAATTACCTCTCACTTTCCTCAATCTACCTTTCCCCATCAAGTACTCCCCTTTGAATTTGTTAATGGAGTTGGGATCCCAAATGCGATTTACATGGGTCTTTGTTGCGAACTTAGGAAGATATTTAGTAATGTACACCATGGTTTGGATACCATATATCCCTCCACCATATAACCCTTAGGATGTGCTCTTTGTCTAACGAAAGCTTTCAAAAATTTCAAGTGCCTCTCAACCATCCACATTGACCTTGTGTGTACAGGTCCACACAATTCAATCTCCTCAACTTGGTGTATGAGGTAGTGTTCTTGTGCATTGAAAAATGTCGAAGGTAGCCACTTTTCCATTTCACACATTAGACGAGGAATTTTTCTCCTCCAATAATTTATATCTTCTTTATGAATTTCTTTAGATGACAACCATCTACAAGTGATTCAAGGCGCAAATATATTAACGAGATTTAACAAAAATATACAATATATTACATATAAACAAGTAAAACAAATGGCAAATATAAGATCTATACAATGAATTGAAAAAATATCGCTACTCACCTCATGTATTTTCCAAGATCATATATAAGTTGCTTGATATTGTTGTCAAAGTTTTCTAGGAGAGATAGAGGTAGAACGTACTGCAACAATTTTTTTTTTTTTAAAGAGGGGTAAATGCTTTTGATTCGGAGTTATGAATCGGTGAGGTCACAAACGGGGGACCTCATCCCTAATATAAATTTTCAAAAATTACACCCCAATGGGCTTTGAACCTTGATGGAAAGAATAACAACACAAGTCAACCATCACACCATGCCACTATTGGCAGAACGTACTGTAACAATTATAAAATGATCTTTTCATTATTTTTCCAAAACTAGTAAACATAATACACTGAAAAGTACATGCAATATACAAATATATATAAAATATACCAGAATAATTACCTTAATGAAGGTATGCTAATCATGCGTTTTCATCCCTGACCCAAATTCACCTTTCTTTGTTATGATATTGTTTATGTTCGCAACAAATCCTGTGGGAAATCAATTTTTTCATATGACTTATTTTATAGCATTGCTTTGTTGCTCCGTTAATAACCAAGGAAGAGCGCTTATATTAATTTGGTCTCCATCGCTATTTAATTGAATGAAATTTTTCATTGCATGATTGGTTTCCTGAATGTCACTACAAATTTTGACAATTTTTTCTGTTATGCCCTCCATCTAATATTTTCCATAATGTTTCTGTTATATTCTTTATGATATGCATTGTATCAAACAAATGCACAATTTGTAGTTGCTCATAGTAGGGAAACCTACTAAATTTTTTGGGATAACTTTTCAATCCCTATGGAAGCCGACCATTAATGCCTTGACGACCTTCATGAAGCTAAGTTAAAAAAATTGACGACAATCATTGTCAATTACAACATGAGTAAACAAAAAAAATATAAAAATATAAATTCCAAACATATCATATATGATAGATAAAATATTTGATCCGATGTATAACCTTGATGATTAATTCTATTATATTCCATCTTCCATAGGCGAGGTGTCATTCTTCATGGTTTTGATGTAGTCTCTTCTTTCCCATTGAAAATATGTTTTTTAGTAGTTCAATACTTATGATTTTTGTGGAGGAAGTGCCTATACTCATCAAACACCTGCTTTCCTAAATTTGTTGAATGACGAGATTTCATCTTTGGACCACAAACTGGACATGCAAATTTTTCCTTTGTTGGAAGACCTGCAAGATCATATATAATTGGATTAAATATGTCAATTTTTCTAATTATATATAATGAATAGATTATTTTAAAAACATGCATGATATCTACTTCATAAAATTAAATATTGTTAAAGTGCAGTCGAACGTTATAACATACCACAAAAATGTGTTAACCCTGGGGCATCATGAATTGTCCATACAAGCATTGCATGGAATTGAAATTGTCTTTGTCCTATTGGTCTAGAGACGTCATACATAGTGACGCCATTCCATAAATTTAGTAACTCGTCGATAAGAGGCTTCGATATATACATTCATATCTTTAACTTGGTACTTACCTAGTTGAATGAACATAAACATTACATAATTATTATAACCATTTTACTGCAATATATATAAATTAATGTACATGACTATTAAATTAAAAAAATATAAGTCATTATGCAACAAATAAGACAAATGAGATGCTACTACGTTAAAGAAAATTGATGTAAACAAATACCTAGAACAATCATTGCCAACATTATGTGCTCCCTCTTTATTGACATCCATGGAGGAATGTTATTGTTGATAACAAAAATAGGCCACACCAAGTAAATAGATCTCAACTCTCCAAATGGATTGACACCGTCCACTGCCAATGAAAGCCTAAGATTACGAGGTTTTTCTTTAAAGTGTGGCCATTTTTCCTCCATGTCCCTAAATGCAAAACCATCCACAGGAATTCAAAAAATTTCATCTCCACTTCTATTCTGTGCATGGTAATCCATAAATTGCACTAACCTTTCACACCTAAATAATAATTGCATACGTGGAATAATGGGAATATAATGAAGAAGCTTGCGAGGCACCTTTTTTGTTAGTTGATCTATTCGATATCTACTGATATGAAATTCCAGGCATTCTATTGCAAATTCATGTTGTTTATGATATATAATATGATCATTGGGACATGCATCTATTGCTTGATACTCCATTTCAATATCTTTCATAATGGTAGATAAATCTCGGTATGAGGGAGGTAAAATATGTGATGGCGGTAACAAAAATTCACCTATCAATCTACAACAAAAAAAAATATAAAAATTATTAATGGTACATATTTCATCCTTTATTTACTAGTGATGAACTAACAACAAAAATAGATGAAAAAAGATGACATATATGACATACCTTAACATCCATGAGATTTCTATGTTGGATACACCATTCATAACCTTCAAGTTCACTATCAACAATACAAAAGAGAGAAGAGTTGTTTGGGAGCCTTCATAAAGGGGCTCATATGCCTTCTCAAGTACGGGTAAATCATGAACATCATCAAAGTCATCTCGATCATCATGATCAACTGCCCCACTAAATGTGTCATGGATCAATGTATTTGTACCATCATCTTCAACTGTGTTTTCTAGCACATGATCATCTTCTTCCATAGGATCATTAACTTCATCTTCGATATTCATAGCTCCATGTTCCTCCGCTTGCAAAACCACATTGTTCGGGCCGTGATAATCCATATCATGTGCTCTAGGGCACCCCACCTTTATAATAATGATCAACACAAATAAACCATGATCATGATCAAGTGATTTTTTATATATATAATTTTTTTTAAAACGATATAAACATTTACAAATTCAATCAATATAGACATATAATGAACAACTTACCAATGGATGATAATCATGCCCCCCTTCAACATGACCATGCTGCCTACAATGTTTCTTAGCTGTAGTGATTAAAAGTCTTCTCATTTTTAAGCCCTTGCAATTATTGCAAGGACAATAACATTTCCCATCACCCTTTCTTTTCAATCTAGCCCACAATCTAGCAAGTGTCTCTTCATTTTGTTCTGCACTAATATTCTTTGACATGATTTTTCTTTACCAAGCTTGAATATTTAGATCTTCAAAAAATATCAAACTCACACTCCAATAATTTTTAATCATAGACAGGTAACAAAATATAATAATTCTGATATTTTGCACCAAAAAAAATTGGCCTATAACCTCCACAAACTGTAAGGAAAGCTAAGGTGCAGAAACAACTCTCCTAACGTCAAAAACACAGGAAAGAATGTAGACACTTTTAAATTTTACAATTACAGTCCAATTAAGATGCACTTGAAAGAGATAACAGAAATAGAGAATTAAACATACACATATGAACACCAAATTTACGTGGGAAAACCCTTACGGGAGAAAAACCCACCACACCAAGAGAAATCACTTTGTATTATAGTAATGAAGATTACATACAGAGATCGGACTTATCTTTCTGATGTCAGTTTACAACAACATTCATAATAATCAACCTTGTACAGGAAACATTTAAGTTACAGTCTTCTCAGAATAGAATTCACACTGATCACCCTTCGAACTATTCATCCAAATGTACATCCAACCATTGAACCGATCACCATCTGCAATTCCTGAGTATATCCATGACGCCCCTGTCTGTCGAACTTCGTCTTAGTAATGGCCGCAACAGTCCAATTGCTAGCGGTTCCCATTCAACTTTTCTGATTAGTCGAATACAAGCCACGTAGGATAGTCTTCACTCGGTCAAAGGCATTCACAATGTATCCGCATGTCGGTGAGACACTAACCGTGTCTCCCCGATGCCACAAAGCTAGCATTCGATATCACCAAGAGTCCTTACTATCGACAAGAGGTTATACCGAGTCCAGAAAGATATCGCTAAGACTTCCCCTTGTCACCAAGACCTCATACCGAAGTTCATCACTTGTATCACTATCGTAAAGACTTATCGCTATCGGTGAAACATCATACCGAGTCTTTATGCTATTCCGAAACATTCATCAGTGGGAAAGACAAACCACTATCGCTGAGAGGCTACTCTGAAGTCTTCAAGTCACACTACAATGTTCCACCGTCGGTGAGACTTCGTTCGTTGCTAAGACTTCATACCGAAGCCTCCAGGTTACCGTGAAGACTCCAAGTGTAGCTATTGGTGAGACATTCCATATCGATAAGACTTCATACAGAAGCAAGCCTTTCGGCCAAGGGTTTCCTTGATGACTTCGGTCGCTATGAATCTCCCCGACACCGGTTGTCGCCCAGAGTCTCTCTGATATCCGATAAGAGTGGCTTGTCGGCCAGAGATCTCCACTCGGTAGAAGATTACAATGATCAACATGTCACAACGATAGGCTCATTCGGCAAGACTGAAACAAGGTCACAGCGACCAAAACTATTCAACAAGGTTTCAACTGCTAGTCAGCCAGACAATAAAGATGTCACACTGACATGGATCTCTTAGAGGTTTCAGCCTATGGGATTGAGGCACACACTTCCAACAATCTCCCACTTGACGAAGATCACACAGGCACCTCCAAAGCACAACAAAACTACTGACATTCATGGGCACTGAGGCCCATTGAATTTGCACACCACCTGAACTTGTCTATGCTTACTGGCTTCATCAATGCATCTGCAACATTCTCTAGAGTATCAAATTTTTCCAAAATGACCTTTCCATCCTCCACCATATCTCGTACAAAATAGTACTGTACATCTATATGTTTCGTCCTAGCATGGAAAGTAGGATTCTTTGCCAGACAAATTGCACTCTGGCTGTCACAAAAAATAGTTATTTTCCCTACATCAAAACCAATGTTAGAACACAAAAATTTTAACCAAACTGCTTCTTTACAAGCATGTGTAGCTGCCATGTATTCAGCCTCTGTAGTGGATAAAGCGACCACAGCCTGCCGCTTACTCATCCAACTAATTGCACCACCATTCATCATGAAAATGTATCCACTGGTGGACCTCTTGTTGTCAATGTCCCCTACCCAATCAAAATCCACATAACCTCGAATGCTAAGAGTCCTTTGTGATTCAACCAAGTTCCCATGATAACACAAAGAAAATTCTGAAGTGCCCTTCAAATATCTGAATACTCTCTTCATAGCATCCCAATGTGTTCTTCCAGGATTAGCCATAAACCAACTAAGTACTCCCACTGCTTGGGCAATGTATGGCCTTGTACAAACCATTGCATACATAAGACTGCCAACCGCACTAGCATAGGGTACACTGGTCATGTCCTCCATCTCGGTAGGAGATTTTGGATAGTCTTTAACAGATAGCTTCGTTCCCTACAAGACTGGAACAACTAGCTGCTTGCAATCATTCATACAAAATCTCTTTAGAACAGTCCTGATATACTTACTCTGACTGAGCCAAAGTTTTCTACTAGTCCCATCCCTGGTTATTTCCATCCCCAGAATATACCTTGCTACACCAAGATCTTTCATTTCAAACTTAGCAGACAACTGAGACTTAAGATCGGAAATCATCAACTTACTATTGCCTATGAACAACATATGATCAACATAGAGAGCAATAATAAGCACTAGATCACTTTCAACTTTATAACACAATGATAAAATTTTGATCTTACAAATCCCAAAGACAATACAAAAGTATCAAACTTCTGGTACCACATTCTAGGAGATTGTTTTAACCCATACAAAGACTTTTTCAACTTGCAAACCAGTTTTTCTTTACCCTTTTCAAAAAAATGCTCAGGCTGGGACATATAGATTTCTTCTTCAAGATCACCATGAAGAAAGGTGTCTTCACATCCATCTGTTAGATCTCTAAGTCATACCTGCTGCAAGTGACAAAAGAAATATGATAGATGTCAGCTTAGCTACAGGAGAAAAGATTTCCCCATAATCAATTCCCTCTACCTGGGAATAACCCTTTGCAACCAACCTCGCCTTGTACTTTTCCACACTGCCATCCAGACCTATTTTCTTCTTAAATACCCATTTGCAGCCCACAACTTTTTTGCCTTCAGGCAAGGGCACCAAACTCCAGGTATCATTCTTTTCTAATGATGCCATTTCTTCATTCATGGCTTCCAACCAAGAGTCTGAATCAGACATTCTAAATGCCTCTTTCACAGTCCTAGGCTCATTAGTGCTAGAAATCAAAGCATAGGCACAAGTAGAATCTATCAAAGAGAACCCATACCTATCAAGTTGTTTTCTTTCACGAGTTGACCTCCTCACTTGCTGAGGCTAAGGTTGTTCTTCTTCAGAACTTTCAGAACTGCTTGAGCTCTCCTTCGTTTCAGGTACATTTTGAATTTTGAATTCCTCTTTCTCTGGTGTCGGAGGAATTGTAACTACATCCTTCTTGTTTTTAGACTTTGTCTCTGACTGCAGATCTAAGGTAGAAGGTTTCAGTTCACGAAAGATTACACTTCTACTATACAAAACCTTCTCCATATCAGGATTCCAAAGCTTGTATCATTTTATGCCAACACTATAGCCAATAAAAATACATTTGACAGCCTTGTTTTCCAACTTAGATCTTTTCTCATTCGACACATATGCATATGCCTCATAGCCAAAAACATGAACATGTCTCAGAGAGGGCTTCTTACCAGACCACACTTCCAAAGGTGTTTCCTCAACAAGAGCAAAATTAGGAGAATGATTTATCAAGTAACATGCAGTAGCAATAGCCTCAGCCTAGAACTTCTCCTCCAAGCCAACACTACTCAGCATACTTCGTGCCCTCTCCATCACTGTCCTATTGAACCTTTCTGCAACTCTATTTTGCTGCGGAGTATAAGGTGTAGTCTTATGTATTTTAATCCCATGGTCTTTACAATACCTCTCGAATTCATCAAAACAAAATTCACCGCCATTATCAGTCCTTAAGCATTTTATTTTTCTTCCAGTCTAATTTTCTACAAGGTCCTTAAATTCCTTAAACCGATTGAACACTTCTGATTTACTTTTCAAAAAATAGACAAATGCTCTTCGTGAATAATCATCAATAAACGATACATAGTACCTTGACTTAGACAAAGAAGGAACATTCACTGGACCAAATACATCAGAATGAATATAATCTAGCAAACCAGAAGATTTATGAGGATTGGAATAAAAAGAAACACGATACTGTTTTCCATATATACAATGTTCACAGAATTCAAATTCGATGTTACAATCTTCAAGCCCTTCAACCAGGTTTTTATTCTTCAAGGTTTTTAAACCTTTCTCTCTAATGTGGCCTAGCCTATGATGCTAGAGCATAGTCTTTTCTGCTAGAAGTTTAACTTCCATAGAGTTTACACAATTACAAACATTTCCCTCTTTACCTCCATGAGTAGCTTTCTGTGACTTTATAGAGACACTATTGCATTGAACAACATGTGCATCTAGCTTGTACAAGGTACCAATACGAGCACCCCTTGCTAGCACCATTGATCCTCTAGTCATCTTGCAGCCATTTCCAGAGAACGTGACTTGCACTCCAATATCATTCAGCTTACTGACAAACAACAGATTTTGAGCCAGACCTGGTATATGCATCACATCCTTGATTCCCTTCACTCTTCCATCAGGGAATTGGATTCTGACTCTTCCACGACCAACAATTTCCAAGGTTGAATCACTTGCCAAGTACACCTTTCCACCATCATATTCTTCATACTTCGTAAACCAGTCTCTATGAGATGTCATGTGGAAAAATGCTTCAGAATCAATCAGCCAGACATCATCTGATGCATGAGTAGCTAGGGTTGCAATGAAGGCGTTTGCACCACTCTGAAAAGAATCATTGTCGAAAGAATTCTTCTTCTTCTTCTTTTTCTCCTCTTTACAATCCTTTCGGACATGACCAAGTTTCCCACAGTTCCAACACTTCACCTTGGACTTCTTGCCAGGAGACTTTGATCTCCCCTCTGATTTTGATTTAGATTTCTTGTCCTTCTTCTTGCCTTTTTCTTTCGATCTTCCTCTAACAACAAGGGCCTCCTTCGCCATCTCAGAAGATTTCCTTTTCATCTCTTCTGATAACAAAGAAGCAACAACATCTTCCACCTTGAAATTAGATGTTGTACTCCCAATAGCCATCACCAGGTGATCCCAAGAGTTTGGCAAAGAACACAATAAAAGCATACATCGATCCTCATCATCAATCTTCACACCAACAGATGTTAACTGTGCAATCAACATGTTGAATGTGTTCAAATGATCAGCTACATACCCTCCTTCTTGCATTCTCAAAGCGTACAACTTCTTCCTCAGGAACAATTTATTCACCAAGGACTTCCCCTGATAAATAGATACTAGTCTCTTCCACAAGGAAGATGCAGTCTTCTCTTCATGCACATTCAAAAGAACAGAGTCTGCCAAACCGAGCCTTATCATCCCCTTATACTTTCTATCTGCAAGGTCCCAATCCTCTTGCTTCATGCCTATAGGCTTAGTTCCAGACACAACTATCCAAAGATCACGATCAACCAACAGATCTTCCATTTTAAGTTTCCACAACTCAAAATTGCTGCCATTGAATTTCTCTATTTCAATCTTTCCTGACGTGCTTGCCATCTTATCCTGTAATTCGAATTACCAAACTTCTACTAAGACTCCCACTGAACAGAATTGACTCAAAAAACCAACGTACCCACAAGGATAACACAACTGGCCAGGCTCTGATACCACTTGTAAGGAAAGCTAAGGTGCAGAATCAACTCTCCTAACGTCAAAAACACAAGAAAGAATGCATAGACACTTTTAAATTTTACAATTACAGTCCAATTAAGATTCACTTGAAAGAGATAACAGTAACAAAGAATTAAACATACACATATGAACACCAGATTTATGTGGGAAAACCCTTACGGGAGAAAAACCCACCACACCAAGAGAAGTCACTTTGTATTATAGTAATGAAGATTACATACACAGATCAGACTTATCTTTCTGATGTCAGTTTACAACAACATTCATAATAATCAACCTTGTAAAGGAAACATTTAAGTTACAGTCTTCTCAGAATAGAATTCACATTGATCACCCTTCGAACTATTCATCCAAATGTACATCCAACCATCAAACCGATCACCATCTACAATTCTTGAGTATATCCATGATGCCCCTGTCTGTCGAACTTCCTCTCAGTAACGGCCGCAATAGTCCAACTGCTAGCGGTTCCCATTCGGCTTTTTTGATTAGTTGAATACAAGCCACGTAGGATAGTCTTCACTCGGTCAAAGGCATTCACAATGTATCTGCATGTTGGTGAGACACTAACCGTGTCTCCCCGGTGCCACAAAGCTAGCATTCGATATCACCAAGAGTCCTTACTATCGGCAAGAGGTTATACCGAGTCCAAAAAGCTATTGCTAAGACTTCTCCTTGTCGCCAAGACCTCATATTGAAGTTCATCACTTGTATCGCTATCGCCAAGACTTATCGCTATCAATGAAACATCATACCAAAGCTCCAAAGTCACATAGACAATAGGATTCTCATCGGAAAGACTATCGTCCTTCGCTGAGAGATCATATCAAGTCTTTATGTTATTTCAAAACGTTCATCAGTCGGCAAGACAGACCACTATCGTTGAGAGGATACTCCGAAGTCTTCAAGTCACACTACAATGTTCCACCGTCGGCGAGACTTCGTTCGTCGCTAAGACTTCATACCGAAGCCTCTGGGTTACCGAGAAGACTCCAAGTGTAGCTATTGGTGAGACATTCCATATCGGTAAGACTTCATACCGAAGCAAGCCTTTCGGCCAAGGGTCTCCTCGATGACTTCGGTCGCTATGAATCTCCCTGACACCAGTTGTCACCCAGAGTCTCTCCGATATCCGATAAGAGTGGCTTGTCGGCCAGAGATCTCCACTCGGTAGAAGATTACAACGATCAACATGTCACAGCGATAGGCTCATTCGGCAAGACTAAAATAAGGTCACAGCAACCAGAACTGTTCAACAAGGTTTCAACTGCTAGTCGGCCAGACAATAAAGATGTTACACCGACATGGCTCTCTTAGAGGTTTCATCTTGTGGGATTGAGGCACACACTTCCAACACAAACTGTCACAAGTATAAAAAATTTGCAAGTATAGAAAATTCACAAGTATAGCAAAACACTATCACAAGTATAGATAAATTATCGAACTCACTTTTATTTAATAAAAAACATTCATCGGAACCCTGACAAACACTAACCATATACATGTCGGCCCACAAATTAAGGAGGCTAACCATATGTCAGCCCAAAAATTGATGGAAGGGGATGGTTGACTTTAAGTGTATGTCGAAATAGTGATGAAAATCATGGAGCGTCGCAATTTAGACGAATGTCGGGCATAATTTTTTTTAAAAATTAAAATTTTCACATTAAATACATAGGTACCCGACGATACATCTAATTATACATCTTTTGTTAGAAAGTTTTCTCGTATTTTGCAGTCAAATGAGTTAGTGGCTGCTTGAGCAAGAGACCCCCAATCGATCAATTTGTTGAGTGGATGAAGGTTTCTTGGAGTAACACCTCCCTTCCTGACATTGATAGCCTTGATTTCAAATTTTTTCTACTCCACTTCGTCTTTGTGGAGGATTAAACCTTTTTCAAGTAGAAGGGCCCATGGTTTTATGGCCAATCCAACCTCTTTTTTTCTGGATTGGTCCCCTTTCTTTGAACCTACATCTGCCAAGATCACATGGGTTCCCATTTAGATCAGGTTGTACAATCTTCCATCGATTATGTGGGTGCCAAAGTTAATTAAAAACATGATTGAACAACTTGGTTTTTTTATGAAGCTAGATCCGAGAGCCCCCCACAACAAATTCACTAGGGTTTGTGCCATCATTGATATTTCCAAGCCTGTGCACCACTCAGTTTTGATTTATTCAACCCACAAGATCCAATTCCTTAATTATGAAGGTCTCACATTCAGGTGCTTTCGCTACAACATGTTGGGGCACAAAATTGTTGGTTGCTTCTCTCCCAAAACGGCCACTACTCATAACTTCAACCTCAAGAAGTGGGTCAAGAAGTCAGACAGTCCTAAAGTGGAGTTCATTTGGCATAATCACAGGTTGTTTATGGCTTAGGAGTATCCCATGCCTCCTCCTGTGGTTTCGCCTGTTACCTCCATTGTGCCAGAGCAACCCTCCTCTTCGCCTACCAGTGTGGCTCCTACCTCTTAGCCAATTGCTGACCCTTCCCTCCCTCCTGTGGGGGTTGGAAATGACTTAGATTATGAGGGTTCTTATCCCTTCATGGATGATCTGGATGAGGATTACTCTATTTTTTTGGATCTCAATGATCTGTTTGTTCCTATTAAAAATTGTTCCCTCTCCCAAACCATGAGTTCCATCACAAAACCAAATTTTCCTACCAAAAAGAAAAGCTCCCCATCGAAGGAAAAGATGTTGATGAAGGAACACAGTGGACAATGAATGCCCTCCTCACCTAGAGTATGAGGAAGGGGAAGACCAAAAGGGCCACTTGAGTTGCCTTTAAGGGTTGGTGGTTTTTCTTGTGTTATGTTTTGGTGCAACTTGGTACACAATGTGTCTTACTTATTTTTATATTGTGTCCTCTACTAGCCGTCTAGCATGCTTTAGGCTTTTTAGTTTCATGTCTTTGTTTGTGCTCCTCATTCATGGATCTGAAGCCGTCTCTTTATTAAATTTGTTCTTATATTGGGAGTGGGCCCTAATCCCACAGTTGAACTAATACAAAGATAAAATAAAATATAGTTATATATAAAATATAAATATAAATATTATTTAAAAATACATATATCATGGGTTTTCATAACTAATTTTTAAACTAGCATATATATATTAAATATTAATATATATAAAATATGCCCAGAGTTATCTTTTCTTGAGGCACCTATTTTCATCAACTTATTCAAAACAACAATAAACTGCCCATATGCTTCACTGTTTCAATCAATCAAATAATATATGAGCAAAATAAATCAGGTGGAAAGACTCAATAGTGAAATAAAGCCAGAAAAGACTCAATAGCACATTAGAGGTTAAATGCAAAGATGCTTAGTTGTCTTATGAGTTCCTCGTGAAATTTGAATTGATTGATTTGAATTATCATTTGATTTTCAATAGATATGTCCAATTTCATCTTTCAACAAACATGATACAATTGTCCATTAAGATAAGATCAAATATTAAATTTATGTATTTTCTTCACAAAGATACAAGATAAGGTAACCAAACCCTAGTTTTGATTGTAGCGCATGTTAAGAAAATGTAACCTTGCCAAGTTCCAAACCAAATGAGCCCTAGCAAGTCCAACAGACTCAACTTGGGGGACTTTCCATCCCACTCAATAATAAAACAACCACAAATAAAAAGCAATAAACCTTACGACTCCTTGAATATTTGTTTTGTTTTACTGCAACAACAGATTATAACAATGCAATTGGTTTCAATAGGACTAAAGCCAAATTTGCGATAGATAAATTCACGTGAATCCAAAAAATGTAAAACCAAACCTGTGAGAAATCCAACTCCAGGAGAATAAAGCCAAACTTGCAACCGCAAAGTTTTGAAATGGTTATGATTCAACAACCTCTTTTAATAGAGGTCTTCATGAATTCAAAGATAAGAACATCTAAAGAAAGTTGTGAATAAAACATATTTAAAACTTCTTTAAAAAAAGGCAAAAAACTAAAAACTATTGAAAAAAAATAAAAATAAAATAAATATGAAAAAAAACAAAAAAACACTTAAATTTCTTATAATTATAAAAAAAATATTTGTGTTACTACTATAAATAAATGTTCACTCTAGAAACTTAAAAAACTATTACATGACACTAAGTATTTAGTTTTAATTTATTTTAATAGAGGTCTTCATGAATTTGTGAATAAAACGGCTTTAAAACTTCTTTAAAAACAAAGAAAAAAAACTAAAAACTATTAAAAAATAAACAAAAAAAATAAATACCTGATGGGGGCTAAAAAGAGTGGAAATTGATTCTATGCGAACTTGGGGAAGAGGTGGACACAACTACTATACTTGATGATAATGAGATGGAAGGCTTAAACCTTGGTCAAAGGAGGTCAAAAAGACTTGCAATGGCGGTGTCAAAGGGTCAGGAAAGTAACAAAAATTTTCAAAGCCCTGAGGAGAAAAGTACTCACAGTCCGCAAGATAGTGTGGAAAAGAAAGATGAAGAGGATAATGACTCCTCAACTGAAGAGATTCCTGATAGTTTGGATGGCAACTCGGAAGAGGACTCAGAAGCGAAAAGTGAGGATGGTAATGGTGATGAAGAAAAGGCGGTGGAATCGCAACATGAGATGGCTTGGGAGGAGGAAGTAAATGTTATGGAAAATCAAGAGAAGGAAGAAAAAATTGACAAAGAGGAAGACAAGGCTGAGGATGATGGGAATGAGAGGATTAAAAGACTGGAGGAGAGGATGCAAGTCCTGGAAAAAAGGATACATGAGAAGGTGGAAGGCAACAAACTTCAACCCTCAAAAATGTGGTGAAGAGTATAATTGAGGAAAGACTGTAGGTTTTGGAGAAAGGTATGCAAGAACAAGGAAATGAAAATAAAATTCAAATCCTAGAAGAAGCAGTTAAGAGTGTGTGCTTGGTGGTCGACGTGGTCATGAAGAAGGCTATTATGGCTATTCTTTCTGGTATGGGAAAAATAAAAAAGTAATAAAAGAAAAAAGCAGCGGATGATGGCGCGGATTTGGCTAGCAAGATGGAGCTGAAGGAAATAGTGAACGACACTGTTGAGGACCTGATGAATGCATGGAGGCTGATCGAGGAAGCTTAACATGGTTGCTTCGCTGTGCTATTTTTTCTTTTTGTTCTGATGGTTATTTCAGTTGTGTTTTCTAGGACTGTTATTACTGGTTATGGCAGTTGGTGTCAAAACTTAAATATTTGTAATACTGTTTATATTTTAAGTAGGGACCCTATGATAGATGTTAATAAGTATTTTAGATGGTTAGGGGAGGATGATACTGATATTAGGATAAGCTTTTTTTATTTCAGTGATAGAACTGCTATGTTTAATCGTATGGGAATTGGTTAAGCATTTTGTTTGTGGGAGGGGGAAGTTTGGTGGGCTTCCTGTTTTTGCTGTTTCTTACCACCTGTTATTCTTATCATGTTGTACTAATTTGGGTCAGGGCCCTTTTCCCTGCTTAACCAATAAAAATAAAATAAAAATACACTATTGAAAAATAAACAAATAAATTTACAAATAAATACATTGAAATTTGTTATAATTATTAAAAATATATTTATGTTACTACTATAAATAAATGTTCACCTTGAAAACTTAAATATTTATTAAATGACACTAAGTATTTAGTTTTAATTTATTTTTTTAATTAAAATTGATTTTAAAATATAAAAAAACAACATTATGGCCACTTGCGTAATATGCTTCTCGTAACTTTGGCGTAACTATTTTTATTTTACTTTAATTTATCTTTTTAACATTCAAAATAAAAATAATGTATAAATATATATTATAAAATAAAATAAATCTTTATAATTATAATACGAATGATGAAATACTATTGCAATAAGAAAAAATGATGAAAATAAGTGCATCAAGAAGGATAACTCTGACATATTTTATATAAATAATAATGTTATATAAATACTAATTTATTATAATAATTACTATAATTAAATTAATTATAGTTATTAATATTAAATTTTAGTATTAATAATAAAAAAAAATGAAATCATTATAAAATTGATTATGATATAAAAAATAAGTATTTTAGAGTGAATAAGATATCAAATTGATTTAAAACCGTTTTTAAATGAGGAAAGGATTAAGAGTATAAAATTTAAAAGATTTAGTGTAGATAATCGATAGATTTTCTCATTGGAAAAATAATTAAATGTCTTTTTAACCTGCATAATGATTAAAAATTAACAATTAATTATATAATAATTAAATAAATCCTAGGTGAAACTATTATATAGAATAAACATTCTTTATAATTTCTATGATATTTGATTTTAATTAAAAATGTTTGTAAAAATATAAATATTAATATCAAATTTTAGTTAGTTTTGGTAATGAGAAAATAAAATAATTTGAAAAAAAGGTATAGTAGTGGAAAAACTTCCTACACTAATGTTGAGATGAAGGATATGTAAAACAGTTCAAATCTTTACAATAGTTATAAAAACTAAACATAGATATCATTCATATCATAACACAATGATTAAATGGGAAAACTCTTTTGGAAGAAAAACTCCACACTCCAAAAGTCACCCAATATATTATTATTATTATTTTTTGGTATCCACAGAGGTATCCCCGCGACTCAAGTCCAATGGGTTCCCTTTACGGTGCGAGCTTGAGGCGAGATTAATCCTCTAGGGCCACGGGGATCACCCAATATATTATTAAAAAATCAACAAGATTACAATATCAGAGAAAGCTCTCTCAAGAGTATCACCAACCAAAAATCTAGAGGCAACTCAACATCTATAAAACTTTCACACTCAATCTCTTTCTTAAGCATTTGATATATATGAGATACAATACATGAGACCACCAAATAATATTTACAAACATGAGCTGAAACCATCCAAAAATTGGTGCCTAACTTATATTTAATCAAATATGCCTTATGATGTGTCAAAGCACAAACCAACATGTGGAACTCCTCACAAATCTTTTCCATGTTCAACACATTCATATTTTCCAATTTGGGAGACCCAACTTTTGGAGGCCATAAATTTTGATCTACGAGTCCTATTGATGAATTGTTTTAATCATTGGAAAGCTCGTGAAGTGTTCTATCAAGTTATAACCCACTTTTTCAATTTCAACCACTTCGGGCCCAAAAAACCTTTAAATGCCTCAAAGTTGACATTGAAACTTAAAAAAAAAAAAAACTACATCCATCCATATTCACATGTAATTTTATTATAAATAGTAACTTTTTGTAATTGTTAGATTGAAACACATTTTTCTAATAGTATTGAAGTATAATTAAGAGAGTAAGTAAAACCAAAGCTTCAAATATATTAATAAAAAAAAACATTTATTATCTAAATACATTCTACATTTTATTTAAAATATTATTTACAGTAATGATGATGGGATAATGTAAATGTAAAAATATCTAAATTAGATGTTATGAAATAGTGATGGATAATTTGATTATCTTCAATTAAATAAAATCTAAAAGTTATTCGTGTTATAGTCTACCATTCAAATAAAAAATAAAAATAAATGCTAAACTTTTTTACTTCTTTTATCATAACTTAATACTAATGATATTAAAAGATATGTTATGGTTAAGATTCTTATGAGATTATTAATTAAATGAAAATAAAAAAAAACCATTGTATTATGATTTTCAATAAATTAATGAATATGGTCAAATGTGTAGTCACTCCAAGTTCAATACGCCGAGCCAAGGCCATCATATTTGTGAACTAAAACATGCGAAGAATTTGAGACTCTTTGATTGGTACAAAGCGACCAACAAACAATGGCAATAGCACCAGAAAATTTGAAAAAATGTCTTAAGCAACATACCCAAGTGTGGGCCTAAAGTATGGTGCATGTATCCAAACAATTGGTTTCCCTACTAATAAATATAGTCACTAGTACATATGTTTTATATGTGCGTTTTAATAATTTATTCCAATATTATTATCCAAAAATGATTATATAATAAAGAAAATAATTTATAAATAATTAAAATAATTATTATTTAAATAAAATAATTAGTAAGTAAATAAAATAACTTCAAAATTAAAATTGTTAGAAAAGAATATTGATATGTACTTTAAAATAAAATCATTTTTATATATAAAATATTTTATATTATAATAATTTTTATTATAATTGATAAAATAAGATGTATGTTTTCATATTAGAAAATAAGATGGATGAGATTAAGTAATGCTTTCATATTAGAAAATAATATAGAAATGTACTTTAACTTAAAATAAAATAACATGAAATAGATGAATCTAATTTTTTTTATAAATATAATTATAATACATAGAGATGTTTGTGTTTAATTTTTATATAATTTTACTTTAAAATATAAAAAATTTATGTAACTTTTATATAAGATTATTTTAAAACTTTAAGTTTACCAATATACTATACATAAATAATATCTATACTAGTATAAATATTTTAAATAAATCTATCTAAAAAATACAAGACATATCAACCTTAAATTATTTAATTAAAAAAAACTATTTGAACCTTAAACATTTAATCAAAATTAAATATCTACAAAGCACAATCTTTAACAAATTTAACAAAACATCAACAACCTATCATGGCCTCCTTACAAAAGAGGTTGAAGTTAGTAAAATTTGGTTGGAGGGTGATTCACTTAACATAGTGAATTGTTTAAAGAATACGCATCCCCCTCATGGTCTATTCTACATATCATCGAGGATACTTTAGCCCTTCTAAGTTCTTTTGATGATTTTATTGTGTCACATGTTTTCCATGAAGCAAATTCCTTAATTGATGGCTTTGCAAACATGGTGTTTTCATCTCATAAGTGCTGCCAGTCTCATTATGTCATCCCCATTAATATTTGGAGCTTAATTTAATCATGATAAAAGATTATGCAAAGTTGGCGGTCTTTTTGGGAGGCAAAGGAAGTTTATTGTTTTATTTCCTTTCTATTTGGATTAGACATATGGAGTTCAACACCTGGCCGTGTAATTATTGCAAATCTTATGGGAATGAGCTGAAGGATGTGGTAATTATTTTTAGGAGTCCTTGTGTTGTCAAACTCACACGGATTATGGGGACCTTATTCCATTGTTTCTGGATCTTTCTCCTTGTTTTTTTTTTTGTGAACTAGACAAACGAGAAGACATTGATGTGGGGAGCTCTTGCTACCATGGGATGTAATTGTTGCAAACAAGAACTTGTAACTTGTGATGAATTTATAGATAATGTTAGGGTTTGGGAAATCCTGGAAAAGAGGGGAGTGTGCCCTTTTCTTCTTAAGCTACATGGTTTTGTCTTGCTACCGTGGGAGGTGATTGTTGCAGACAAGAACCTGTAACTTGTGATGAATTTAGAGATAATGTTGGGGTTTGGGAAATCCTGGAAAAGGGGGGAGTGTGCCCTTTTCTTCTTAAGCTACATGGTTTTGATGCGAAGATCACAAAGGATTTTGTTAAGGGTTGGACCAACTGTGTGCTGCGAATTAAAGGTGTGGAGGTGAATATCACGAAGGGCTTTATTGCTGAAATGACCAAGTTACCTACTAAGGGGAAGAAATTTTACAGGGATCGGTCAGCCTCGAAGTGTGCTCTGGAAAAATTTCTCAAAGGAAAAGAGAGGGTGAAGCTTAGGAGTATGGGTTGTGGTGGGCATGACCACTTCTCCATCAAGCCCTTGTGGAGGGATGTCGCCTTGGCTATCATGAGGTATTTTACCTTAGATGGAAGATTCTCGACCATCTATGGTTACCATTTCATGCTTTTAAACCATTTTAGGCACAATAATTTGGTTTCCTTTCCCTTCTATTTGTTGTTATCGTTGGAAAATGGCATTGAGGAGAATTGAAGAAATCCTAACAAAGCCATTTTACATGAGGGGATCATGCTCCTAATTATGGAATTTGGGAAAGCTAAGTATGTTCCTGAAATTTCTAAGATTTACAGTGGGCGTAAAGGCAAGGATGCCCTCCCTGACTATGAAACATGGGATTTTGTTGAGGAGTGGGAAGGGGATGATGAGGCAGGGTCTTTGGAGGAGATTTTAGCCTTAGAGAAAGCTGGTGGTAATAAGTCGAAGAAGAACCCTAAGTATGAGATGTCTCATTCATGGTTAGATGGGTACAACATAGGTGTGGACATGAAGGAGGTTACTTTGCCTAGTTCTAAGAGTGTGGCTAAGGGGAAGAAAGGGAGTCAAAAGGAGGGGAAGCTAGTTCATGGGAAAGGAAAAAACCTATATGGGGAAGGGGAAAATGGGGATAATTCCCCTAATCTGTTAGGGTTTGCTACTCTTGACTATCAAGGTAGTGAGCAGGGTGTTGCCGAAGATGGGAAGGGTCAGTTGGATTTGTTGGCTAACATCATTGTTAAATCAAAAAAGGTGGAGATTGAGGTTGAAGTGGTCAACTTGGATGACTGTCCTCATAGTGGTGTTTCGAAGGGTAAAGGTAGGGCAACTAATGACCAACTTGAGAATTCGACTATGGAAGAGCCTCTCAATTGGGAAAATATTAACATGGATGTTGCAATTAGAATGGCTGAGGATGGTGCAGGTAATCTCCTTTCTATATTCAAATGGCTCCTCTTGGAGTCAAAGAAATCAATGTTAGAATGATTGCTTTGCACAATATCAATGTTACTTTGGTTAATAGCAATAAAAAGGAATGGACTATGCACAAGGTTAAAACTATTAACATTGTCCTTGATAAGGTGGTGGCTGATGCTGCTAAGATGGGTAGGGACCATGAGGATAGGCTGATCTCCCTTGAGGAGAAAGTCAATAAAATATGTGAAGATATGTAAGGTTGTGTAGGTGAGTAGTCAATTTCTCCATTCTAGTGCTCAGGGGCTCACTAAATTTTGAACAAAAAAGCCCCCATGTGGACTGGAAAACAACTTGATATTGGTAAGAATGTGCAGGAGTTTATTGTTGAGGGTCAGAAAAAATTGATGGAGAAGAGCAAGGATGAGGGGTCGTGTGTGAGAACCATAAGACCAAGAAGAGGGTTGCCATCTCATTTCAAGAGCTGGATGATGTGGTGGAGATGCACGAGAATTTATCTCTAGTAATTTGGATGCTGCTAGGATTTTAGATCAAATTTAGTAGTCTCTACTATTAGTGGCTTTTTTGGATGATGTTTTGTTGATGGTTTAGCTGTTGTTTTGTTTTTTCTTATCCTTTAACAGCTAAGTTTTGTTTTTGTTGGGATTAAGGTGTCTCTACCTTAGAGTCCTAACATTGATTTAATTTAATGTATTTATTTGTATTATTTAATTGCCTATGGTGTCATGTCATTAATTGGGACCCACCGGCTAGGTGACATCCCCGTTGGAGGTGACTAGAAGACACATCATCATCCCAAGTGGACATAGGCGCCCCACTTTGGAATCTATGACATATGACATATTTTATGACGTGTCATAAGGCATCTTTGAATGAATGGGTGAAAGTTGGTGCCCAAGTTGGGTTATGACAGGATGTAAGAGAATTAGCTATTTTAAAAATCGCTAACATGTCAAGGTTTTCTCGCTGACATGTCAAGTTTTTTTCTCCCGTTGACACGTCAAGGTTTTTTCGTTAACACGTCAAATGAAAAATGACCTTGTAAAACCCTAATTCTAGAAGGTTCCAAAAATATTGTTATAAGCGGTTGGGATGTATGTAGATGGGGGTGTATTTTGAGAGTCTGATAGCGATCGTGTTGTCTCTTAATCTCTGGTGGTGATACTCCTATGAGAATATTGCTTTGTAAGTGTATTGTAATCTTTTGATTTCTGAATAATATATTGAGAAACTTTTGGAGTGTGGGGTTTTTCTCTTGAAAGGGTTTTCCCCATGTAAACCATTGTGTTGTGGTATGCATGATATTTGTGTTTAAGTTTTTGTAATTGTTAAAGATTTGCAAAGATTTGCATTTTTCTCCTCTCAAGATTAGTGTAGGAAGTTGTTCCGCTACCTTAGCTTCCTTACACCCATGAGAATGTGCTTGTGAAGTGTCGTCCAAGTGAAAGCCCACTCTTTGGGAAGGGTGGTGTTATTCGTGCATAACTTAACTGGCCATTCCTTTGATTGGTGTCAGAGGTTCAAAATTTGGTACCCCAATTTCATAGTGTAATCGTCAAATTTGGCACCACACCATATGATCCTATCTCGCTTGGAATTTATCAAAAGATTCCTACTCTTTAGTTCAGTTATCAACTCCTCTTTCATTTGGTTACTTACTCTAAGGGTGTATATTTGATCCCCTCCAATCCGAGTTCCCATTATTGGCATCCACGACAACGAAGTCCGCCACACTTTGATCCCCCAACTCAACCATAAGAGTGTTGCATTCTGTGAGGTTCTCCATTTTTATTAAAGGTGAGTAGTCATTCTAGGAATCCCACCAAAACAACGTCGTTCTCCCATTATTAATATGCCAAGTGATGTGGTCTATGATAACCGATCAACATTCCCACATGAACCTCCAAATATAGGAACCCGACCTCATTTTCATGATGTTCAATATTCTCTTGGGATCATCATTGTCCAAGTATTTTTTCCTTCTAGTATCCAACACCAAAGAGATTTCAGCTTCAAATATATTTGCCAAATCAATTTAGCACCAAGCGCCTTATTTTGTGTGTCGATATTTTTAATCGCAACCCCATTAGCATCTTTCTCTTTTCTGATAGTATCCCAACTTATTAGTGGGAGGCGATAGTTGTCATTTGAACCTTCCACAAAAAATGTTTCATTATTTCATTCAAAGTTTTCTCAACTTTTTTTATTATTCTTAAGCATGACATTGCATAAATAGGGATGGTTGCAAGCATGACCTTTATCATAGTTATTATACTTGAAAACATTAACTACTTCCCCTTCCAACTTAGAGCTTTCTTTTGGCATGCCTCCATGATGTGTTGCCAGTGCTCCATTCTAGTGGCCCCTTGGAAAATTGGTGCACCAAGGTATTCGCATGGGTGTACTCCAATGCTAAAACTAAATTTGTGATTCTTCTTTGGGTTTTCCTATTTGTGTTAAAGAATGAAATCACAAACCTCTCTTGATTTATCTTTTGTACAATTTTGGATGTGTAGAGATCCAAAGTTGATTTGATCTCTCCTGCTTCATCAATGTTGGCTTCTCCAAATAACATGGTATCATCAACAAATTGTTGATGCATTAGATGCTCCATATTATTGGCCACTTTCACTCCTTGTCATTGGCCACACACCCTTTATTTTTATCAATCTTCTCAAAGCGTCTACCATTAACACAAACAAGAAATGGAAGAGGGGGTTCCCTTTTTGCAAGCCATGGGTACACTCATAGAAGCCACATGGGGCACTATTGATCAACACTAAGTATCTCACAGTTGAAATGAAGCCATATTTCCAATCCAGCCAATCAACACCAAAACCAAAGGCTTCCAATACCTTCATTAAAAGGTGCCAAATTACCCTATCATAGGCTTTGCTTATGTCCAACTTGAGTATCATTGCTTTTAGTCTACTTGTTTGGATTTATAGACATGGAAAATATACCGACATGCTTGATCTTGATTATTAACACCATTTCATCCTAAATCATCCCTCAGTCTAACCATTTAATTGGATACCTTTATTTGATTAAATTCATCAATTTTCCTCTCTTAATTAAATAAATCATTTTATCTAATTAAGTCTTTCTCTCTTGTTAATTAAATCAATATATATGATCTAATTAACCCTGTGTCCATATTTAATTAAATAATTCCCTTTATTTGATTAAATCTCTAAGGTCTATCCATTAAATTAAATAAATTAAACCTTGTTTAATTTAAGCCAACCAACCATCTTCTTTAGTTAAATAAAATAAAATATTTATTTAACTAAGTCTAAAATCACATTCTTCTCATCTTTGATTTAAATAAACCCATAAATCTAAGTCAAATTTGTCACATCATCTAATCCATCATTAAATTAATTGACCCTTGATTAATTTAATCCTAATTCATGTCCCATCTTCTAGCTTTTGCCACTTGCACATGAAAATAGATTTAATTCATTTATTAAATCCCTATTTTCTCTCAACGTGGCATAATGGAGGAATATTCTCTCAAATTTGAATTCAAATCCAAGTGAACTTTGTCCTTCCAACAAGACATTTACTTCATCTTTGCATTGAGCCAAGTGGCATTTAAGACATTCATTTTCCCTCTTACATGTCATTTCACTAATTTCAAATATCACCTAATTGCATTTATGAGCACATTCATCAAAATGTGCACATCCCTCATCCATTCTCATCTTGACAAGTGGCACCTTGCCATTGGTTGAATTTTAGTCCCACATTGCTTCATTTTGGGCATTTCTCCAGCTTGCCATTCTATAAATAAGAGGCTTCATTCCTCATTTTAGCATCCACAATTTGAGCAAAGTTATTATACTCAAATCCATAGCAATTCTCATCCATTTCATCAAAGTTTTAGCTAGGTTATGCAGATTTTTATCTTAGAGCACACTTCAATCTTCAACAAAGTGGATCACATCTTCATCAAATCATCAAAGCTTGCATAGGAGTTGGGAAAGGGCCAATTCCACATCAAATTGGCACCAACTCCCCCAAGAGATTAAGAGTTTTCTTTGCATTTGAATAGGATTTAATATCTTTGGTTTATGCTTGTTTATGTTCTTCATTTCATTTCTTTTCCTTTGCAATTCAAATGGATTTCTTGAGGAATCATGATACTAACTTGCATTTGATCTAATATGGTGTTTTTTTCTTGTGTTTATGCAGGTGTAGGATCTTGGTTCACATTTTGGCGCTAGGAGGGAAAATAAAAAGTTCTAATCATGTTTTTTCACCAAATTATGTACCTTTTTGTTATTTTGTGTCTCTACACTCCACCGCTAGCAGACCAACGTCGCAATTTATAACCGCTAGGACTCCAGCGTTGCTATATCGCACCGCTACAAATTCCAAACTTTGACGCTCTCTGTTTCTCGCCCAGAATTCAAAATCTCAAACAACGCTGTTGAGTCTTTTTCACATGCTGGAATCTTTCTAAATTTCAAACTCCACTGTTGGTTGAAATAGCAATGCCTTCATGCTCTTTGTCCTTGCTGTAGAGTGACATTGACTAGTAAGTGGTGCTATATAGCATCACTGGAGATTTTAAACTACACCGCCTATGCAGACTCCACCGTTGAGGGAAAGTAAAAATTGAAATTTAGTTTTTTATGACATGTGCCTTTTTCAACTTTCATCATTTGGATTGTTGTCTGATTTCCTGACTTCTGTTTTGTAGATCTAATTGGTTTTCTTGTAGGTTGGCTTGATCAAAAGTGAAGGAGAAAATAGGCATGATGATATCATTATTTCATGATACCAAGTGTTTTTGAACACTTTAGTGTTTGTTTAACACTCTAAGAGAACTCACTTTTTCTCTTAAGAAATTTTGTTATCTTTCGTGCTTAGGACCTACTAGATTCCTTTTGGGCTCTAAAAAGAACACTTCAATTTCTTGTTACAAAAGGGCTTAAAATGAACTTTAGGACACAAACTTACTAGAGTTGGTTTTCAGATTTAATAATTGAACAAGGAAAAACTTCACATCCTTTGGTGCTTAAAAAGAAGTCATTATTGCTTTGTGGGTCTTAAAATGAACATGTGCTACTTTGTTTTGTGATTGCTTACTCATACTAACAACATTGAAAAGACGTATGTGCTTCTCTTGCGCCTCACGACGATCTTGAGAATCAAAAGGATTTTTGGTGGTCTTAGGTTGGGATAAAGTAATTGCCTCCACACTTCATTTTGGGAACTAAAATTGAACAAAAAATCTTGCGAGTGTGAGTCAAACCTATCGTGTGTATTCTCTCTTTATTTTTCAACAAAGATCGATCAAGTTATGAATATGTTTGCTCGCTTTTGTTTATCCTAGAGGGCCTGCCTTGGGGAAAAAGTACTCACCCAAGGGAACGACTCAACCGATAACACTCTAAAGCCAAGAGTATTTCCAACCAAGATATAAAAGTGGGTACTGGAACAAAGGCCAGTATCATGCGGTTGGTTCTGACGAGAAGGGAAGCAATGGTCTCTCACTTCGATGGATCAACTCCTACGAATGGAAAGTACGAATTAAAACCCTTGTTGTAGAAATGCCAAAATCCCTATCTATTTGTTGGTGCAAGAATGGTCGTTCTGAAGCTGCCCCACACTTTTACGATTTTTAGTAGAAATGGAAAATATGCCATGGGAGTTTCATGGGTATTGGTGCTTGGCTGCCCTGAGAAGTGAGTGTCATGGAGGGGATCCAGTGGGGTTAAGATCTAACCATTCACTAAAAATAAGCGTAGCTGGACTTGTCCAAGTGGGGACTCAAAAAATATAGTCTTTCATATCCATAGGATTGTGCTTGTTCTTGGTTACAAAACACTTTGCTTGTTCGAAAAAATTTGGGAACAAACATTTAACATTGTCATCCAAAATTCAAACCCTTTAGGAAGCAAATACAATTGACCAAATTCATGTGTTCTTGCTTGCCCTTGGGATTTTATCCTTAGAGGTTTCTAAACACTTGGATTATCTCAATTTGCTTACTAAAGTTAACAATAGGTAACCCTTGCCTTGATTTCATCAAAGTTCCACATGATATATTTTGTGGAATGAGAGGAAGTTGAGACATTGGACATCTAGTTTGAAAAGCTAATCAAGAAGTGTTTGTGGTAAAACAAAGTCTTTAAGAAAATACTAAAAACAATTGAATCCCACACATGTGTCTTTAATGATTTCACGCAAGATCAAGATCAAGAAACCAAAGGTAAAAGATCTTAGTCCAAAAGATAACCAAAAGCATCTCTCAATGCTATACGAATTCAGATGAAGACTGCTTTTTAACTTTTATAAAAGAGCTTCAAGAAATAACTCAAACTTGTATGAATTCTTTTGTCAACAAAATCCAAATCTTTTTCAAGAATTTGCACACCTTGTCTAGAGAAAAGCATGTTCTTCAAAACCGAGGTCTAGTAAAGAAAATGTCATTTTAGGTAAACATAGGGTCAAAATCAAACCTTCATCCATCTTTGAACATCAAACCAAATTCATCTCACCATCAACTTTTGAAAATATTAAAATCAGATCATCCTTCATGCTAGGTTTTTTGGCAAATCAAAATCATCAAAATCCTTGAAATCTTTGAATCAAAACATCAAATCATCTTTGGCTAGGTATGTGTAGATGCATCCTTTTGCATGTTATTAGTCAAATTATCAAATCATGTAGATGCATCCTTCTTCATATACTTGGTTAAATTATCATCTTGTTTGAATAGGTGTGGGTAGATGCATCCTTCTCCCTACACTTAGTCAAATCATCATCCTTTGAGAAAATATATCCCCTATATAATCATCCAACATCTTTGGGTCTATTTGTTCATAATCCAAAACCAAAACAAACCAAAAATCAAATCAAGGTCAATCCAAAAAATCAAAATCCAAAAAATATCCTTCTTCATATACTTGGTTAAATTATCATCTTGTTTGAATAGGTGTGGGTAGATGCATCCTTCTCCCTACACTTAGTCAAATCATCATCCTTTGAGAAAATCTACCCCCTAGATAATCATCCAACATCTTGGGGTCTATTTGTTCATAATCCAAAACCAAAGCAAACCAAAAATCAAATCAAGGTCAATCCAAAAATTCAAAATCCAAAAAAAATCCAAAAAAGTCCTAAAAGTCTAGCATCTCCTTCAAGATTTATCAAAAGTTCAAACATCCACATCATCCATCTTTTACACATCTCCATCATTTCACCTTTGATGCTTAAAGCATCCTAAATTTTCTTGTTTGTACTTAAAGATAGATCAATCCAAAAAATTAGAGATTCATCTCCCATATTCTTGAAAATTGATCCCTATTTTATAGTGCAAACTAGATCTCAACACAAGAGGAACATGGAAGCCAACAAAGAAACATCCAATTCAAGTGACCTAATCCAAACAAATTATGAAATAAATCCCGTTGGATTGAGCAACCCTCTAACTAACTTTCCTTCATGATCACAAAATCAACAAGAGGAAGGTCAAGTGGAGGATTTTACCAATAATTCCTTTGGAATGTCACATGAGGAAATCACTGAAATGGTTCAAAATCAGGAGAATCATAAAATTATCAACATCATGATGAGACTCAATCCTTCACTATACACGCTCGAATTAGCAAAGCAAGGGGCTAAAATCCCCTTTGATTTCGATCTGAGCACTATTGTGGAGCCATATTTTGGGGTCATGCCCCCAATCTCATCCACCATCCCCATTTCATCTACACATCCATTCCAAAGCATCACTCAAAACATCCCCCAAATTACATCATTTATTGCACCAACACAACCCATTGTTAACAAGGGAAGTGCATTTCTCAATGCATTGCAAACAAACCCCCTTGTGAACAATCAGGATTTGGATACAAACACCATCTTGGGACAATCCGTACCTCAAAATCCATCACATCCATATGTCCCTCTCACTTTTTACAATCTGAACGACCCATCATCATCATTTCATGCAACACCCCAAACCTCTCTCCCCATAACCTCGCAAGGAGAGGGTGAAATATTTGGACCAGTGGGAATTTTTGACACTACACCATTTCCTCAAGAAATTACACCCCCCACATTTCCACCACTTCCACCATTTCCATCAATATCCACATCACCTCTTGGTTTAGGACTCCCCCCTTTACCAATCATCAATCAAAAAAATCATATCAATCCACCAAACATCAATCAAAACATCATTCCAAATGCTTCTACCTTGCCATCAATATCGCAACAACAGATGGCAACCATCCCAATAACACAAACCACCACCATCACATCAACCATCCCCCAAACTTCTCAAAAAATGGTCTCTCAAGGACCAACCATATCAATCACACCATCCACCACTCAAACCCCGATCATCAACACGATGGTGTCTCTCATCACCACAACAGGCACCATTCCAAACCCACCTCCACCATCACCACCACCAAACTTGAAAACATCAAGCCAATACAGTATTGTATTGCAAGTCGCTCAATGAGCTACTTACCAGAAGGCATTACAACAAATTCAAAATTTCCAAGCTGCATAGGTAGCCACTCAGCAAGCCGCCCAAGTTGCTCAAGCCGTACAACAAGCACACCAAGCACACCAAGCATGACAAGCAGCACAAGCACAAGCCTTATTACAACAAAAACAAACTGCTCAAGTTGCATAGGCAGCACAAGCTACTCAAGCCACACATATTACACAAGCTTCTGCTCAGGCCCAAGCACAGGCTCAAGCTCAAGCACAAGCCCAAGCTCAATACCAAGCCCAACAAGCGCAAGCACAAGAACAAGCACAATATCTAGCATAACAACAAGCAGCCCAACAACAAGCATAACAACAAGTGCTGAAACAATATCAAGAACAACAAGAAGCAACCCGATTAGCAACCCAACAACAAGTGTTTTTGGTATAGCAGCAAGCTCAGCAACAGGCACTAATAGTACAACAACAATAGGACCAACAAAAAGCATTGTTGGTACAACAACAATTGCAAGCATACTTGGCTCAACAAAATATGCAAACACCATCCATCAACATACCAACCAATCCACCCATCCCACCGACAGTTGAAACACCTCAGAACACTTTCATCCCATCCCCTGATCCACAAAATTATGCCGCAACACAAATCAAATTGCTCTTGCAACAAGTGCTCTACCTTTAATTAGAGCGAACCATGAAAACACCCAACAACTTGTGTCCTTATCCATTCAACAAAAGCCTTGTAATGAAACCATTCCCGAAGGGATTTGAGATCCCCAAATTTGATAAATACTGTGGGACAGGAAACCCTGAAGATCACATCAGGGAATTCTAGGTTCATTGCATGGAAGTCGCATATGACAATACATATCTGATGTGGTTGTTTCCTAGAAGTTTGGCTGGCCAAGCCATGGAATGGTTCTCTCGCCTTCCTCCTAGCATCAAGAAGTTCCAAGAAATAGTGGATGCATTCATAAAAAATTATGCATTCAATATCGGTATGGATGTCAGTCTAGAGGAACTATCAGCTCTGAAACAAGGAAATAATGAATCATTTGCTTCATTCCTACAACGATGGCGATCCAAGGCCAATCGAAGCAAATGGGTCATGCCTGAGGAACAAAAATTTTGCACTATCATATCCAACCTCGACAGAGCCTTGGCATTCCATCTCAAAGTGCAAGGTATCACCACATATGACCAGTTGATCTCCAAGGTATCATCAATTCCCCTCGGCAAAACACACCCGCACCACAACAACCACCCAAAAACCATCATCAAAACAACCATCAAGCTAATGTAACAATGCAATAGCCAAACAATCAAGCGATCAACAACGTTAATGATCAAAGGGGGCCACCCCAACGAAACAAGAACTCTCCTAAGTGGAAGTACATTTCCCTTGGGGAACCACTCGAGGTGATCATGAAGAAATTAATAAGCGAAAACCTCATCAAGGCTCCCACCTACGAGAATTATCAGGAACCAGATGTCAAACCACCCTGGTACAATGAAAATCAGCTCTGTGACTTATACAAAATCAAAGGGCACACCACTAATAGTTGCATGAGGTTGAAAAACCTAATCCAAGACCTCACTGATAAAAAAATCATAAATGTGGAGCAGCCAACAAGAAATTACAACCTCAAAATATACACGAATCTAATGCCAAACCAGAACAATAAAGGGAACAATAACACTAATAAGGAGAAAGGTACCTTCAAGAGCATGAATCATGTGTACGACCATGTCGTTGCATCCCTGTATGACTACTATGCTACCATCACCATCAAAGGGGCCCATGCTGATTGTGGAGTCACCACAAGAGGTGACAAAATTACAATTGTAGGATCATCTCAGCCAAATAGAGCACTCGCGCCCAACCTCAGATATGTTCCCAGTGGCTACAATGTCCTTGATCAACTGAAAAGAACCCCAACACAAATCTCCATCATGGAGTTGCTAAAAATTTTGTCCACCCACAAAAAAATCCTTGAGGAAGCATTGGCTTCATCAACCGTCCCCGCATATCTTGATGCAGAACAATTCCAAGCCATGGTCGAAAACATTATTACTCTGAATCTCCTTACATTCTCTGACCAATATTTTCCCACTCAACCATCTCACAACCGTGCACTCCATTTAGAGGTCTTAGTGCATAAAAATAAAGTCAAGCGAGTCTTGGTGGATGAGGGTGTAGGTTTGAATATTTTCTCTCTCAAACTCATTAAGAACCTAAAAATATCAGAGGTTCCATCGACAAAGGAAAAGGTATTACAATCAGAGCATATGATGATCAAGAAATAATGTATCAAGGCACAATTCAACTCCCTATTCAAGTAGGGCCAGCTATCATGGAAACCACCTATCAGGTCCTGGACCTCGACTTGCCTTATAACATTCTCCTGGGACATCTATGGATCCATGCAATGAAAGCAATAGCATCAACCTTCCATCAATGTGTCAAATTTACATATGAAGGCCAAGAGGTCACCATCCATGGAGATCCTGAACCATTCTCCTACTGCAAGAACCTAGAGGAAAAATACTACAAAATCCCTCAAGTGCCTAAAAATGATGAAGGCCCATCAACACCATACATTGATCCAGCCACTCTTGCTTCCACCTCTGCGACAGAGACTCCCGCCATCCCCACCATCTCTGATATCAAATTCATCATCCAGGACAATGGTTGCAGCAACTATACAATTCCCATAAATGCTTTTGTGGTAGGAGAGTTACCACTATCTCCCCGATCACGAGGACAACCACAATCAAATGAAGCCTCCACATTTCAAACATCCACTGAAGGATATTCCAACTTTAGAAGTTGGGGAGATCTCATCTGAGAATAATAGAGGAGGACCCATCTCATCTCCTATACCAAGACAATAGACCGACAACCAATCTACCAATGGATGACAACAACAAAGGTTTGCAAATGATGCTCGCAATGGGCTATGACAGAAACCAAAAACTGGAGAAAAATGACAATGGGATTCTAATACCCATCATTTAGGAGACACAAATGATAAATCTTGGCCTTGGATGTACCCCTCCGAGTATAAAAATACGTGGCTAAAATCCCCCAATTAGGAAAGTCAAAACTCCTTAGCAAACAATAGTCAAACTTCGCTTACCTGTATCTACAGGTCGAGTCATAGACAACTTCACATTTGACATAACTGGCATTTGTAGTAGTTGTGATGATGAAGATCCCATAACCAACCTACCCATTCTCTTCGAGGACACCACCCTTCTCATGATTAGTACTGTCATTTGAGCCCACTGACCATCAAGACCATGAAATCCACCTAGTCTACCCACAACTCATCAATTATGATCAATGAGGACCACCAATTCTTGACACATTCAAAAATAATGAGGCACTCTCAGAATTCATGGGACTACGGGAAAATATTCCATGTGGCGATCACAAAGCAAGATTCATCATCGAGCCAGATACACATGCATATTATGGGGAAACGATTGAATCCCTTAGTCGCAAAAGCGAAAAACTGAGAATAATCTCTAGGTTCTTGAGTGAAAACCACACTGTGGCACTTTCTGACCTAAAAATCACAAAAAGAAAGGACGCATCTGACAGTGAAAACCTCTCTGAGGCGCCTGAGGATGGGGGATTCAATCTTCCTCTCAGAGCTTTACATCAGGAAAAATCAGTGGTCCTAGCCGAAAAATGCAATCTAGTTAACTTGGGAACAAAGGAGACACTACACATCACATTTTATGTAGAATCATTACTATCAGAGCAACAAGAGCTCCTAGCTACCTTTTTGAGAGAACATAAAGTCAACTTTGCATGGAGCTATGTAGACATGCCTGGGCTCAATCCAAAAATTGTGGTTCATCATGTAGTAGTGTATCCTGAAGCAAAGTCTGTTAGACAAAAATTGAGAAAAATACATCCTCAAATTGCCCTGCTAGTCAAAATGGAATTGAAAATTCTACTTGACGCAAGATTCATACAATCAATTGACTACCCCGAGTGGGTATCAAATCTGGTTCCTATTTCAAAACCTGATGGGGGCATCCGAATCTGCATAGATTTCAGAGACCTAAACAAAGCATGTCCAAAAGGTGATTTCTTGTTGCCTAACATTGACATGATTGTAGACATGACAGTGGGACATGAAATGCTTTATCTGATGGACGATTTCTCAAGATACAACCAAATAATGATTTCCAAAGAAGACCAACACAAAACGACCTTCACTTGTCCATGGGGGACCTACTGCTGGAATATGATGCCATTTGGTCTAAAGTGCTGGGGCCACCTACCAAAGAGCCATGACGTTAATCTTCCATGACATGATCCACAAAACTATCGAAGATTATGTTGATGAAATACTAGAAAAATCTAGAAAGAGGAGAGATCACATAACAACCTTGAGTGCCATTTTCGATAGGCTGGAGGAATATAAAGTCATACTCAACCCAAAGAAGTGTGTCTTTGGCGTACACTCAGGAAAGCTACTGGGATACATAGTGTCAATGAGGTATTGAAATAGATCCAGCAAAAGTAAAAGAAATCCTAGAGATGGAGGCACCCAAAACATTAAAACGGTTGAGAGGCCTCCAAGGCAGGCTTCAGTTCATCCGCAGATTCATCACACAATTGGCAGATAAGAAAATCCCTTATTCTCACCTACTCCACAAGGGGGTAGCGTACAAATGGGATGAAAAGTGTGAGGAATCCTTCAAAAAAATCAAAGAATATCTTCTCACACCTCTGGTCCTTATGCCACCGATCCCAAGAAAGCCATTAATCCTTTATGTGTCAGCAACAACAACAGCCCTTGGAGCTCTCCTAGCTCAACATGATGAAAATGGGACAGAAAGGGCCATCTATTATATTAGCAGAACAATGGTCGGGCATTAGTTAAACTACTCACTCATTGAAAAAGCATGTCTAGCAGTAGTGTTTGCTTCACAAAAATTCAGACATTACATGTTGGCACACAAATTCAAACTCATCGCCAAAATCAACCCCCTAAAGTACCTACTGTCAAAGGCAATGCTCACAAGAAGGATGGCTAAATGGGTCATGATACTATCAGAGTATAACATTGAATATGTGGAGCGGAAAGCAATCAAAGGCCAAGTCATCGCAGATCAACTTGCAGAAGCACCAATCTATTCAAAGAATCCACTCATATCAGAGTTTTCAGATGAATCCATCTTCAATTTCAACATAGCCGACCACTGGAAACTCTACTTTTATGGCTCATATACGCAACATGGATTAGGAGCCGGTGTCTTCTTCATCACCCCATAGGGGGATTGTATACCTAGATCCTACAAATTGGCATTCCCTTGCACTAATAACATTGTGGAATACGAAACTTTAACCATAGGTATCAGAATAGCAGTGCAATGGCACATCATAGCCCTTAGAGTATATGGAGACTCCCAACTGATAATAAATCAAGTGAATGACGAGTACCAAACAAAGGATGATAAGCTAAATCCATACAAAAAGTTAGTAGAGAGCCTCAAAGAATCATTTATTGACATCACATTTGAGCAAATTCCTAGAGCAAACAACAGAGCAGTAGACAACATGGCAACGATTGGATCCCTACTGGACATCCCTCACAACGTCCCGAAACATGAATTCTTGGTAGAGAAACTTCTCATGCCCGCATTTGAGGTACCAAAGTCGGAATATGTATGCAAAATTGTTGGTCCCGGTGATCCCTGGTATGATGAAATTTATACCTACTTACAAATGGGGGTCCTACCTGCTAACCTACCCTCAAGCCTAAAAAGAACCTTTGTTAAGAAATCATCCCAGTTCGTCATCCTAGGAAACACCCTTTACCGTAGGAGCATAGAAGGAACCTTATTACGCTGCCTAAATGCTGAGGAGGCATTGGTTGCCTTAACTGAGGTGCATAACGGTATTTGTGGTTCGCACTCGAGCGGAATGACCTTGGCCAAGAAATTACTGAGGATGGGGTATTATTGGCCTACAATGGAAAGAGAAGCAGATGAATATGTCAAAAGGTGCCTGCAATGTTAGCAGCATGGGGACCTTATCCATGCTCCAGCTCAAGAGCTTCATCCTATTGTCACACCATGGCCCTTTTCGCAGTGGGGGCTCGATCTCATCAGAAAGATAACTCCCACCTCAACCAATGGTCATAGGTTCATCATAACCACCACTGAGTAATTTACAAAGTGGGTGGAATCCATACCAATGACATACATCACTAGAAAGAAGATATCAAAATTTATCTTGAACTACTTAATATGCTGATACAGTGTTCCCCAAGCTATTATCTCAGATAATGGGACACCTTTCAAGAATCAGGAGGTTCATGACCTATGTGATAAATTCAAAATCCAACATCTCTTTTCCACTCCATACTATCCCCAAGGCAATGGCCAAGCAGAAGCCACCAACAAAACCATTCTAAAAATCCTTAAAAAGACAGTCAATGATGTAGGTCATGACTGGCATCTACGGCTGAATCCTGCCCTCTGGGCTTATCGAACCAGCATCTGCACACCCACCGGCACCACCCCATTCTCCCTGGTCTACTGATTAGAAGCCATATTCCCCATCGAGATCGAGCTCCCGTCACTGAGAATATAACTGCAAAACCTCATCACGAATGAAGAATACTGAGTGTCAAGACTGAATGAGCTGGAGCTACTAGATGAGTGATGTATGGATGCCTTAAATCATTTGAAAGTCTATCAGAATCAACTTAAAAGGAGTTATGACAAGAAGATCAGGAGTCAGACATTCCAAGTGGGAGAACTTGTCCTAAAGGAGAATCAAAAGAATGCCCTAAATCCAAACAACAAAGGAAAATTTGAACCTAACTGGTTGGGACCATTTGGTATCACAACGAGCTATAAGCCAGGGGCATATTAGTTATCAACACCTAAAGGGGAACCTCTGCAGGAGCCCATGAACAACTCCCATCTCAAAAATTTCTATGCCTAAACTTTTCAGGTATAGAACCGAAAAATTAGAAAATGTCCTGAAAAAATGGTCACCTTGATGAAAACCTGGCAAACAGGTATCTTGGTGACAACAAAAAAATACAAAAATACAAAAATCAAAAAAATCAAAAAAATGATCAAAAACACTAAAGAGAAAAATCGTCCTCTAGTGAAAACTACTTCGGTGGCACTTTGGGAAAGTACCTTGGTGAAAACCTGGCAAACAGGTGCCTTCTGTAAATAAGCACTTTCCATCCACCAGGATCTTCATGGCTTGTTCTGCATCATTCATTCATCCATTACGCTTCCATCATCCATTGCAATCCATATCTCCATCCATCACCCATCCGCATCTGCATCATAGCTTGGTCCTATGCTCGTGTCATGATCCCTCCTAGTACTACTCGGCCCATCCTTAAGGTCAGTTTGTCCTACCTTTATCGGAGTAGTCTATCGCATCATGCTGGGGGCATGCTCACATCAGATCGGATTTGTGTATATTATTGAAGGTCCCAAAATCCCAAAATCCCAAAATCCAAACACATCAGAAAACCAAAAAATCTAAAAGCATCAGAAAATTAGAAAATCCAAAAACATTCATAAAACACCAAAATCCAAAAACATTCAAAACATATCAAAATCCCAAAACAGGTCAAAAAGTCAAAAAATAGAGTCGTCTTGTCGAACTACAGGTCTCTGAGCCTTGAACGTAGGAAAGGTTGATCTTTGATCATCCCCTGATACACTTAGGTCAGTCCTTTAAGAGTCTGTCATAATAAACTGGCAATCCATCTGTTCATATCTCATCAATAATCAAGTCTATGCCAGTCGAACTACATGGTCTCTGCGTGAATAACATAGGAAAGGCTAATTTGTTGATCAGTCCCCGAGGCCCCTAGGATAGGTCCTTAGGTTAGTCTCTTGGTCAAACATCTCAGAAAACCCCAAAACATTTGAAAATCAAAAATCAAAACATTTGTAAAATCTCAAAAAATACCAAAAATAGCCTCAAAACATTTCAAAAAGATCAAAAACATTCAAAAAACCCATATGTCTCATCTTGCTTTCACCAGCAATAAAAGTCACCCACAATAAACGTCACTCGCAATAAATCAATCATCATTCTAACCCTTTGGTAAAATAGTTGGAAACAAGTTTAGTAGTCCAAAAGTGGAAACTCAAAATCTCAAAATCTTAAGTCTAGGTCAAGTACGTAAACAAGTTGGTCAAATCTTTGTGTCAATATCCTATCATCCAATCAGTCCCATATAAAATCATCTGATATCGTCATTTCCTAGGACGCATCCTTCCTACAATGGACATTAACATCAGGCATCACCGTAGTTTAGTCTTGGCTAGCGGTATTGAAGAACATTATCTTGTTTGTTTACTCTATCTTCATCTTTTCATTTATCTTATTGCGTTCATTCCAAGGACCTCTCAATGATGTCTAATCGAAATATTGAGAGAGATGGGAATGGGGCAAAAATCATTATCTTTTATCTGTTGCGCTTGTTGGATGTTCTTGTAATATAACCTCAGTCATGCGTGTTTTATTTGGGCGTAGGGAGGATGTTTTAGTTATCTTTTCGACCACATAGGAAGGTTTGCTTTTCTATGTTTTGGTCTGAGATGTCTAAAATATATGAACTGCATTTTAAATAAGGTTTTGTATGCTAGGTGTGAACAGGGATACTCCTATTTGATTGTTGAGTCAAAGTCCATCACACTAGGTACAACGCCATCCTAGTTCTTCATATCTTGATGCATCGTACCTATGCGTGTAATCAAACATAAGGTAATTAGCCCTTTGAAAATCCCAACTCCTCAGCAAGAAAATCATCATCATTATCATCATCTCATGTCTTGTTGGAATCTCTTGCTTTCTTCTATCTCTTGTTTTTCGCGCTAACAGTGGTACCATGATAGTTAATCATCATTATCATTGCATCCATCTTGCATCCATAAACCGTTAGCATACAACATATTGTATATTGCATGGCATATCATGCATTTCCATACATATAGATTGGTTATTCTAAGCATTACATAAATCACCCATTATATAAACACGAAAAACACTCATCGCATAAAACATCTGCATCATCATATCACACATATGCATCCATCAAAAGCATAATGTAATCATCCCATATCATAAACATTAGTTACATTCATCATATCATTTTCACTAATTCCATCATAACATTACATAAATTACCCATCACATAACACATATAAGCATCCATCAAAAGCATCTAGTCACATATCATAACATAAAACATCATCATATCATAGCATCATGTCATTACCATAACATCATAAAATGCATATCATACATGAGGAAATTACACACATCGCATAAAAATATAGATCTGTTAGTCTAAGCATTTGCATAGCATAACATTTGCACCATCCATACATAATCATCATAAAAAGTGCATAAAAAGATACTAAAAAAGAAATGCTTCCATTCATCAACATTTGCATAATCACTGCATCACATCATAACAACATAACATCATACATCATATTGCATCACATAGGATAGAACATCATTGTATAGCATCATCCATAATGCATAAAATAGGACATAGCATATCACATCAAAATCATCTCATATATCATCAAATGTATTGTCATGATACAAAAAATCGGATAAATGTACAAGTGTATGTCAATAAATACAATCAGCCCATGGGGCTATAAAAAATGAGCCCAAAGGGTGCAAAAAGAATCTTGTCTCTGATAAAAATGAAGGCCTAGCCTTGCTAGCTACTGCCCTCGCCACTTGCTCTTTCTCTGTGCTGCTTTACTCGTATGTGGCCTATCCTCTAGGAGAAGTCTAGAACTCAAGCTACCCTTGGCACGACCTGGTAATAATACATCCTGTAGTAATCTACCTCCAACAAGACCTCTCTGTAAGCCTGGAGTGATACTATGTTCTTGGAGGAGGAGGAGGCCATGCTCTCTAGCTGCTGACGACAACCCATCTCTGCTACCGCTTGTAACTCTGTGGCCTGCCTCTGAAAAATGGCTCAATCCCGCTCGGCCCTAGCCTGATCTCTCTCAGCTATCAGTGCCTGTACCTGGGTTTGTAGCTGCAAAATCTATCCATCTCTAGGATCTGGTTGTGGAGGTGGTTGCACGTGGGGCTGATCCTACTCCCCATCCTTGGGAGGCGTTAGGATCCTGTTGTGGTGTTTCGGATCCTACTCTTGCCTCTGCTCTCCCACCTGTGGATCCGGGAGAGGCTGGTGCCGCACTGGCTAATCCTGAACTGCCTGATCTTGTACTTGGTGAACTGGTGGTGGCCCACCACCTCCCTGATTCTAATCATGTCCTCCCCGGCCCCATCCTGCTCCTCGACCATTAGCTCTCCGTCAAGCAGAGGGTGTACCTGGAACTATGAACCTTAGTGGCAGCCTGAACCAATCTTTGTAGGCCTGCGTAACTCTCGAATCTACCTCTCCTTGGTCGTATGGCCACGGCTGGGCCACCAGCTATCTAAAGCTCTCCACTGCCTCATGGGCATGTATGTATCGCCCCAGGAGCCCTGACTCATTGTCCTCACAAAGATAGCCACATACTGATCATCGGGTCGATCTTGTGGCTCGCCAAATTATTGTTGGACCCTACCCAGCAAGTACATATCAATCGTAGTATGCTCTCACCCTTGCATCTGCGGTCTTGGAGAGTAAAGAATGACTATTGTGCGTCATCAAACCAACCTAGCTACCCAAGGTATGGCCTCCATCGGAACACTCACATGTCATCAAGGACCCTCCTCTAATGAGGAATCTCATGCTCTCCTATATGGGTAAAAGAAAGGCCCCCTCTATAATGTTAGACCACTGGATCATCTGGCTCCGTCGGAACAAGAATGACTCATGGACGAAGCACGGGGATGTGCTCCCATGCCCAGATATGTAGGAGTGTGACTCCCGCTCCAAGTGCTCTGCCATCCAAGTAGGAAAACTCATGAAGATCTCTGTAAAGAGAGGCTAGCAAAACTAGGCCCCATGCAAAAAGTGTCAGTTGTCATCGAACCATCCGCTCTCAAGCAAGCCCCCAACCAAGACCCCGCCGATCTCGGGCGACAAGACCTGATATAATAGCGGCAATCACCAAGCGATAGGGTGACGCCAGGGGCTTGTGGCCCTCCAACTCAATTTTCCCCTTGCAAAATATAATCTAATAAGTCTCTAGTACGACATAGCAGGCGTCCTTCTTGGCATCCATATCGTAGATCACCCGCTCGCCATGGAAGGGTAATTTCAAAATCCGCCACACATCCTCTAGCATGACTGTGGCCTCACCGGTCGGAAAGTGAAATGAAGAGGTCTCACCGTGCCACCTCTCGGCAAGTGTTGTCATCATGCCTAGGTGTGTCCGCACGAGTGGTGCGTAGGAAATGTACCAAAGCCCCATCTCTCCTAGGCGCTCTTGCTCCCTCTCGGTCAGATTGCGCAAATACCCAGAAATCTCTCGAGACCTATGCTCACGTGAGTAGATCTCTCTCACCTCCTCCTGCATCAGAAAAAGTCACCGTATTAAAATTCATCGAAATTTTTTTTGTCCAAACTTATCTCAGCGTTCAGAAAGTCACCCCAATGCTGCTACTTGTGAAGGCGGTGCAATTTAAAATTTACAAACTATGATGCTAAAGCCTCCAAATCCTCAAACTGCACCGTGGCGGTGCACTTTACCATAGCGTCATAATTTGTCCAGAAACCCTAATTTTAAAGTCCACGACGGTGCACTTTACGAAAGCATTGGAGTTTGGAGTTTAGACCTAAACTCTAAACAACACCGCGCTGACACACCTTGCAATGGTAGTGTACTTTAAACACCGAGCGGTGGAGTTTGAAATTTTTAGTGGTGCAATATGGCACCATGCCTAGAGATCTAGTTTTGAAAGCATTAATTGAGCACGAAAAAAATGAAAAATAAGCTCGAGTCAAGTTGACTCATCAGTGTCCAGCATCAGGAAGCCTCTGATGCGTTTAGAGTCGGTTGGAAATGTACATAGGGAGCTGTCGTTGCGCCATCTTGCCAAGGTGTCAGAGCTCAAGATCACATAATCTCCTAAGGCTGAATGTGAAAATGAATTGGAGGTGGCCCCTCGAGGCCTATTTAGGCCTAAAAATTAGGGTTTTTTGACCTCGTTCAGCCATCCTTCTAGGGTTTTGGACACCCGATCCCATTTTTGTCCTTCTAAAGGCCATTTTACACTATTTTTTGTATTTTACCTCATTTTTTGACCTCCCGGAGCCTTTCTGGATTTGTCGGACACCTTGTCCTCTTTTTTCGCGAGATCACCTAAAAAATTAGAATTTTCGTCCTATCTCTAGAAGGGTAGTATATTGGCATGTTTTCTCTCATCGAGACAACAGTGGGGCAAGTTTTGAAATTGGAATTTTTTTGGCTTTTGATCAAGACAGTTTATTCTTTGAATCAACGCAATGAGTACTTTGTTTCAAAGAGGGGCAAAATGTAGAAATGAAAAATATACCGACATGCTTGATCTTGATTATTAACACCATTCATCCTAAATCATACCTCAATCTAACCATTTAATCGAATACCTTTATTTGATTAAATTCATCAATTTTTCTCTCTTAATTAAATAAATCATTTTATCTAATTAAGTCTTTCTCTCTTGTTAATTAAATCAATATATTTGATCTAATTAACCCTGTGTCTATATTTAATTAAATAATTCCCTTTATTTGATTAAATCTCTAAGGTCTATCCATTAAATTAAATAAATTAAACCTTGTTTAATTTAAGCTAACCAACCATCTTCTTTAGTTAAATAAAATAAAATATTTATTTAAGTCTAAAATTGCATTCTTCTCATCTTTGATTTAAATAAACCCATAAATCTAAGTCAAATTTGTCACATCATCTAATCCATCATTAAATTAATTGACCCTTGATTAATTTAATCATAATTCATGTCCCATTCTCTAGCTTTTGCCACTTGCACATGAAAATAGATTTAATTCATTTATTAAATCCCTATTTTCTTTCAATGTGGCATAATGGAGGAATATTCTCTCAAATTTGAATTCAAATCCAAGTGGATTTTGTCCTTCCAACAAAACATTTATTTCATCTTTGCATTGAGTCAAGTGGCATTTAAGACATTCTTTTTCCTTCTTACATGTCATTTCATTAATTTTAAATATCACCTAATTGCATTTATGAGTACATTCATTAAAATGTGCACATCCCTCATCCATTCTCATCTTGACAAGTGGCACCTTGCCATTGGTTGAATTTTATTCCCACATTGCTTCATTTGGGCATTTCTCCAACTTGCCATTCTATAAATATGATGCTTCATTCCTCATTTTAGCATCCACAATTTGAGCAAAGTTATTATACTCAAATCCATAGCAATTCTCATCCATTTCATCAAAGTTTTAGCTAGGTTATGCAGATTTTTATTTTGAAGCACACTTCAATCTTCAACAAAGTGGATCACATCTTCATCAAATCATCAAAACTTGCATAGGAGTTGGGAAAGGGCCAATTTTCATATCAAATTGGCACCAACTCCCCCAAGAGATTAAGAGTTTGTTTTGCATTTGAATAGGATTTAATATCTTTGGTTTATGCTTGTTTATGTTCTTCATTTCATTTCTTTTCCTTTGTAATTCAAATGGATTTCTTGGAGAATCATGATACTAACTTGCATTTGATCTAATATGGTGTTTGTTTCTTGTGTTTATGCAGGTGTAGGATCTTGGTTCACAGGATTGAATGAATTATCTCGTTCGCAACAAGTAAACCTTCCATTATCTCTCTTCTTGGTGTAAAACCACTCTACTCATTCGATATTATGTCACCCATGACTAAGTTTAGTCTATATGCCATCGTTTTGGATATACTACTATATAATGTGTTACACAGCAATATCGGTCTGAAAGTCGCGAATGAGGAGGCCTCGTCTTTCTTCCTTATTAAGGCTATGTAGGTGTTGTTGATTTTCCTTAGTACTTTCTGCTTCTTCCTATAGTCCTCCACTACCTCCCAAACCTCATTGCCCATAAAGTCCCATCACTTCTGATAGAAAAGTGTAGGAAAGTCATCTGGTCCTAGGGATTTATTTGAGTGTAATTCAAAAACTGCATTTTTAAATTCTTCTTTTGTGAACGAAACCATTAATCGTTGATTATCCTCCTGCGTGACCATCTTAGGAGTCACTGTCAATATTTCTTTCATGTCTATTGGCTCGACCTCATTCATTAGAGCTAATAATTACTTAAGAAAAATGGTGCCTTCCTCCTGAATCTCCTCACTTTCCAATTGAGCCCCATTGTTGCTATGTATACTTTGTATTCAGTTTCTTATCCTTTTTAGCTTGGTTGTGTTATGAAAGTAACACGTATTTGAATCCCCTTCATTCAACCAAAGTTCCCTTGATTTGCATTTCCAAAAAAGTATCTTCCCTAGCCAAGACCTTATTGAGTCCCTCCATCAATTTATTTTCTTCCAAGTATTCGGCGTTTGTCATACCTTGTGTAAAGAATTTTTTATTTAGATCCTCTAGTTCCAATTCCAGACACGATTTTTCTTTGAATATGTTCCCAAACATAGTTCTATTCTAGTGCTTTAGCTTCCCTTTTGTCATGTTCAATTTTGCCACAAATTGGTAACTTTTAGCCCCATGGCCAAGATCCACCTCTCTCCACCATCCTGCAATGGTAGGCAAAAGGCCTTCATTCCTAAACCACATTTTTTCAAACTAAGTTGTAGCGTACAAGCAACTTATCAGTCTGAAGTTCTAATGCGATCTGGTGGTGATCGGACCCCCAGTAAGGCAAGCCCACCGCATCTCATACTGTATTCGAGCTCAGTCAATTGGAAAACATAAGGAATCTATCCAACCGCTCCACGATGTTGGCAAAACCCATCCTTCAGTTGTTCCAAGTGAACCAGCCACACTTCGTAACCACATCAACTAAATCATTGCTCGAGACAAAATCTCTGAAGTTTCTCATTACAATTGTTTCGTAAGGTAGCTTGGCGCTCTTTTCTTTGGGATCCAATATGGCATTGAGATCTCCTCCTAAAATGATCTTCTGAATTTGGAATTGTTGTATTTGGCTAGCAATTTCATCCCACAGCCTGGCTTTTGCATTTGTTTTGATTGGTCCATACACATTAAGTAATAGGAATTATAGATTAGAGGAGCAAACCCGTACCTTACACATGATATAGTTGGGTGATGAAGAACACTCTTTGATCGCCACCTTCATTGGATTCTAGAGAAGCATTAGTCCACCTGAGCTCCAAAGTGAATCGGCCCAGGAACCTTCCCATTTCTTGCAATGTGTTAAGAACTTTGCATCTTTCCCACTCAATTTAGCTTCTTGCAAAATCAATATGTCAGCCTTTAAGAGATCAAAATGTTGATTAACCCAACGTTGCTTATTAGGGGCATTTAAGCCCATAACATTCCAAATAATAATCTTCATCACTCCCTAAGGGAGGTTAAACCTCCCTTTGATATTAATAGGTACTTTTTAATGTTAGATATCCCCTGATCTCTTGCCCCTTCCTCTCTCTTCTGTTTATTTGTCTTTCAGCCAACCTTCCTACAACTTCCTATATTGATTGACCTGTGGGTGGTTTGGCTTATATGTCTTGGTTCCACTATGTCAATTATGTCCTCATCTGTTTTGTCTCTTGTCTTCGAGTTTGGGGAGAGCTCCAAGTCCCCTGAATTTCAGAGTGAATCTGCCACCCCCTCTGATCGCTTTGCTTGATCCAGAGGGGGCCTAATTTTCCTGTTATGATCTTCGATCCATTCCTGCAATTTTGGTGTTTTGCTTCCTGCAGATTGTTCTTCATTTGCAACTTTTGAAACTTCATATTGCTAACAACACTCTTTTCAACTTCAAATTTGTTTAGTTCTTCAGATCGGGGTGCTACTATCTCACCATTCTCTAATTTACCTACAACACCAACTTCAGTGGTGTGCCCTACTTCCTTCTTTTCTTCTTCGTGTCACCTAGGGAATCTGTGACATTTTTCTTCAAAATGGTTCCTGCCTCTACATTTTAGACAATAGAACTTTGGCTTCTCCTCTTCTATGGTCTCTCTTAAAATCGATTATTAATTAATGTTTATCATACCAATTTTTATGTCTTCACATCACTTTGGATGTCTATTGGGTCATTATTCTTTTTTGTCCACTCTATTCAAATATGTCTTAAAAACTATTATCATCTCCTAATCAATTTTCTATAACCATCATTAGGTTTGGCATCATATACTCCAAGATACGATTATTTTCTAACTATATATTAATTGAAATGGTGTATGTATAATAGTTCCTTAAATGTTGTCCAATATTCCCATAGTACTATTGGAAACCATTCCTCTTAATCCATAAATTTAACTTTTCATGATCTTTGAATGTGGTTTTTTAACCTCAGCTTAGTTGTTTGCTCTCAAGTAGTATGAACTTGATGGGATAAGAAAATTCTTGAGCTCACATCACTAACCGAATTACATTATCAATGAAGTGCCTACTTCTATCATTTATTTTTTGGATTAGGATTCCAAATCTCATCGCTATTTATTCATAGATAAACTTAGTTGTGCTAAATGTGATGTTATTTTGGTAATGACACTACATCTAACTACTTTGTCATGTATTTTATAGCCACCACTATGTATTTGAACATATGCATATGGTTTGATGGACCAATAAAGTTCAACCCCCATCACTCAAATAACTCTTGTTGGTTGGGATGGTGAAAGTGGCATGAAATATTTTTTCAAAGTTCTCACTTCTGGACATGCATCACATCCAACTACCCACTCCCTAGCATCACTCTAGAATGTTGGCCATCATATCCTTACTTTTAGTATATTTTGTGTTATGGCATCAGGCCCCATATGACCCCTTGTTAATCGTTTGTGTACTTCCTCAAGTACACCTCTCACTTCTTTGTGCATTACACAACTTCATAGAATGTGATCATGGCCCATTTTATACAATAATCCATTAATCAATTAAAATGTTTTTTCCTTTAAGTGCTAACCTTTTTTCACCTAAATGCATGTCTTTCAAAAACAAGGATGTAGGCAAGTATTGCTCAATGTTTGCATACCATGATGGTACATCTATTTGATGTGAGTGAGCATTAAGAAAGTTTTCATTTACCCCTTCTAATGGTTCTCTTGACTTAATCCTCAAGAATTGGTCTAGAATGACATGGCTCATTTTTAGTTGTACAATGATTTTGAATGTGAATTCATAAAGTAGCATTAACCATCTACTTTCCTAACCTTGAATGATTGGTTTATTTTTCCAAATACATCAATGCTTGATGATCTATGTAGAAAGTGAATGGTGTGGCAAGTAATGCCAAAAAAATTCTATTAAATAAACTATGCCCCTAAGGTCCAACCTATGCCAAGGTAGTTCCAATGGCAAAGTTGGAAGCATCTTATGTACATGTAGAATTCCTTATTTTGATTTGGATACAACAAGATAGATGAACTTATAAGGCATACATGTAGTTCATTAAATGTTTGTCCCTACTAGTCCAACCATATATGGAATTTGTTCCTTGTTAATACATCCAAAGTCTGTGAGACTCGGGCAATGTTTTTGATGAAGTGTTAATAATATCCAACAAGGCCCAAGAATGATCTTACTCAACATCCCTAATGCTTCCATCTCTACAACTACTCGTACTTTATCAATACAACTACTCGTACTTTATCAAAGTATGTTTTTAATCTATCAATGCAAATTATGTGACCAAGCTGCTTCCCTCATGGCACTGTACATCAACATTTCTTTGGATTTAGTTCCAAACATGCTACTATGTGTCATTGCATGCACTTTTTTAAGGCCTTCAAATGTGCTTCTTGGTCAAAATAAATTAATCAATCATTCAAAAATGTGTTGAATTTTCCTATTGACATCTTGTCAAAAATATGAAGAATGATCCTCCAAAATTTAGCTCAAGCATTACATAGTTTGAATGGTATTTAATTGTGGGAATCTACTCCATGTTCCACTAATAAAGTGACTTTAGCCTATTTTCCTTAGTTATGCTTATCTATTTGTAGCTAGAAAATTTGTCCATGAAAACAAAAAATTCATGCAATGTTACCTCTTTGAGGATGAGACTAATGATGGAATGGGGAATGAGTCTTTAGTTGTGACTACTTTCAAACTTAAAAATTTCATGCACATCCTTATTTTATTTGACTCCTTCAATGAAATGACTATGGGTGACACCCAATCACCTATCTCAATATTGAAGATAATCCTAGCTTTCAATATTTTATTGATTTGTTCCTAAAATTTTGCGCTCTTAGTACCAAGGGAATACTATGAACACAAAGTTCTAGTGATACTCCATTCATATCCTTGTGCATCCAAGAAAAGGTATCTCTATATTCCATAAATATCTCATTTTTTTTGCTTTTAGTATAGGGTTGCAATCATTCTAGATTGGTATCGCCTCCAAACTTATATCTTTTTTGAGATTCATCTCATTGTGGGGGGTTCCTGATATCTCATGTATTTTTTCCCTTCAAACTAATGAGTTGGTGTATCATCTGACTTTGCATCCCTTGAATTATACTCCCTAAAATGAGGAGAAAAAGTTGAAGTTGAGAATACAAAGGAATCTAGTTTTACACTTTTTCCATTCTTGACATCTATTTTTTCTTGCTCTTCCTCATCAATCTCTATCACCTTGATCCAATCACAATCTAGTTGGAATACTTTGTAGTCTTCTATCTACCAATGGAACAAACCATAGTGCAACTCCAAGATTCCTTCAACATTGGACATAGGGCCTTCACTTTTCTAGTGGCTCCCTTCTTCTATCTAAATCTAAAAAATTCAAGGAAGCTACTTATTCACTACTTGGTTCCTTCAAATCAATTGTGTTTCCTACCCCATTTTTGGATGTGAAGTGTATTTTTTGATATTTTAATATTATTAGGTTTAGTTGTGTTAATCATTGACTACAATATAATGAAATAAAATATATAGAAATAAAAATAAACACAATATTCTAAATTACACATGATTTGCATGTAAAAAAAATATACTATTGAAACCCCCACAAAAAAACATCATTCAATCCTATTGAAATAAAAAGTATAGAAACAAAAATGAAGAAAATATTGCATAATACACATAATTTATGTGCAAAAAATCATATTGTCAAAGCTCCCACAAAAACATCATTTAATCTTATTGAGAAAACTTACATCCAAAACTTGGTTTTTTCACCTCTCCTCTCCTTCTAAACATATCCTTACCTCTTGAGATAGGATGAGAGGGAAGAACAAATTAAACTTGGAAGAGCATGTTGAAAGATGTAAAAAGGGAAATGGTCAAGTGATAAGGAGGAATTGATGCCCTACAAGAGGATATTAAAGATTAAAGGGAGGAGAATAGCATTCAAACTAGAAGAACATTCTAAGGATTGAAAGATAGATAGTAAAATCATAAGAAAAAAGAATTAATGATTTACTTAAAGTAATATCCCACAACAAAATTAAAGTTTATATAAAACTTTAATTGTCAAATTCAAATATCCAATTATATAATTCTTCACACAAGAATGTGTAAATATAGGATGAAATCATCTAAGTATTATTTGGATGGTTAGACCTTTTCAATTAAATTGCATGATCATTTGATTAATAAATAATATTATATAAAACTATTAATTAATAATTAATCATAAATTTACATATATCCCATAAGGTAAATGATCTTTTAATTAATAAAGTAATATTATATTTGAATGATTAATTAATAATCAAATCCCCAATAGTCATATATAACATAGGTATAAATATAAGGTTAAACCTTATATTAAATAGATATTGAAACCACTTACTTATAAATAAGTGGGCTCCCCTAACATGTATTATGTTCTACATTATTCTTTTTCTAGTCGATTGGTTTTGGCTTCTATCAACCATCCTTGGCCCAACAATGCATCATATGTTTTCTTGTGTATTGAAATGGCTACAAAATTTGATTAAAAAAAAAAAGTTTTGATAAGTACGTTTTGAGCCATTAGATCTCCAAGCACCTTGATCTCTTGTTAGTTTATCCAACAGTTGAAAAATTGGAGGCTAAATCGTCAACTTGTTGAAACTTCTTAAGAGGTACATTTATGCCAAACTTGCCATCAATGATTGTATTAGTGAATTTTTTACAAGTATCTCCATATGCACCACCATTGGTTTATGTCATATTAATCGTCAACAACATGGGATCAATCACCTGATTCCCACATACAAGAGGTTCCATTGTTAGATTATTATTCTCTTCTCTAGATACATGGCACATTACTAGTTCTATCTTGCCACTGCCTCTTTTTATAGTGGTGATTGCATCCCTAAGTTCTAGATACTTTGTTGTGAGTGTGTCATCTTGACTAGTACAATAATCTATAGTACTTTTGTAATAGTTTTGTCCAACTCCAACATGTTAGTCAAAATGCTTGCATGTTACTTGAAGAAACTCTCCTTTGTCATGGCATGCTCCACTTATGCTCGTGTTTCAATAAGTATCTTTTAATATGTAGGTTTGAGTGAAGGTATTGTTGGATTGAGCTCTAGTGATAGCTAATACTTCATTGTTTCTCTATACATCAACCATATTATTGCTCGCCTTCTTTGAACATCTAACATCATGGTCTTAGAGTCCACGTCATTCACACAAATATTCTATTTTATTATGGCTTGCATTGTAATCCCTTGCATATTATCCCCATTCACTAGATTCACCTCAACATATAATGAGAAGACCTTCAGAGTCATAACATATCCGACTTTAACCTCCCTCACTCTTCTTATCGACTCTTTTACTCCCTCTTTGGTTTTGATAGCCACCAAAGAATGCATTCTTGATATTATTTTGCTTTAATGGAGTAAATTACTATTCTTGTGTGAAGAGTACTTGTGTACTCTTTACTTCTAAAATTATGTATGCACTCTAATTGAATGGTCCATTATTTGGAAAATATTATAAGACATTTTCTTAAGGCAATTTGTTTTGGTGTGCCCCTCTATTTTACAATTTGTACACCATTTTTTTTTCTTTTTGTTGGTTTCTTTCTCCACCTTCAATTCTTCATCAAACAAAGCATCTCTCTACAATGCTCATATTAACTTCAATCCATTATTAGGGCTTGGATTTGAATCATCTTCATTTTCTTTTTGGATGTCCACTTCCCTATTGTATGCTTTTGCATATGATGGTGGTACTATTTCATTTTCTTCCTCAATGAAGATAAACCATATTTTCTTCAATTCATCAACTAGTTCTTTTTTCCAATTTCACTAATAGTTCCTTCAATGTATGATTATAAGCTCTTACATTTATTTCCCTTTTTAAGTATTCTAGATTTCTACAACAATTTCATTTTCATCTTAGTGCAATTGAAAGTCTTCTTCAAAAATTGTATGTAATTCCTCTAATATATTCAATTAGTTGGGTCAATCTCTATGTACCAATCAATTGCCACACCTTTAAGGGTGACCAAAAATGATTGTAACCAATATGTTTTGTCATATTATCCATTTGTTTCCCAAACGGCTTCACAATTCTTGCAATGCCTCACTAGATCCTTAAATCCATCTAGAAACTTTTGCAATTTCTACCTCTACACTCCAACTTGTTGAATTCACCATCATTTGTCCTTACTATAAACTTAGTGTATGAAACCTTCTCCTCAAGAAACTCTAATTTAAATGTTATAGTAATCTCCTTGATGAGAGCCAATTATGTCTCATTTTATGGCATATTTTAACCTATTTCATATACCTTCATATCCACTTCCACATTCCATTTCCATTCCATGTCATACTATTTCACCATTTTATGTTGCATATGATTAAATATATCTAAGTGATATTTAATATAGTTTTGGATAAAATATGGGAAATTAATGATTGGTTGTCTTTACTAATAAGCGTTATGAATTCAATCCTTGGAAAATAAAGCTTGCAACATGCAGATCACAAGAACTTCTTGTCACCTTTTATGTAGAATATTTTCTTGACACTTTTTGGTCAGGAACTTATGTGTATCACTGTTTCAACCAACAATTTATTTATGTTGTGACATCAGCCTCCAAGGTGGCATCAATTACCTCTTCAAAATAAGCACAAGAAACCGAAATAGTGTTTAAATTCGTGAACAACAATAAATAAGAGAAAAATACACTCAACCAAGGCTCCACGTGTACTATTCTTGTGGACTATGGAAGGAAACCCATGATGAAGATGTGTTGCTAATAAATCTACAAATCTTCACGTCTTCCTTTCACTAGACTTTATGTTTGTATTATTTAGCTACACGAGTTCATTTCATGATAGTCTCTTTGCACATTATTGTTATTTTCCATGCAAAGATATGACAGTTGTGCTTGCCAGTTGTGTGGAGGAGCAAAACAAAATCACGTCTCCTTTTCTTTTCTTTGTTATAACGAAGTTGTTTTAATCTTGGGTAGTGACACATATTTTGTTTCTTCTAGTTTGCTGGTCGTAGGCCAAAACAAACTATCTATTCATGTATGTAGATGTTATAGGTTGTGTATATATAAGCAACATAGACAGACTTTTGTATGGCGATTTTATGTATTATCTCTGTGAAATAAAATATTATTCTATTGATCCGTCCAACGTAAAAAGGCATTTTCTTTCCACTCACCTTGTGAACCAAAGGAAGGGCCCACGCTTGGAACGCTCGGTGAGGCCACCGCGTGTTTGAATTAGTTAGAATTTATATTTTGTGATTTAATTTTCTGCAACGTTTTATTTCCGTGTGTAATTTTCTTATTGTCATTTACAATCTAGTTTAAAACTGATTTTCATTGGATAGTCATTTTAGTTATTGTTATTTCGTCAATGTTGGTGTGTTTATTTGAAACATTACATGTGAGTTATATTCTAGCTGCTTGTTATTTTGCAGTCTATAACCGTTCCTATCACTCCTGTTCTTATAACAATTCATACCACAACTCATGTCACTTTTGTCACATAATAGAGCAAAACAAAAATATAAGTTTGAACCAAATTTTCATTATAGGTGCTCCTTTGTGTGTTCTAGTTGCATTTCATCCCCACTTAATTCGTTGCTTTCCTCCCTTTAAGTATACTGCCACAACACCTCTCGCAAGCTTACGATCCCTAGATTGACACTAGACCAAGCTGAAATCTTTCTTATTCTTTACCCTAGTTTTGGCCTGTCACTCTTCACAATTTTAAATGCATAAGAATCCTTAACTATTGTAGAGGCTTCAATGTTCCATACATTCATATCATTAAGTTCTCTTTTCTCCCCTCAATAATTTGACTTGGAGCTTTTTGCTTGATTATTCCTCTTTTAACAACAATTCTTTGATGCCTATATGGTTGCTCTCATATGCTTCCCTCTCTCTATCTATGAACGAGTCCTTAGACTCTATCACAACAAATACTTTCCTTGTATAAAAGAGGATCTACCAATTCCTCATACCACACTTGGTCTACAAGATCCACATACCCTTTTTCTAGCAAGGGGACATGTCTAACAATCTCAAACCACTCTTCTCCATATGGTTGCCTATAATTCTTTAAATGTTTCTGTAACACCAATCCAATATGGAATAAAGTTTTGACTATGTTTTTATATGCATGATTGCATGAATACTGGAATGAAGATTAGTCTTAAGTAAATTCTAAAAGGGACTTATTTCTATCTTAGCCAGCAATTACTTTATGACCAATCTTAGTATGAAAAATTATTCTAGCAAAAACCCGGATACACAAAAAAACAAGTTAGATTTTGCCCTCCTTCTAGCACCATTTTGTGGACATCAAATCTGCAAATGGTTAACAATTTTAACATAATATCATCATGTTAGTCCTTTGAAAAACATTAGATTTGAAATCCCTATGAAATACTTGACTATGATGAAACATGCAAATTAGATAAACAAAGATAATCAAATGTAAGCATATAAAAACATAGTCAAAACTTTATTCCATATTGGATTGGTGTTACATGTGCTAGTAACCCTTTCCCAACCCTTGATTAATAAGCTTAGATGATGATGATAAGATGAACAAGATTAGCTCTCCATTGAAGAGAGTAACCTTGTATGAGATTGGAGATGAAAATGCTAATATTGTGGAGTGGATGAACAAAATCAGTTCTCAAACCAAGAGAGTGACTTTGCATAAACATTGTGGAGAGATTTGCTTGAGGATGAAGCTTCTCATTTAAAGATTTTCAAAATGCTAAGTGTTGAAAATGGACCAATGTGGGACAAAGATCAAGCCAATAAGATAAGGCCACTTGTCAAGTGGTGAGTGGTCAATGGTTGTGCAAGTTGGGAAGAGTGCCCATGAGAGGGAGAATTTGAATTCAAATTTGCAATAAATTTTGAGAGGGGGACAAGAAAAACAACAATAAATGCAATGTTAGACTTGTCATGTTGAGGGAAAATGAGGGTTTTTAAATAAATCAATAAAATTGATTTATTGTGCAAGTGGAGATATCTAGAGAATGCAAGTGGGATGGGATTAACATTTAATCAGGGTTAGATTAAATAGATGATGATTATGCTGATTTAATGTTGATTAGGTGAGTTGACTTTTAGGACTTTGATAATTGATTTATTTGAATTAGAAAATGATGGAATATGATTTAGGATTTGATTTAAATGGATTTTTATTTATTAAAAGGTTGATGATAATGTTTATTTGATTTTAAATAAATGATCCTAGGAGATGAAATTACCTAATGAACGGATGAAAGTGCACCTGATTAATTGATGAATGGTCCTAATGCGACATCTAATTCAATTGATAAATGATCTTGATCAAATGCAGAATGTTAATTCTGCATGTCTACATTTTGCCCCTCTTTGAAGCAATGTACTTGTTGCGTTGGTTCAAAGAATAAACTTTCCGCGATTAAAATAAAAAAAATTTGATTTTTTGGATGCCCCAGCGGAAAGTACACTAGTACATTGCCCCCTCGAGAGATCGAGTGAAAAGATTAGATTTGAGGGTCGATCTCACGATAAAGAGGTTCAAAATGGATGGTTATGGATGACGATGCAAATGAGATGAATTTAAGATGCTTAGAATAACAAATCTATATTATCCTAAACAACTTAAATGGTGATATGATGCGAGATGGATGGGATTGATGATGTGATATGTTGTGATTATGCAATGGACGATTTATGAGATGCTTAGACTAACAGATCTATATTATGATGATGATTATGCAATGCATGTGAAATGATCGATGTTTCCTATGATGTATGATATGGATGATATGTGGTATGCTGATAGTTTCGTGGATGCAAGATGGATGCATGATGGATGCAGGATGGATGATGATGTTAGTGCAAAAATGAGATGATGACAAGAGGATCCCACAAGTCCACTTTATGAGAGATGATGATGAGAAATGATGATGATAGATGGATGATTTTGCTTTATCAAGGATTGGGATTTTCAAAGGGTCACTTACTTTATGTTTGATAACACGCCTAAGTACAATGCATCAAGGTATAAAGGACCAGGATGGCGTTGTACTTAGTGTGATGGACTTTTCGACAAATAGATAGGAGTATTCTTGTTCACACTGACATATAGAAACCTTGCTAGGATGCACTTTAGAAGTCTCAAACATCTCAGACCAAAACATGGAAAGGTATAAACAATCAATGCAATAGTCTACAAGCTGTCCAAAACATCCTCTATACTTATCTAACAAAGCAAGTATTTTCCAAGTTGTATCTTAAGGCGTCCAGCAAGCTGCTTGAGACAAAATAATAATGATCATTTGCCTCATTTCTATCTCTCTACGTCAGCCAAGTTAGGATATCATTGAGAGTCCTTGGAATGAAGCAATAAAGGTAAATCAAAGAAAGGGCCGTGCAAACAAGCCAATGTTCTTCTTCATACGCCAGGCCCGGGAGGGATGTGACAGATAGGATAAGAATCAAGGTGATATCAAAGAATGATGCCCGTGTTGGAGCCGTTATATCTAGGACATGCATTTGTATAGGATGATGATGGTTTTGATAAGTTGATTGATAGGCTTTTGATATAAAGTTGATTGACATGTTTGAAAATGATCAAGACTTTGATTTGTTTTAAAGATTTGTTGTTTACTTTTGATTTTACAATTGAAGCTTGCTTTTGCTGATTGTTGTGATTGTTTAAATTTTGCATTGCGAAGGATGAAGGTGATAGTCGGTTTATTATAGTTGGAGGATTAGGTGTGCGGGTGCTGAAAGCGAGGAAATGGGAATTGGATGGATTTTTTTCAAATATTTGAATGTTTTTTGAAGAGCATTTTGGAATGTTTGAGGGGTACATTTTTTGGTGTTTTGAGATTTTTGGAAATACTTTGATTTTTGAATTTTCGCGGCCCGTTTGGATTTTGATGTTTTAAGTGTTTTTGTGATTTTGTTGATGTTTTTACAGATATTTTTGGATTTTGATGTTTTTGAATGTTTTGGATTTTGATGTCACGAGAGTACGTCGAGATTAGCCTTGCGCACTACGTTAAGCTTAGAGCAGCGTGGATTCCAGTTCCATGTTTTTTGATGTTTTCTATTTTATGAATGTTTTTGGTTTTGCATGATTTTTGACTATTTTTTGAGTATGGATATGTGTAGCTGATATCAATGCTCTATTTTTAGGATATTGTTAAAAGAGCCAAGCTAAAGGTTGATCCCACGTCAGTGCGATGGATTGATGATGATAACATTGTTAGGGATGCACAACAATGCAAGGATAGTGTTAAAGCAACACAAGCGATTGGGAATGATATCCCCGAGATGATGATGGATTGATGATGATTTGAGTCAAAGGTACAGGTACGTCAATCATTGTGTTGAGGGATGCACAACAATGAAAGGATAGTGTTAAAACAACTACAAGGATATCACGATGATTTTTTGATTAGTTTGATTGATCATGATTGATGAAGCTTGGTTTGAAACAAAAGATGTTTGGAATGATTTGATGTGATGTTGAAGGATGCGTTAGATGTGACTGATATTGATTGCCTGGATCGATGTTCAATGAAGGATGAATTCTGATAAGGAATTTCTTCTCGTCAAAATATGCCATGGGCTAGTGATTCTGATTTTGGATTGCAGATGCTTTGACCAATTTGATTTCATGTTTTCCAATGTTCGGATCACCATATAAGGCGAAGGATATAGATCAAGATTTATTCTCGAAGCAAGATGCAAATATCTGCCCCCAATGTCTAGCAATGTATGGAATGCCATGGATGGATGCTCAGATAGGTGTATGGATGGAGGGACATGGATTATCTTGCGATAAGATAAGGTGTTCAGATAACGAATGCTCATTTGGATAATGCTTCATGGCTCAGATAACATAGGATAAGATAGGATCAATGAAAATGACCCATGTCAAGATGTTTACCGTAAGCAAGCGTAAAGTGTGTACCAAAATTTTACCAAGATCAAGATAACTAAGATGACGAATGTAGATAGATGCTAATGGATTGGATAAATGGATCATGGATTTATTATGGATAAGATGGATGGAATGCTCGATTTATTACGGATGGGATGAGATGCTTTCATCTAGATTGGTGCACGTAGATGCTCGATTCTACATGGCGCTTTGTTGCGGAGTTTTCATGCGGTCTTGCCCAAAGCGCGCCCATGCGGTTTTTCACTAGAGGCGATTTTTTTATGCTGCTTTATTTTCAATCCTTTTCTTTTTTGGATTTTTTTGGATTTTTATTTTTTGATTTTTTGAAGATTCATCTTGCCGAACCACGAGGTGGGTGGCGTAAACGCTTACATCATAATATTACCATGATATCCCTTGAAGAATTTGCTGCTAAGATCGTGCACTTGAGATGCCATACAGGATTCTCGTCACATACGTCTAGATACAGGGAGTTAACTTTGTCTCTGTGCACACATCGCGATAGAGTGCCTTCAAAATCCTTATGATGAAGGGTTTTTGCCAATACATAGTCAATTTGAGAATTGTATATCATGTGTGGAGGTGTGGATGGAGTGTGTTTAGGGATAAGAGATGGATTGGTTGACAGTTTGGAACCTTTGACTCTCCAAACTTGGGAAGATGAGCAATGATGGGTGGATACGGAAGTGTGCGTGGAATTAGGACCAACTGCTTGATACACTTTGTACGTTGCTTGAAAAGCTTGCTTTTGATTTTGTGGACATCTTTGATGGATACCTTTCCCTCTTTTAGTTTTCCCCACAGTTTCTTTAACTAATGGATTTTGATAGGGATGATATTTCTTTGTATTTTTTGGTATCCATGCGTATTTGATTTGTCCATTATGCTTCTCAATTTCTTTTGATTTGATAACATTCTTCGTACTTTGATTCAAATTCTTCTTTTGACGTTGGTCCCAACTCATGGATGGGGTGATGGGTGGATGAAGATTCATGACGTGGCTGGTTGTGGTATTGACACCGGTTTCATCATAAGGATTCTTCGTGATCCCTATGTTGACATTTGCTTGAGACATAGTTGCCCCCAGTATGGTGGTAGTAGCAACTTCATGCTTTGATTATGCTTGTTCGAAGAGCTCTTGTTCAAAATGCATTCTCTAATCAATGATCACTATAGACGACATTATTTCCATTTGTTGCTCTGCTAACTCTGGATGTTCTATCTGACTTGTTTCCTTGAGCGGATAATGATGGATATCTTTATTCATAATGTCCTTACTCTGAGTTTGGGACATATTTGATCCTGATGTTGACAACTCCATTTGATTGTAGGAGTTAAGAATCTACTCTTTTTGTGCAATAATGTCAGGAATAAAGAGATCCTGTTCTGAATAACGATCATCTATGTTTCCATCCAAAGAAATCATCTCATGGGTAGATGGAGGAGTATGATCATATTGCATAGATAGGAGAGTTTCCATTAGATCATTATAGTATCTTGAAGATACGAATTCTTGATCTTGAATGATTTCGGAGTTGCTTTCGACATGCTTTGGATCAAGTTCTTGACATGGGCCCATTTCAAAGGATGGATTGTTTACCAAGGGTTCTTGGATATCATCATTAGACATGTTAAGTAGTTCAATATCCTCAAGTGTCGAGTTCAGGGTTCTTTCAGTATCTGTAACCATGCGGTCAAAGGGGATCAACATGTTTTGGAAGGGACCATTGCTAGACCTTGGTGAAAGATTTTGATCATGCTTTGGAATAAATTCTTGAGATATGTCCTCTACCTCATAAGGCGATGTAGAGACATTTTCAACATGATCATAGGTCGATGGATCATGCATTATGTCAATAGGATCAAATAATCCTAACATTCCTTGAAAAGGATCATTAAAGAGTGGCTCTTGATGTATGGCGATTTGATCATTGGATGGGGTGGAAACATCTTCAAGGTGCTCATCTTTTTTTTCAACAAATGCTATTTTTTGTGTTTGTGCTTGTGTTTGTTGAGTAGATTGAGAAGCTTGTTGCACTTGTTGAGCTTTTCTTGCCCGTTGCGTGGCTAGATATTGTTGGATGGCCTTTTGTTATGACTGGTGAGCTTTTAGAGCAATGTCATATTGTCTTGCTACGTTTGGTTTTGGTGGTAGTGGTGGTGGATTCAGAATTGCGTTAGATGTAATGATGAGTGTTTGAGATACGCTCGGAGCGATCATGGTAGTGAGGGGTTGAGATGTGATGGGAATGATAGTGGTGGTTGGAGTGATCGAAGTGAGAGATGGTTGGATTGACAGAGGTGATAGGTCCTTGGGAGACCATATTTTGATTTGGGATCAATGTTGTTTGATTAGATACCATCCATTGGTGTGATGTTGATGGTATATTCGAATGATTTGACATGATGGTTTGATTGACGTTAGGTGAATTGATTTGGGTGGAGTGATTGGTGCTAGGTAAAGGGGGAAGCCCTAAACCAAGGAATGATGTAGGTAATGGTGGTGGAGATTTCCCTTGGCGCAATGCCTCAACTATTTTGGAAAGTTCCGCAATTGATCTCACCAAATTTGTTCTGATTTTTGATCTTGACTCACTTGAGATAGTTGATTTGGCTTTGTTTAAGTGGATTTGGGATGCCTACTTGCGGTTTTGAATGGGATTATGGGAAAATTGACTTTGGATAATGTTTGATTTGGGATGATGTTCAGATTTGTCATGATAGGATGAACATTGTTGGTATTGGGAATCATTTTTCCAAAGTTTTCCGAGTTAGGATTCATGTTTCGAAAACTTGCACTTGGTACATCCACATTTGGTTTGTAGGGATTTGGTGGAATGACGTTGTTCATTTCAAGGCTCATGCATTGATTATTCGATTGGTGGATTTGTAGGTTTGGACTTAGATCTATCATTGGGAAATGTGTTCCAAACTTTGACTTGGGCATACTCACACTTGTTGTACCATTGACATTTGTCGAAGGCAATGATCCTATGCATGGACTTTGATAATTGATAGGCATTGCAAGGCTTTGAAGATTCAACTGATTTGGATTACCCAAGATGTATGGATCAAGTTTATATTCCATGTTCTTTTTGTGTTTTGACCTTGTCGCAAAATTGACCTCTAGGGTTCTTAGGACCAATGACGAGATGAAGGATGAAAGGTGTAAATGATATGGATGATGAACGTTTAGGACTTTGGATCAATGCTAGACTTAGGGATTGATTTTTTGATTGGTTTTATTTGGATGATGAACTTAAACCCTAAAATGTTGGATGTGATATTAGGATGAATTTGTTCAAAGATGTGCTAATTAACTAGAGGTATGAAAAAGGATGCATTCCCATACTCCTAACTAAACAAGGTGATTTTTGATTTTGATGATTTTCCTAAGTCTAGAATGATGTTTCCAAAGTTCTAAAGTTGTTTGGGATGGATTTTGATAAGTGTTTGGATGGATGAAGTGTTTGATTTGATCCTAAGAGACTTAGAGAGACTTTGTTTACTAGGCCAAGGTATTGAAGAACACACTTTTCTCTAAGAGCAATCAAAAGACCAATATGACCAAAAGATATCAAGCACATGTGTGGGGTCCAATTTGTTATCTTTGCTTAATGAGTACTTTTTTACCACAAACACACTTCTTGATTAGGTTTCAAACTGAATGTCCAATGTCACAACTTCTTTTCGTCCCACAAAGTGCTATGTGGAAGTTCCAAGAAATTAGGACAAGGGTTGCCTAATGTTGACCTTTGTGAGAGCAAATTAAGATGTAAACCCAATTACTTAGAAACCTCTAAGGACTTAATCCCCAGGGTAAGCAAAAGTTCTTGGGATTTTTCAAAGGTATTTTCTCAAACTAAGGGGTTTGAAATTTGAATGATGATGTTGAATGTTGGTTTTTCAATATTTTCGATAAACACACTGTGTTTTCAAACATGCAATGTACAAGCCCTATGGATGTGTAAGACAATATTTGTTGGATCCCCACTTGGAAAAGTCTAGCTACACCTATCTTTAGCGAATGGTTAGATGCTTGACCCCACTGGCTCCCCTCCACGGCTCATTAACGTCAATCGGGGCAGCCAAGCATCAACACCCATGAAACTCCCATGGCATGTTTTGTAATGCCCCATCTTAATAACCTAAGAATGTTGCAATTGTGTATATTGGAGTAATATTTTTTTTTTTAAGTTTAATTATTAAGTTAATTAGTTGCATACATTCGTTAAGCTATGCGACGTTACACTACTTTGAGTTTCCATAAGTGACTTAAGTATTTCGCATTGCACATATTAATTTATAACATAAAGATAAACATTGCATAACATTGAATTTCATTCAAGATAACATAAGGTACAAACATGTTTCCTTCATACTTTGTAGTTGATAAATTATACAATACTCATCCATCTGATGAGGTAGTTCAAAATAATTACAATTACAAGTGTTCACCTCAGAACATTGAGGGATGTTTTCAAATACAAGATTTATAATATACAATGATGAAATTCACATAAATTTCCAAATGCGAGCTCTCCATCCATGAAGCTCTGGATGCCATGATCATAAACTGGGGACCCAACGGAGTAAGATGCACGTTCCACCCAACCATGTGGTACCCATAGGCCCACCCCCCGTGCTAGGAGATAGTAATAAGGTTACCTAGACCTAATCTACTAACCCTAGACACTAGTACATAACAAACTAATGGTCACATTGCTTCCAAATTTAGAAAATTGATTGTTTTACAAACACAAGGTTAACTGTTACTTTAGGTGGAGTGTCATCACAACGTTGCAAAGGTTACCCTGGTGTTTCTTCCTAGGTTCCGGCCCCCAATTCTTGGGATACCCTGGTAACCTCTTACGAAACCCGGCCCCAATGCATACCATTGCGGAATCGAATGTCTTTTGAAGAAACAAGACACCGATTTTCCATTCCAGGCCTTCTCATCTTATACTCAAGACTGAAGTAGCTCAAGAGTCATAAGCGAGGCATAACATCTTATTAAGAGTTTTAATCTAACTATTGTGTCATTTAATTATCACTGACTTACTAACCCTTTGTAAGTTACCCTGACACCACTTTGTGTGTCGGCCTTTACAAAAAGCCACTCCCCTAAACATAACAAGGTTATACTAAGTTTACCTGACTAGGGTTCACAAAGTGCATAAAGTTTATCACATATTAACAAAAGACCCACAACGGTATCAAAACACCATATTTAACACATGCACAACCCAAGTTATCTCAAGAAATTCCTTTGAACAATAATACACTCTTTCTACACAATTCATTCTGGAAGACTTAAACAACTATAACTTTCCCAAATTTTCCCAAAAAGAACACAATAAAAGCAAATCAAGAAAAGTAATTGTCTATGGTTCGGATTTACTAAATCCAATTTAAGCAATAATATATACACGAAAATTAATCCACTAAAACATAATTTCGTTCTTCAATCATCATGAAAATTAAATCTTACATTTATCTCCAGTTCCACATACAAACATTTTAAATCTCCCTTCTTAATGCATATCATTATAAAAATAATAACTATCCTTAAATTTTCTCTTTCATTCTAACTATTTTAAAAATATCCATTCTAAAAATTGATATGTAGTATTTTTTTTTTTTAAAATATATATAAATAAATACCACTATCGTATACCTTAAATTTAATAAATGTAATTATATAAATATATAATTACTTATGTTTAATCCTACAAATATAAATATATATATATATATAACAAAAACATTTATTAAAAATCCGAATTTAAAACACATCACAAAAAATTGCATTTCATATTTTAAAAGGAAAATGAAATAAAGTTTTTAAATATCCCTCAGCCCGATCAGAGCCGCAGCCCAGTCGCTACTCCCAGGGTTGGGGAGAAGGGCGCGGCCATTACCATGGCTGCGCCCAGCAACCGGCGGCTACGCCTGCCCCCGTGGGCAATGGGGAGGGTTTCGGCCCTCCCCTGCATACTGCATAATAAATTTTTATTATTATTATTATTTTATATATTCGTCGTACGGCGACGCAAATATCATTTTTAAAATTTTTTATATATTAAATTCCTAATACACCTGTACGGCGATTTCAATAGGAAATACCAGACATAAAATATAAATTTTAACAATCCAATTTGTATATGAGATTAAATATATATGTATAAATATATATATATATTTAAACAAATTAATTAGGGTTTTCACAATAAAATATACAGTAATTTCTTCTGGGAATCTGTAAAATTTTCTTCGGGGTTTTCATAGGGAAAATTGGGGAAATTTTACAAACTTCTTTAGGTTTTTAGAGAAAACACGCACAATATTTTTTTTAAATTCCAATCTAATTTTCCCCAGAGGTTTTCAATTTTAAAACAATAAACATTTACTCAAAATCAATTTACCCAATTTTCTTTTCTAAAATTTTCACAGGGGTTTTCTAAAAGAATCTTGTTTGAATTCTTTCTTTTACTTACCTAAATTCTTGAAAAATTTTACAGACAAATAACAGATATCTACAGAAAATTTTCCACAAGCAATTGCCAAGAAGTTGGGATTCAAACAAACAGATTTTCTTTTCAAAAACAAGAAACTAAATTACAAGAAAAGTACCTGTAACACCTCTGTTGTTTGTAACTTGAGATTTGGCTGTAGAAAAGAGAATCCTCTATTGCCCATAATTACACAGTCCTCCAAAACTTCTTCTACCAACACAAAAACACTTCCCACCAAGGGATCTTCCACAAATATACAGTATTTCTAAAATAACAAAGACAGAGAAATTTTGCAAAAAGCTCTGATAATTTTCCCGTGAGGAAATTGAATAACCTCCGTGCAATCCCCGATCCACAATAAACTCCGTAAACAAATTCCCTCAACAATAAACCATTATTGCACTGGCACACATGTCGAGAAGTGGTTGCAAAATATCTTCTCCACCACTTCTCGGCAATCTTGCCAATTTCATTTTTGCATGTATTTAAATTCATTTAATTTAATTTTACAACCAATGTTCAAAACACATGCATTTATTTTATTATTTTATTAAATTTAACAATTTTCAAATTGCAAATAAATTTAATAATAAAGCATGCCAATTTTCACAAATTATGTTTAATTTTCAAATAAAACTATTTACACACTTAGTAATTTAATTTAATTTATTTATTTATTTAATTAAATAAGTTTAATCCTTTAAGATCAAACCATTTAACCAAATAAGCTAATTAATTAATTAATTAATAAGCAACCAATTTCTTCAACATTTAAAAATTAATTTAAATAATAATAAATTAAAGCACAATAAACTAACATTAAAATTTACCAAATTTACCTTTCCAACAATTTATCCAAACAGAAAATACAAGACAACCTAGACTCAAACTGAAACTGACAATGTACAATGATCGGGTTATAGACTAAACTAGGGTGAACCAAACTACTATCTCCCGATCAACATATCCATTGAGTCTCGACACGCTCAGACCTGAGTACATAGGTGGAGTCGGTGTCATGTACCTGCAATTCCTGCAACCAAGCAAATAACGAGCATACATATATATATAAAGCATTGAACAGGCACACCGTGCGGAGAAAATCACAGACATCACAGGGCACTCACAAGCGAGTGATGCGATTCCGTTCTCCACACCAATACACATCACAACAGACTAACGAAATAAATAGCTGTTAGTCCATCACAAACATGTACATAACAATAATCAACTGAAAGTAGACATCTAAACTATATCAAATCATGTCTGAAATCAATAATCACCAAACAATGTATCATCATGTCATAGAATAAATCCACTATCGCTCAAAACCAGCGATAAAAATATCCAAACAAAGTATCATAGCCCAACAATGTGAAAACACAACAGCAGAAAGCATAAGCATAAACGGAGGGGTACTACATGTTTTCCATTTCTACTAAAAACTGTAAAAGTGTGGGACGGCTTCAGAACGACCGTTCTTGCACCAACAAATAGATTAAGGATTTTGGTCAATTCTAGCACATGGGTTCAAGTAAGGACTTTCCGTTCATGGAGATTGACCCATACTGCAAGAGTCCCCTTTCAGATCCATCTTGTCGGAGCCAACTGCGTGATAATGGTGTTTAACCAATACCCACATTTATATCCCGGCTGGAAATACTCTTGGCTTTAGAGTGTTACCGGTTGAGTCGTTCCCTTGGGTGAGTACTTTTTCCCAAGGTAGGCCCTCTAAGATAAACAAAAGCAAGCAAAGACAATCCGTAACTCGATCGATCTTTGATGGCACAAAGAAAGAGAATGTACGCGAAAATGCCCCTACTCACACTCGCACAAGATGTTCAATTTTTAAGCCCAAATCAAAGTGTTTCAAAGCAATAAAATGTATTTTGAGTGTTTCTCTTACACCCTAGATCGCACGAAGCGCAAGGGGAGAGGATACGCACTCAAAAATGCACTAAAGACAAAAATCACTCAATTCAAACACTTGTTCATTTTAGCCTCAAAGCAATGATGAATTCATTTTAAAGCACCAAATTTGAGTGTGAAGATTGCCTTGTTCAATTTTTAGATCCCAAAATGAAAAGACTAGTAAGTTGTAAGGTTCAATTTTAATCCCACATTGAAAGAAAACAATGATTTAGTTGGCTTAAAATAGAAAATTAAAGCATGAAATGGAAGCCCTCAAGCATTAAAAAACGCTTTTGCTAAGTTCAAGTGCCCACTTTCTAATTCAAATCGGTTGTTAATTGATTCCTATGTGAGAGAAACCACCGTCATTTCTTGATGCCAACTTTGACAATGCATCTTCCTCTGATGTTGCTCCTTATTTTTAAACTAGATCAAACTCGACAAAACCATCAATTACCATCATTCGACCTCTACCTTTGTCAAAAGAATCTCGTTGTCAAATCACCAGTAAATATCCTTGAAATCTGCACATTTTCCACCTTGTTAGCTATCAGGCCTCTTGTAAATAAAGTATTTTTTTTTCCGCCTATGCGCCACAAATAGAGATATCTTAGAAATAAGTCAACATGTTGTTCAAAGTAAATAATGGCACGTTGGAACAGGGTATGCACACTGATCAAGCAGACAAAAGAATATGTTGTCAAATGTTGCAGTTGCAAATAAATGAAAATCTACGGAGATTGCGTGAAGATAAAAGAAAACAACGCATTTGTTATTTAGTCGGCAAACATCAGATCATTGTAATCCCGCACAGCTCCCTGTCATTTTAAACTCTCTTCTTTTATTTTTTTAATTTTTTTTCACAATTACTTTGATTACGCTGTAAAGTCTAATAGGAGCAGCTGGCATTATTTCTCACAAATCAATTGCTACGACCTCCTGTGCCCTTTTCCTGCCGTCCTTCAGATCCTCCATTGTCTTTATGCGGTGAATCATTGCGTTCCATTGCCTACATTCCACTCAATCTGTCCATCAGGAAACAATCACCTTAAACATTTTAATAGAGACGCAGAAAAGGTGGGGTTGTATATGTCACACACAAAGCAATAATTTTAAACAAAAGAATGAACTACTGTTGTCAAATCATTTCATCTACTCGTGACATCTAGATACAGAAATTCCAGATCTCATAGTAGGATTGTTATAAACCCACTTTCACTTTTCCAATTTGGCGCGCAACTGCTTGAAATGGCAATACACAAAGTTCAGACCAAGATGTCAGGGAGTGATTATTAAACTAAAAATTACGGTGAAGATCTCAATAAAACGTAGCTTTGATAGGCTCTTAAAGACTTGTTAGATTGGTACACCCTCTTACTCAGTAGACAAAAACTACATCGATATCTCAAAAAGATTTATGTAATACTATGTGTGAAATATACTATTGTTCAAATGTCAAGAGGAGAACAATCTCAACGCAAATTATCCATAGTAATAACACATAAAATATAATGTAGTGTTTGTCAGTCTGTTTCCATGCTTCGCTTTGCACATTTTTGAAGAAAGAGACCAAATAAAGAAGCAGCAGTATTAACGACACAAACGTCAATCATCATAGAATACTTTGGGAAGGGCGAGTGCTGAATCCTCAATTTCCTGATGAAGAGCTTTGAAATCAGAAAATTCCCCTTGACCCCAGAAGAAATTGGATTATTATTACCAGCTTTAGGATTTAGCAATAAAACTGCTGCTCATTATTCTTCCAACCATGTGCGCATTGGCTAAAGTAGTAACAAACAGCGGTTACACTGTATGCGTTTGTGAGTGCGGCCTCTGGGGTCAAAAAATGTTTGTGATGCATGCGTGTGTGAGCACGCCAAGATGCTTCTTCTTGTCTTGCTTGGAAACCCTGGGGTCTTCCCCTCACCTTCCTACACAACCACTAATCAAGTGCAGAGACAAGGCGCGGGCTATCTCATACTCAAATGCAACGATTGTAGGAACCAAAAAGCACAGATAAGGCATGTGAACTGGTTGACAGAATGCTTCAAGGAGATGCCAAACACAGATAAGGCGCTTGACAGTCTAAAAGCGCGGGTAGAGACAAGGCATGCGAACTGTCTTCTAGTAAAATATGGAAGCATAGACCAGGCATGCGAATTGTTGACAGGGAGATATAGATAAGGCGTATGCAGCACGCGGAGCATAGACAAGTCACATGAACAGTTGTCAGAATGGCGTGGAAGCATAGACAAGGCGCATGAACTGTTGACATAATTCTTCAAAAGACTCGATGCCAACTGGAATGCGATGATTACATGAGCGAGTATGACAACGTCCTCAGAGAAAGCATTCAAACGCACAACTAGGATAGAATGCAGGTTGCGTGCGATGTGTGATTTGGAAATGCTAGTGCCTAGTTTGCAAATCCCAGTCCTATAAAGCAAAGCGACGGATCAAAAGACAGATGAAGGATGATAGATATAAACATGAGGAATGAAAATGGGTATGAGAATTATCCAAATGTGCATTTCCCCACCAAACCATAAGGTTGATCCAAGCAGATGGCCAAATCAAGCAATTTCTAACGCCATCACTATCTCTAACCTTCTTACCTTATATCCTTATTACCACGTTAGCCAAAATGTGAGTGAGGACAAAGATAGATGATCAGGCAAAATTTTGTCAAGGAATGTGAATTAATTGACAAAATGCATTGACAAAAAATGTAATCTTAGAGAATAGCATGATTGCATGAATACTGGAATGAAGATTAGTCTTAAGTAAATTCTAAAAGGGGCTTATTTCTATCTTAGCCAGCAATTACTTTATGACCAATCTTAGTATGAAAAATTATTCTAGCAAAAACCCGGATACACAAAGAAACAAGTTAGATTTTGCCCTCCTTCTAGCGCCATTTTGTGGACATCAAATCTGCAAATGGTTAACAATTTTAACATAATATCATCATGTTAGTCCTTTGAAAAACATTAGATTTGAAATCCCTATAAAATACTTGACTATGATGAAACATGCAAATTAGATAAACAAAGATAATCAAACGTAAGCATATAAAAACATAGTCAAAACTTTATTCCATATTGGATTGGTGTTACATGTGCTAGTAACCCTTTCCCAACCCTTGATTAATAAGCTTAGATGATGATGATAAGATGAACAAGATTAGCTCTCCATTGAAGAGAGTAACCTTGTATGAGATTGGAGATGAAAATGCTAAGATTGTGGAGTGGATGAACAAAATCAGTTCTCAAACCAAGAGAGTAACTTTGCATAAACATTGTGGAGAGATTTGCTTGAGAATGAAGCTTCTCATTTAAAGATTTTCAAAATGCTAAGTGTTGAAAATGGACCAATGTGGGACAAAGATCAAGCCAATAAGATAAGGCCACTTGTCAAGTGGTGAGTGGTCAATGGTTGTGCAAGATTTGGGAAGAATGCCCATGAGAGGGAGAATTTGAATTCAAATTTGCAATAAATTTTGAGAGGGGGACAAGAAAAACAAAGCAATAAATGCAATGTTAGACTTGTCATGTTGAGGGAAAATGAGGGTTTTTAAATAAATCAATAAAATTGATTTATTGTGCAAGTGGAGATATCTAGAGAATGCAAGTGGGATGGGATTAACATTTAATCAGGGTTAGATTAAATAGATGATGATTATGCTGATTTAATGCTGATTAGGTGAGTTGACTTTTAGGACTTTGATAATTGATTTATTTGAATTAGAAAATGATGGAATATGATTTAGGATTTGATTTAAATGGATTTTTTATTTATTAAAAGGTTGATGATAATGTTTATTTGATTTTAAATAAATGATCCTAGGAGATGAAATTACCTAATGAACGGATGAAAGTGCACCTGATTAATTGATGAATGGTCCTAATGCAACATCTAATTCAGTTGATGAATGATCCTGATCAAATGCAGAATGTTAATTTTGCATGTCTACAATTTCAATATCTTTGCTCCCGACTATGGCTCTAACTTACCCTCCAACTCCAACTTCTATTTTGAGTTAGACTTTTACTTTAGTCCTCTTCTTCATGACAACCCCCTTGTACATTTTACTTATTTGCTACCTATCTACCTCACAATCTTGATCAACACAAAGGTCTTATAATATTATGGAGTGGTTGGCAATGATTTGGGGAAGACAATTGAGAAGTGTGTCCACTTCTTTAATCACTGCCAAATTATTTCAAACTATTTCTACAATAAGTGTTTCCTTTCAACTTCTTTGCAAAGGAGCTCTCAAACAAATACACCCCATATATACATTCATCCCATTTATCAGGCCATCTTTCAATATTTTACAAAAGCTAATGCTTGTTTAAATCCACCCAACTTCTTAAATGCCAAATAACAACACTACCTATTGCAATGTTTACACAATATAACTATATATATCGAGAGATTGTAGACTAATATAATTGATTGCTTTATTCATTCAGAGTAATACTTACACAAAAATGTAGAGCAAGGTGGATCTTCGAAATCAAATTACCTTCTCTAATTGCAAGAAGCATATATAGAGTCCCTAACATTTGCCAAATGGAACACAATTATTCTACTACAACATAATCCTCACACATAACCACAAGCCCAAAAGTAATTCACAGAAAGCCAGTTACAACCAAAATACCAAAATATAACAAATTTAATTATGCAGACCACAATTATCTTGCCTCAATTATCATGAAGAGCACAAATATATATTGAGATGGGGGGGAGGGGGGAATGAATCAGTATATCAACAAACTTTTGCCCTCTCAACTTTTATCAACTTCCAATTCTAACACAAAATCAACTATGCAAGAATGTCTCAATATGAACAAGTTGACACCAAGATTTTACATGGAAACCCTTGCGGGATAAAACAACGGTACAAATAATGTACTTTATGAATTATATAAGTTTTACAAAGAATGTAGGCACCAACCTACTTGAAACACCAAATGTAGTATAGTAGGCACCAACCTACAAAAAGAACCAACCCTTAATTCTGATTTAGTAGGCACCAACCTACAAGGAGCACCAACCCCTAATGTTCGTAGGCACCAACCTACTGGAGGCTCCAACCCCCACTTGCCAAGCAAAATAACTTGAGGAATAGTGTTCCACCTTCAATGTTGCTTTCCCAACAGATCATGGACTTGCTGCTCAAACAACCTTTTGTTATACTCATACTCTCTTAGATCTGCATATAATCTTCACAAGGATCTGCACATATACTTCACAAAAATCTGCTATAGATTTTCCTTCAACCTGATCACTAAAATGTTGTAGTCTTGTTTACTACTTATTCATTCTTCATGATTTCTCATTCACATAGACATGTTTTTGTTTACCACGCTTGCTTTCTTATTCACAATTCTTTAAATTTGCATATATATATCTTTGCTGATATATATAACTTATCTTCATTGCTCAACACATAGGACTGTTGGGATATATATGATGTCTTTTTCTACTCCCACTTACTTTTGCTTGTACACACACTTTCACATACAGATCTGCATCTTACTTTTTCTTCACACAAAGCTGCATAAGATAAGCTTCTTAAATCTTTGTGTATCCTTCTTGTGATGAATGATCTTTCCTTTTATTTCACACACAACACTCCTCACACACTCCAATCTTCAGATGATATACATTTTACACACAAATTTGGTTGCTTTCTTTTCACAATCACATATGATATTCAATTGAAATATTTGATTCACAACCCTATACTATTCATAATCTGCTTCTCAAATGATATACATTATACTCATACATTCAACATGTGTTTGGATGATATAAACTTTATTCATACACAACCACTTTCTTTTCAAAAATAATGTTCAATAAAATCCATAATTCTAATTACTTTATCTCTATGCACTTTAGATGATGTAGCCTTTTATTCCATTACTCCACAGAAAAATCTACGTTCTAAAGATATAGTTTTTTACACAGCACTCCCAAAATATTTATTCAAAAACTCCCTTTATATCTTGCCAAGAGAGGCAATTCCTTAGAATAGACATGACTCTTTAGAAAGTCATCACCTTTTGTTAACAAACCTTCAACCTTTATAACCACTACTTGCATAACCGATGCCTTTAATAAGTCTTAATTGATGTCTTTATTGAATAGTTATCTTACATTTATGAATCGCTGCCCATGCTGCCTTTATAATAATCGTGGTCCTCTCTTTATATAAGACAAATCTTATCTTTTTGTTTTATTCAACTCTAACCGCTTCTTATTAATACTTTCTTTTATTCTAAAGAATCGTACTTAGAAACAGATTGCATCTCTTCAAGAAAAAAGACGTATCCTTCCATGTAATACTTTTTGCTTTTGACTCTTTCTTATTTTGTCTTCATATTGCTTTCTCTTTATTTTTTATTCTTTCTTTTGTCATCGTTGCCTTTTGGATTATAGTTTCTCTTTTTTTGTTGTCTTTAGTGACAAGTCACTAAAGTAAAAATCATATCACCTCCTATATTTTTGAATAAGACAATTTTTGGCTTATTAACAAATTAGCAACTCTTGTTTTATTTGTTTGTCTTATAGTTGCATATTATATTAATTGTTGCTTTGCATAATATATTCCCTGCTTTTCTTTTTGGGATCTCCATACTTATATCTGTTCATATCTGAACTCCACCTTCAGATTTGCATTCTAAATTTGTTCATCCCTGAAACTTCACCTTACTAACATGTTGATTCTTCTTCTAGAGTTTGCATGAATCTGATCCAACTTACATTTATATATTCTCTTTTATAACTGCTCATAACATCTGCTCCAATATCACTTAAAGACCCTTTGAATGTTCTCATAAGTGATATCCTCTTGTTTATGACTATCTTCATCTTATTGACAACATGTGTATGCATCTTTGACATCAATGACCACTACCAATAATCTGGACTAGGTGTCTTCGACATCAATGATAGTATTGCCAACAATCTCAAACAACGAATTCCTTCTTGACATCACTTTGACATCAATGACAACATTTCCAACATATCATTCGTGTGAAATATTCCATGCACGTGACACATTGTTGGTAATGAATGCTTTTACATTTTTTAATTTAATATTATTTAGATTTTATTTTTGAACTATTTTCATAATATTGGATAATTCATCTAGTCACAAGCAAGTATGACCTTTGTATATCATATACAACAAACAATAATCACAAAGAAGGGAACTCGATATGTAAATACATTATAATCAATCACTTTGGGTGTTTCACCCTCTAGCCTCTTTTTTTAATCAAGAAAGCTTTTGGTGCATGTAATGCCCTCATAAACCTATCTCAACTGTGGGGCATTCTATTGTCCCTGACATACTGTTTCCAAGTATTGGTAACCTCTGAAAGAGTTTTTAAATAATGTTATTATGATAATTTCCCATTACTTCTGTATCTATGACCTCACTTTTAATATAGTTCACATATGGCCTTTCATTTTGCCAGATAATACACACATACTGCTATGCTGCATTTCAGTACATAATTTCCCATTTCATGGCCTCATGAAATATTATGTTCATTTGTACTGTTCACATCTTCAGATTCTTACATCCTACTACACCCTCCTTTATAGCATGTCCTTACATATCGAGTTTTTATGCAGTGGACCATTCAAGATGCATATTTAACAGCCAAAGATATCCCATCCAATTATTGTGTTAGCATCATCCCTTTATGGTATAACATGATTTATTCTAATGGGGGAATTGGAACTTTCCATTAAATAATGTTAGGATGCAGAAACATGGGATTACTATCATTACCTTGACTAAATAGAATTGATTTGGGTCATGTCTTCTGCTTTCACAGGATCATAGTTACCGAGTTCAAAGGTTCCACAGACTGAGAGAAGGAAATTCTGGCAAAAGATTCAGAGCTTCCAAGAGGTTTTGAAGAAGTTCAAAAGAGTCAAAAGTATTTAGCATATACTTCAAAAATTAAAATACCAAATGATCATTAACATTATATCTATTATTTGCCTCCGTAACATCTTAAGTCAATCAGATGTTTAAATACCCTCATTTTCTATGTAGAGGTGACCCAAACACAACAAAACGTATGCTCTGTGCATGGAAATATGTGCATTGCACCTTGTGCCTTCCCAAGTAAAAGTAAACATTTCAAGGAGCGAAGCCATCATGACAAAGATGATAGAGAAGAAAAAAGATACATTGTCAACTTGTGTTGAACACATGGGAGAAAACTCCTGATAAATTATGTATCTATTTAGAGTCTACATCAACTAATTTTAAGAGCAATGCTCAATAGTTTCTGATCCATCAACAGGTTAATAGAAAAAGACATGTCGATAGACCAGCATATGATGAGAACATGAAAGGAAGCTTTCCCCAAAAATTGGCAGACCCAACTTGTAAAGGAAAAACAATGACAGAAATGTGGAACAGCTCTAATCCAAAATTCATCAGGATGTCTCCTACTTTAATAAAATGGATCTGCCACAGCATAAACATTGGCAATAAACAAACTGTTTACTTATGTACATAAACAGTATACCAGGCTATAGAATAGGATTTATGAGAACAAACATGTTGATGTGCCCATCAAAAGAAGAAAGAAATATACATTTCATCTGATAGCAACCAAAATTGAAATTTACAGCATAAACAAACATTACTTCATGTGCAGATGTTTGTCATGGGATGATTCATGTTTAACGAAATTCAAAATCACTATGATATCTTCACTTGAGACACCAGGTGCAGCAACATAGAAAACATTCTTTTAAGGTGAACCGAAATGCTTCTGTCTGTGGCAGTCAAACATCGTCCATGGAATTAGCCCTCCTCATTCTTACTTCTGCATAAAATTAAAATAAACTAGCAACTAGCTCTTCCAACTTAATGGATTAAGTAAAATACTTACCAAAAACCTTCCACTGCATGCACCCAACTCAAGCCCTCATGTAACCCAGCATGATTGTTGCTGCCTTTGTAACCTCTGCCCTTTCATGCCCAACGTGCCACTTTGGCCAATGTTAGATCAGTAATAACATGTAATTAGGTTTAGTACTATTTAGTCTGAAAAAGTCCCATCACTTATTTAGGAAGGCAGCTACTAAACCAGCAAATGATAGAAAGCATATTTTAGCTCCAATTTCATTCAAGAATGTGACCGATAGTCTCTATACTGAAAACCCGGCACTTAATCAAGACCAGCTGCAAAGAATTCTTGTGCACGATCTATGAGATTTACAGGGAATCGGTTGGATAGCTTGAAAGCTGCCGAAAGCAGAGGATTTTCCTGGTATTCTTTGGCAACCTTCAGTCCATGTGAATGTAATCCAATAGATGAATTGGTTTTTAGATCTGGAACTATTGCTGACCCACTACGCTTTGATGAAATAGAAGTAGGAGCTTTTTGGACACTCTCAGGATTTGGCACCTTTGAACATTTTCCTTGGTTAGACGAAATCTCTTTATAACAGGAAACTGGCTTTCCCTTAGCAGTTTTACCCAAAGTGCTGGTTCTTGTATTAATTGATTCCTTTGAAGTAGAGTCTCCCTGTAAAACTGATTTACTGACAATTCTATTTAACCTCTTTATGCTGTTTGCATGATCTGAAATAAGACCAATCTTGCTTGGCCTGGCACTAGGCTGCTGATGTGAAAGACTAGGTATGTTATCAACTGGTGAAGCTCCAGGGAGCTTTCTTGATATTTCTTGAGAGTTCAAAGGAGAGTCTTTTTCCTGTATTTTTTGCATTTCCTCTTCTGACTCTTCTACTATCACATCCATAGTTCCACTCTGATAAGAAATAGAATTTGACTGAACATCTAGTTGAATACCAACCCTTGGAGCAATCATCTGCTTAGAATCAGGAGAGGCCTGTAAATCTTGTTTAGAAGACTTCAGAAGGACAAGCAACATATCCATGCTGAGCTCCTGTTGCACAACATCCCGATTCTGTTCACATCCATAACACACGGCTAACAGTGTCCCAACTAAAACTGGTGTTAACTGTGGATCACTGAAGAATGCAAATGGCAGATCACATATCTGTCGAATTACACAATGAACATGTCAGTGAGAGTAAAATGTTCTTTGATTATCATACTAATAAACACAAGATATTATCTTCCTATGTGCTGAATGTGTTTTGAGTTTTCTTGCATTGTGCATGGTGTCTTGTTTCCTATATAATAATTTCCTTGAGAATGTCTTGTTACTATAATTTGTTTCTTCTGTTCGGATTTCCTCTTTGCCTCTACATATTGGTCTCTCCATAGATTTGATATTTTAGAAATTCGCTAATGGGCCAACCAGTAAGGGCTTACTTTTTATTTATTATTAGATCTTTCTATCCTGGTATTTGTACAAGGTAATTGTTGTCACCGTAGCAGCAAAAATCGTTTGAGGAAAATATCAGCAAACCAAAAGCATAAGATTTTTGAAAAAATGGGCAAAAAATTGGATTTAAAAAAAAGTAAAAAACTGTAGAAAAAGAAACAAAAACTACTTTTTTTAATTTAAGGGCATTTCCATAGCATAGAGATATAGAGAGCAAATAAAATAGAGTGTTTAACCTATGAACTATAGAAAATAGGATTTTGTTGTTTATATTCATATCGTTGATTACATTGCATTGCACAAAGCATACTTCATAGTGCATAAATAATAACTAGATGGTTACAGTTAATTACAATATAGTTTGTACATAGTCAACCTATAAACAAAGTTCAAAGTTCCAAAAGATCAAACATAGCCAATGACTCTTGCTACTACAAATAGAGCTATGCTAGAGGGCTGCAAGTCTTGATGATGAAGCTCCCAGTTCAGAGCCTCTCCTAAGTTGTTCAACCTCATGACTAACCAAGTTGGCCTCTAGGATCTCAAAATCCTCAGGCTCAAGAAAGTCATTAAAAAGACAATTTTCCTTTGCTGAACAGACATCTTAAATTACAAAATTGGAATCAAGTGGTTCATATTTGTGATTTAACAGTACTTGCAATTTCTAGAACAGTGTCAAAGAGAACTATATGAAGAGTGAAAGGGGAATTATATGATGAAGGTAGCAATTGCAAAGTTCAACTTAATAGGTTTTGAATCAAATAGCTCAAGATAGAGTAATAGAAAATGCTTTTGAAACAGAATCTTAAATCTCAAAAGACCAAAACGGTTACTGAAATGTTCTCATTGATAACTATTTTAGCAGATTTGTAAAAGAGTAAAGGGAGTGTTCAATATTTTTTTATTCGATAATAAAGACCTGCTAGTACAAAAGAAGAGAGCAACTATTTGAGCCACAGTTTTAGATATTATTATTCAAGTAAATTTTCCTTGATTTCGAGTAAGTGGATGATGGAGTTAAGAACATTGATGGACTTTGAGTTGAGAATTTGAGAGATTATATGTAAAAGTTTCAATGGAAAATCAAAGCACAATGAACATTCCCTTCCAATGGGACAGTTGTTGATGAAATCTATCTAGATCGTTAAAGAGAAAATATATGAAGCCTACTTTGGGAGGGATTAAGATAAGCCCACAAGACTAGGGCGTGACTTTTCTCAAGGCATGCATTAGTTTGCCTAATACCTATTTAACATGCATGGAATGCTACACTATATATGACTAAAGCATTCATGTACTGCTATGTACTCCTTGCAAGCCTTCTGAACCTCCATGTATATGACAATCCTAAATGGAATGTAGTTCCCTAAAAAGTGCAGGGCATGCGTTTAAGCAATGAATTTCTCCAATTAACAAAACATTAAGCCTACAGAATATATATAAAAATTAAATATAACCAAAATACTGCTATAGTTCATTTTGATATAAAATACAAAATTCTCTACAAAACACGGCCAAGGGGGTCTATAGATCTATGAATGCAGTATGGCATTGTGATTTTCCTTATAATTCATGGAGAAAGCATTGAAGATCACTCTAGAGCCGTTGTAGGTCAAAATTAGTGGTTTTCGCATCGAATCTATCACTCTCTACAACAAATGTCCATTCACACGAAAATACAAAGCATGGTGCTAGTCATTCGTAGTTAGATTTTGGGTCATCGATCCATTTTTAAAAGATCCTTGTTCAAACGACTAGTGCTCTATTGCAAAATCTTCCTAAACTGGCTGCGATGAAGTCGTGCTACGAAGAACTGGAGCACTCAAATAGAAAAATGGACACGTAGATAAGTGCTCCTGAGCTAGAGATGAGCCCCATAAATCTTGCTTGGGTTTGTAGACACGTTGGAATCCTTGGTCGTCATGGTTGCCAAGTGGCAATAGAGCGCATTAGTGCGGCTTTGAAACAATCTACCTTTTAGAACCTGCACTATGAAAAACTAGTGTGCTCCAATGAGAAGACGACACCTGGCAAGCATTTGTTGGTTTGAGCCTTTGAATTATTATTTATTAAAGAATAGGCACACCACTAACAATGCGAGCTTGTTGAAGAAGCCACGCCTGACCACGTCACCACAAGGATGGTACATGATAACCAATCACAAGAGCACAACATCAAAAGAACAAGTGCAAACAATGTTGCACTATGAAGAAGCTATATGTTGCAATCAAAAAGCACCAAAGATTGTTGCATCAAAGAGGAGCACGTGGCACTCGAGCGCATGAGCACAACCTCAATGGAATATGCCTTTTCAAGCCTGCACTAAGAAAAACTAGTGTGCTCCAATAAGAAAACGACATCTCAACAAGGCAACGGTCCCACAAGCATGAAGCTTAGGCCAAAGGCGAGATAATGGAAAGTTGGAAACCATTTGTCGCAAGAGCACAACTTTGACGCTAGTGCACATCAAGAACTTGCGCCATCAAGAGCGGATGCGTTCAAATAGGAGATTGCCAAGTAGCACAAGAATGGGACCCACCACAAAAAACGCGGATGAAAGAAGCAAAGGAAAAAATGACTAAGGCATAAGGATAAAGGGCTCGACAGATGAACAAAGTAAGGGAGTCGATGAACAAGGACGTAGCCCGAAATTTGAAGATGCAACTTAAGCAATTTGCAATGAGCCAAGCCAGTCAACTCAAAAATAGAAATTAGGAAATAAAAAAGAGCCGATGGGTTTAGGGTTTAAGGAAATTCTGAGAAACCCTAGGACTGTGGCCCTGAAACCCTAGAAACCTGCAGAGATCTAACACAATTCACCTTGAATTTCTCAAATTGGTTATCATCAACAAAGAGTGTAAGGGGGGAAGGCACAGAGTGACAACAGTAACATGCTGGTAAATTTTCTGATATCATTTTTTACCGTCATTGCTACAATGGAAACAGCAAATAAACTGATTTGAATATAATTTTCTACCTCAGGCAACATAATCTCTTCTCATGAATATAATAATAGTTTATTGTTAATTGAGCTGTTTGACATGTAAAGAATGTTGTAAGACAAAATCAATTTAAGCTTACTTTGCAAAACCTAATTCCGCAATTCAAGATTTGGTATATCTCTCATTAAATGGCAAATTCAAAATGACCTATAGAGGCATACAGTACATTCCATTAACCAATTTTCTAATCAAATGCAGCAATCTTTTTACATGAACATCCAACTGACATGAGCTAGGGCAAGTTTTCATGTGACCAGGTAATGAGTCCTTATTTTTTATTTAATAAATAATTTTTGATTTATTTGTCTCTTGAATTTTAAAAGTGAGCTTTTTAAAATTTAAAATACTACTTTAATTTTTCTGTTGTAAATCCTTTTTTAGCAAAATTTAATGGGCATTGTTTATGTTGTTGAGGCGGAGTTGAAAGCCCCTAAATTATGAAGAGATAAATTGCCCAATTTTGAATGAGAAGGTGGCAAATGGGAGGTCCATTATTGATGAGCAGTGTGATAAATCACCCAATTTCAAATGAAAAGGTTGCACCATCACACTTGGTGTTTGGAACAATAAAAGAAACAAGGCATTCTTGAATTTCCTTGTTTCTACAATCCACAAAGACATATTGTATTCATAAATTCTTATTTCATTACTCTTTTGCCCACTTTACTAGTTTTATGGTATTTTTGTTCATTTGTCTCTTCTTGAATCTAATTTATGTTATTTTTAATAAGTCAATAGGCCTTTATTAGCCTCCTCCATGTTGTTGATGATGAGAAACCAACAATGGGATGTGTATCAGGAAATGAATGGTATTAAATAATGATTGTGTAGACTTATATAAACATAATAATGTTTGTTTACATAAACATGCTGATAAAACATTCTCATTATAACTGATTTGTAGGCCCCATAATATAAAATAAATGAGGCTCACACACATTGTGTAGTGCCTCATTGTTTTCTCATTCTCATTTTTTCAATGTCAATCCTTACCAACATTGTTATCAAAGCAGATTGGCATTGTTCAAGAAGCCTAAGAAGAGTACAATACTAGAGATTAGAATTTGAAGAAGGCAAGAAGACAGCAGTTTAAAATATCATGTGAAGAATTGTAGACATATGATGCCTATATGGAGGAAAGGCCGTGTGAAGAAACTTTAGAAAAGGACAACAATAAAAAATTTGTTGTGTGTCACTGACCACTGTGTGAAGAATCCAGTATATATCTACTACCACTATGTAAAGGTAAAATTGCGAAGAAAAACTTTGTAGACACTGTGTTCCATGGGGACTCGTGCCCCTCGAAAATCCCACCACACCCGAGACAGGGACATCCCCGAGACATGGGGACGTCTAGGAAACGTCCCTCTGTCGTCCCTCTATCGTCTCCTAAACGTTTCTCTTTCAAGGGGACGTTTCCTCGGCGTTTCTAGCCAAAAGGGGACTCTAAGACGTCCCCAAGACTCCCAAGAAACTCCTTGGCGTTTCCCACGAAAATGAAAAAAATAATGACATTTTTTTTTAACTTCTACTTCTCATTCCAATGTCTTTATTTTGATTTTCAATGTTCACTAGTTCAATGAAATTATTGCAATGTGTTTAAAGTCCATAGTAATGAGGCTTGCAGGTTTGAAAAGTGCAAAACAAAACATAAAAATTTAAAGTTAAAACTTGCTTCTTCTTTTTTCACTTATTGTTAAGGCAAAATGATGTACGCCATGAAGGTTTGTATGGTTTTGAAGGTCTTAATTTGGGCTTGGTGGCGGGGGCTCCGCCCCTCAACCCCGAACCCTGCAAGGGGTGTTGTCCCTTGACCCCACTTGGGTCGTTGCCCCTTGACCCCGCTTGGGCCATTGCCCCCAAACCCCCACAAGGGGTGTTGCCCCTCAACCCCATTGGGCGCACTGCCCCCAGACCCCCAGATGGGGTGTTGCCCCTCAACCCCGCTGGGGCAATCGCCCTCAAACTTGAGATTATGGTTGTTGCATCAGCGAGGGCCTATCTTAGACACATTTGTAGGAAGGATGCAGGCTCCTCTAAGCTATAGACTTCTAGTTACTGTTTTGATATTTCATATTCATTTGGAACATTTGATGTCATGGATTTCATATTCCATGAGTTTTGTATACATTTGAGTCTTTAACTATATATCTAAGTGTGCTATTTACTTCAAGTACTATTTAAACTTTACTTATTCCTTAGGCTTCTACAGTTATACATCTTTTTATAACTAATTTTTCAAGTACTATATGTATTTCAGCACTGCTCCCCACCGCCCCCAAACTTAAGCCCCCCTTCCCCAGAACACGTCCCCCCATCTCCGCGTCAGGAAACTCCATGGAACTATGGTAGACAGTCATGTCTTGTTTATAGACATGTGTGAGTGCAGTTATGAATAACAGAAATCACAATTGTGTAAAGAGCATTTACAGTGGTAGCAAACACACCAGAACAAAGGGTTAATAGTCACGACTTTGCTAGTTGTGCATGGCTACCATTTGCAGTTGTGAGGGAACATCTAAAGGGTATTTGCAGTTACCATACATTATAGGACAGTTATAAATTTCCTCAGTTACCTCTTCTTATTTTCCCTACAAATAAAAAGGAATATATTCTAGTTTGGTCTGTAAAAATCATGTATCATCTTTGAAACATGTGCAAATAAAAACAGTTGGTATGTAAAAATAAATTTTCACATTTAAGTCTGAAAAATCTAAAGTTGTCTCAAGGATTTAAAGTCTATTCTAGGTTTGTATCTGTCAGAGGCACAGAAATTAACTAGACAGAATTCTAATATTTGAGGTCACAAGATGTTCACGACTGTTGAGTATTGAATGTATCTTCAACTAATTTTTAACACTGAAACCAGACCTACAACAATCCCTGAGGATTATGACAAGTGTCATAGGGAAGCCCTTTTGTTGTTAAAACTTTCAGTGTTTGATGGCATTGTTACTAAGGTCCACGATGCTAGGTCCACAAGTGCATTGTTGCATAGTTTAAAAAATAAGTACCAAATTTTAGAAAGATGCCAAGTGTTATGTATGAATAACATTCCATTAAACCAGTACCAAACTTCAGAGTGAAGTCATGCATTATACTTGAAATATTTGTTTTATACCAAACTCAATGAGGGTGGGTCTTTGTCAGAGCACCCCATTGAGATGAAGGATCTAAGGGATCAATACACTGCTGCAAACAAAAAAGAAGATAAGGATGATATGGCACTTTGATCATCAATAGCCTATCACCCTCCTTTGAATAATATGTGGAGTTATTAAACTTGTTGGCTGAAAGTCAAACTTTAACTTCTGATCAAATCAACACATACTAATTGAAAAAAGAATGTAATCAAACATAGACGGGTAAATCTTATTTGGAAAATTCAAAGCGAGCATTTGCTGCATGGTTAAGGGAAAACTCAAGATATTTTCTCTTCTTTTCTTTCTATTTCACAACCACAAAAAAAAATCAAGTGCTATTATTGTCATATTTGGACATTTAAAAAGGAATGACAAAAAAGGCAACGTGACATAACCTGCAATAAGAAGCCACTTCTAAAGTTAATTTGGTGGCTGTTGAAGCAAAGCATGATCCTAAGGGAGAATATGCATTCACAACATCCTCCCAAGATAGTGTTAATAAAAATTGTTGGTTCTTTGATTCTGACACATTCAGACAATTCATGTGTCAAAAGCACTGATCTATCAAATTTTACTACTGACTTTAATCTTATGGATTTTGTTTCACTCAATGATGGAAGATCACATGTAGTTGAGGGGATAGGTGATGTCAGATTCTCCTAAGTGATGTTGACAAATTTATAGTTCAAGACATTACAAATGTTCCTAAATTGAATAAAAAATTGTTGTTCATCAATCAACATTCAAATAATCCTAACATACAAGTAAATTAATGTAGGAAGAAATGCACTGTTTCTGATTCAAAACAAGACATAGTGGTTGTCCTAAGCGTTGGGCAAGGCAAGTTGTATAGACTTGTTGATATTTCTACAACTCATTTGCATGTGTTATCTATAGAAGAGAATAATCAATGCTTCACGAGGGCACGTCCTGCACAAATTCTCTTGCCATTTTCAGAATGAGAATGTCACTGTGATGCAGAGAGAAAGGAATTTGCAGCAAAAGTACAATCATCAGTGACTTGTGTGATAGATTGTCTCTTCCTAGTAGCCCTGTTCTCGGACAAATCTGATGGGACAGCAATTTTTAGAGAGATTCTTGGGAATATAAACACACTTTCAGATACCCTTTCTTAAAATGGCATCCTCCAAAATGAAGCAAAACCCCTTCAAAACAGACTGTTACCAGTCCTAAGTAGCCCTCTAAGTTGCCAAAACTGAGTTGTTTTGAAATAATGCCCTCACACGTGCCAAACTGATACAAAAACTATTTGAACGATTAAAGTATGTTACCAAAGACCTACAGACCAAATTTTATCAATTGGGTAGGCGTATTTCTCCCAAAACTCAAATTTCTTCCTTCAAACCCTAGACAAAAGTTTTGACAGGGTAGCGAGTGAAAAAAATTGTTTCTGATTTAATATCCACTTTCAAGACCTCAAACCACATGCATTAGGTTTGTATAGACCCTTAACAACTCCAACAACAAGAAAATTAAACAAATTACTTCAAAATTTACTTATTTTGCAAAATTGGAAGTCTAGAACACTGGTAACACCCTACCAGCATACCTACAAACAAAAACTTCATTCCATTTCTTTCCAGAATGACATAAAAACTGATTTTTCCATGCTTTTCAAAGTTAAACATCATCCCTAACTACCTACCTCATCCCATGCAAACCCAAGTTTACAAATTAAGCATTCAAACCCCTAATTAGGTACACGGGGTTAAGTAAAAACACCAAAATTTGAAATTTATGATTATTTGTCCAAACTTGAATAAAAACCTCCTAACATGTGATTAGACTCCTAACAGTACATTCAAATGCAAATCTGGAACAAAATAGTTTGATGCGCCTGCATCACAATGGGATCCAAGGAATCCAACTGTAGACACTTAAAAATGTCTTGAATGATATGCACACTTGAATCCAATATATTAACATCATTTCGTCCTAAAATCCATCCTCTTTTCGCTTGTTTGATTAAATTAGCCTAGCTATTTAATTAAATGCCTCATTTTCACCTATTAACTTGATTAAGCTAATTAGGTTAATTCCTCCCCCTTTCATGCTAACCTTATGTCCTGTTAAATTGGATAAATCAAAATATTTAATTTTAACACCCTAAGTCCTCTCATTTAAATTAAATAATCTCAATTATTTAATTAAATGTCATTTTGACCCCTTTTCATTAAATAAGTTAATTATTTAATGGATATCCCAAATTCCTCTAATTTGCATAATTGAAACTTTGTTTTAATTATCAAATTACTAATTAATTGTAACTCTCCCACTTGCAAGGGAATATTCCTCCTTTGCACATTCCTCCAAAAGGGAATATTCTCATGGAATATTCCTTCTTGTGCACTCATTCAAATTTCTTCAACTTGCACGTTCAAATTTAGTTTTAAATTAACTTAATTGCTAATTTCCCTCCATCCACTTGCATAGAGAATATTCCTTTCCTATTTGGCTCCAAAATTGGAATGATTTCTTTCAAACAAACTTTGTAACAAACTTTCAAAGTTGTTACAAATTGTGTTTGTTTGAATCATTCTTGAATCTTAACCCTTGATCTTTCCTTGCTCCATGTGATCTTTGATTTTCATCCATTGATGAGAATCCTTGATCCATGTTTCACCCTCCTTTTTCATCTTGACCATTGATAGATCAAATCAATCTCATCCATTGATTTTTCATTTGCTTTCCTATAAATAAAACACTATTTGGAGAGAAATGAATCCATCTTTTCAGAGCAAAGTCGTGCTGTTGAAACTCACACACATTTGCATACTCCAATTGCTATCACTATCTTTGAGGGCAATTGGATTTTATCACATCCCTTTGAGAGCATTTGCTTCAACATCATCCAAGCTTATTTCAACAAAATGGGATTGGGAAAGGGCTGAATTCCACATTCGATGCAGCACCAATCTCCCAATGGGATGAGGTTTGTTGAGTTTAATTAGGATCCTTTGTGCAATTTGAGCTTTATTTCAAGTTTTAATGGCTTCCTAGTTTAACTTTGCAAGAATTTCATTGGGAATGTAACTTGATTAACTAATTACTTTGTTTGAAATTGCTTATTACAATCATGTTTAGTTTAGTTAAGATGTACATCCACACCAACAAAATGTCCCCCCACTATGTCACCACCATCACCAATACATAGGGGATGTCCTCAAGATGTCTCCCTCAACATGGGGGATGTTTTACAGGTGTCTCCTTGATTTGAAAACTTTGGGTAAACATCAAGATATATCATGAAAAACTATAATAGTCTAATAGGCCTAACCCACACCCTACACTAAAAAAAAAAACAATAAAAACTGCATAGCCCTCATCATAGTGAAAGCATATAATGAGGATTACGTGTTGATGAAAAAATAGTGATGAAATTATTAGAAAAGCATGTGCCATGAAGGTCTATGTGGTATTAGAGTGTTTATTTGAGCTTGGTGGCATTATAGTAACAAAAAACACAAGTACTCACGTTTAAAACATACCCATGACCTTTGGTGTGTCATTTAACTCCTTTGTCCTAAGATTTTTCAATAAACTTATCAAACCTATAAGTCAAATCAAGAAAAAATGTGTTTAATTGAAAATAATGTATTTTAAAAGCACATCATTAAAAAATATGCAATTTTTTCACATAGGTCATGGGTTTTTTCTATAAAACCCTCAAAATTATCTTTTCCTTATTTTTTTCACTTCCAAGTAGGTAAATAGATTTTCAAACTTTCCTTGGCAATTCAAACATGAACTAACCATTTTGTGATTATTAAACTACAACACAGTGGCACGCATCCGACATTGCTCTTTCAAACCCTCATTTTGTATTTTTCACATGCACAACATATAGAGGTAAAGTTTTTCAAGTTTACTTTTTCTAAACTTCTTAAACCCTGATTGAACTTCATAATATCTTAAACCCTAACCCTAACCCCAAGTTTTAGGGTTAGACTGATGGTTTTTAATTTTTTGGAAGAAAATGTTGCCATTTTTTGTAAACTCTTAACTTGCTAACTATTTTTTAAGTGTAATGTTAAGATTAGGGTTAGGGTTTATTTTTATTTTTAGACATAGGGTAGTTGTTTTTGTTTTCCCAATCTATTAAAAGCTGCCAACATTAGGTAATTTATTATTTTTTGGGTAAATCTAATGATTGAATGTGTTTTTTATTTCAACCCATATTTTATCATGCCATGGGGGAGAGAGAGAGAGAGAGATTTTGCATGGTCGTATTGCACTCTAGTATGAAAAAGCTGAAAAATGCACCTTTTGTCAAAAATGAAAATGCTTGGGGAATCGACCATTTCAAACAGCACCTTACAAGATTACTAGGGCATAAAGTTGAAGCTTGCACAAATAAATGTCCTTTGGATGTGACTAAACAAGCAAGGTTGTCACTTAACATATATGCAGAAAGTAAGGTGAAAAATCCCAAAACTACTTTCGGTTCATTGACGTGGGCTTCTAGTGAGGGTGATAATGATCAAGATGTAACAACCATTGGTGATGATGAAAAGTATATACCATCAAGGCATGATTCTATTTCTTCTCAAGCCATACCCTCTTTTGCACTGCCACCAAGTAACACTTTCAAAAAACTTAACTGGTGGCAGAAGGTGAATGATTTTTCCACACCCCATACCAAACACAAATCCCAATAGTCATGGAAGAGCACAATATGGAGGAAAAATGTTCATGTGTAGACACTGAAGGAAAGAATAAACTTTTGGTGTCACTTAAGCATTGCATTCAACATTGCTTGATCTCCTTATTGGTAGGCCATGGTTGATGTCATTGCCATTCCAGGTCTTGATTCAAGGCCCAATCATCTAACAACCTCAAATTTAACATGCTAAGAGAGGCAATGCAAGATGTTACTGAGCATCATAAGTAGTGAGAGATATCGGTTGTAGCATTATGTTTGGTGGTTAGATTGATAGAAGGAATTGTAGATTGATGAACTTTTTTGTTGCTCTGAAAGTGGCACAATCTTCCTAAAACTAGTAGATGCATCAAATAAAGTGAAACAAGCTGTTAGAATTATTGTCATTAATGTCAAAGATGTATGGGGATGGCAAGTTTATTATCATGTTTATCATGATGCAATTCACCTCATCCCAAGGGCAATGTTTATCTCTGCAACTGCCAAAACAAATTTAAAGTCTAATTTCAGCGCCCTCCTCATGATGTTAAAAATTAAATTAAATCATTCTTCACATTGGGCCAACCCCCCTCAACAATGGCACCCATATTGTTTGGAAATAATTTAAATAAATTCAATTTATTTATAGGGATGACCTCCTCATAGTGGTGCCCAAAAAGGAAATTAAAAAAATTATTTATTTATTTATAGGGGCTGAACTCTTAATGGAGCGCCCAAATCTGGAGTGAAAGGTCACTTTGAAGTGGTATAAAATAATGAAGGGTCATCTCACTTTGTTAACTATTGCATCTATTCAATAAGTCACCATCCTTCATGAAGATATAAATAAAGTGTATGGAGTATGGAGAAGAGGTGCATGGAAATAAAACAGATATTGTCATGTCCCAGAAATTGTAACACTAAAATATAAAGTATTGAAATGCAAATAAATAAATAAAACAAATATAAAAAATATAAATATAAATAATTGCAATTTGAATATTATTATAATTATAATTATCACAGATAATATTATAATTATACAAATATTACATACAAAATAGAACGATTGATATTATTAATTATAATTATTATAATAATAAAAATAATAGAATTGTTGCTTCCTTATTGGCCTACCAAAATAAATCCATTGGTTGTTTTGCTGCATGTACCCTTGCTGTCTTATATTAGTCCGAGAAAGATAATTGTAATAAACCCATCTAAGCCACCCAAGGAGAAGGCAATAATCATATAAAATAATACTATAAAGTATAAAACAAATAAAACTTCAAGTAAGGGGATGGGCGATCCCTATTGAGAGAATAATGATAATTATTAATAACCCTAAAGCAGCGATAGGAGCCTTAAAAGATGAAAGAGCATATGTGTAAAGTTTTTAAAGATCAGTGACCAGTTGCATGATGAGAAAATCGCTGGAGAGATAATTATAAATTCAATCCTCTTTTATGAATGTTGGTTGACTCCTTAAGGTAGCACCTAAGATAATATTAGTTAAAAAAGAAAGGACGCCTCCCTTTGAAGGAATGCATCTTGTCCAAGAGTCACAGCTACTCACGTTGGCATAAGGATACTTAATGAGCTATGGTGTGGGAAGGAAAAGCATCTCGAAGGAATAATTACTGAGTTTAGAGGGAGAAAAAAGAAGATAGTGAGACATAAACACAGATGCATGAAGATCAAATAAAAAGATAAAAACATAGAGATATAAACAATGAATAAGGGAGAAACGGGAGGAGTATATCCTGAGCATAGCAGAAATACATATGGGATATACCAGGCAGATGTAAAGAGAAATAAACAGATCTAGAGAGGGTATATGCAGATTTAAAAGAACATTAAATGGAGAGATAAGAAATCAGGAAATTAGGGATATATGAAGGCAATGCAAAAGGGGTACAATGACGGGGCCTCTTCTAGGTATGCCACCTAGGGGGAGGCAAGATGAGCCCACATGGGCAAAGGGGTGCTGCCTTTGGTACAAAGTGTACTGCTTTTGGGCCTAGGAGAGTTGGCCTACCAGGACACCCTTCTGTAACCCCACTCCCCTATCATGGTGTAGCAATATAAGGAGCTCAATCATGAGGGAATGGAAAAGGATGGAAAGATGAGGGAATTGGGATCCTCACTAGGTAGGCCACCTCATATGAATGGCATGTGCCACATGAGGCCACCTCATATGAATGGCATGCACCACATGGGGCCAAGGAGGCTAAGACACCCCATCAAATCACTCTCTTCCATGCTCCCCCATGGTTGAGCATCCCCCAAGGCAATGTAATAATTGGATTAGCAAATTTAATATGGATCATGATGTTCTACTTGTTAGGTTATTATTGTAATTGATCTCTAACTTGTTTGCAGGGATTAAATCAAGCCAAGGTACCTTCTAACTCTTTTATTGCTTGGGGAATTGATAATTTGGGATAAAACTAGTATAACTCCTAATGGGGACATTACAAATATCATACAAGCACAAGCAGATTTGAGGAGCAAAAAATTATAGAAGATCATTAAAAGCAAATTTTGAAGGAGTCTTATTTTCAAGAGACTAATACTTTGAGGTTGGTGCCTCTTACTTGAAGAGATTGGTGTCTCTTGCTAAGTTGGTGCTTAGTGGTAGGGATTGGTGTCTCCAATGAGTGGGTGCCTACAAAGATAAGCCGGGATTGGTGTCTCCAGTAGGTTGGTGCCTACAAAATTTGTAAGAGATTTTTATATAAAGCAATATCTTGCTGTGATTTTCTCATGTAAGGGTTTCCATGTAAATCTTGTGTTCCTCGTGTTCTTACTTATTTATATTGTGCATTTAAACTAATTGTGGTTGCTAATTTTAAAAAAGGAAAAAAGATAGTCTTATACTAATTCACACCCCCTTTTGAGTATAAGTGTGTGCTCATCAATTGGCATCAAAGCAAGTTCCTTCATAGTATAGATTAATCGCTAGAAGGAAGATCTTAAGAACACACATGGCCTCCCAAGAAGGATTCTCCTCTAACAAGGCTCCATTAGTTAATGGGACAAATTATGCCTTCTGGAGGGTAAGAATGTGAACCTACTTAATGGCAATCGATTGTGGATGGTTATACTGCACCATCATCTTTAGAAATGGATTTGGCAAGAAAGAAGGCAAGCGAAAATAATGCCAAAGCCATGAATGCAATTCCATGTGGACTATTTGAATCGATATTTTTCGAAGTAATGCATTGCACATCAACAAAAGATATGTGGGACAAATTACAAAAGACTTATGAAGGGGATGACCAAGTTAAGAAGTTAAGAAGGCCAAACATCTAACCCATAGGAGGCAATTCGAAAGTCTAAAGATGAAGGATGAAGAAAACATTGTCGCCTATCTGCTTTAAATGTTATTTCATGCTAAATAAAGTGTGTAGAAAGAGAAGTAAAGACCAAACTTGAATTATAGGACATCAATAAAGACTCAATGTTGTCAATTACTTTCGAATTCTCATTAAGTATCAATCGTACCTATTGCCATAGACTCAATAGTCATAAGTCAACTATCATATACAAAACAAAATTGGAAATTAGGAATTTCAAATTTTCAAATATCCTCTAAGGTGATCATGACTTGATATGTGAAGCAAGAGTCAATGTCCCTTTGTTTTTTCTATTTGGTCAAACCAAGCATGTTCACAAGCATCCAAAACCTTGTAATGTCCCTTTCTAGAACATTTCTTATTTTTTCCTTTAAATAATAATTCTAACTTAGAAATGATACTTGTACGTATATTTACAAATATAACTTAATTAAAAGTTATCAATTTTATTATAATATTCAGTTTTATCACTTTGACATAATTTTGAAAATAGATTATCTTGATTTTATGCTATATTTCTCCTTCCTATTTACAGCTATTTTTCATATATGTTTGTCCTTGATATCTAGACGAATAATGGGTTTTCATCCAATAACTTGATAGGAGAAGTAAGGGTTTTTGTCCTTAAGTCTCTTAATTTCCTTGGAGGTGTTGTGACCTAATCACACATCGTCCCATTGCAAATGGGGACCCCCTACTTTTTAGCATTAGTGTTAAGGTTAGTTTTGGCATTAGCTTCAATTTCCTTGGGCTTCTTTCAAAGCAGGAATGGGTTTACACGTTCAAGATTTGAGTTCGAGTTAGAATTTGTCAAGATTTGAGGTGGTTGAGTTGGTTAGGTCAATGCTCGGAGGGTCAAATGAAGTTTTTGACACCACGGGAATGCTCAGAAAGGCTGTTACAGTTAAAACGACTGTTCAACGGGCGAATTCTAACACCTATTTTTTAGGGATTCTGCTTTTTTGAAGTTCCATTTTTGGCATTTTTGGACCAATCAAGGATTTACTATTTTTAGAAAATTTTCTTTTTGCTTTTTGCTTTTTTCTATTTTTAGTAATTTCTATTTTTAGCAGGTGTCAGGGTTAGGGTTTTGAAGGCATCAAAGCAGAAAACCTATAAAGTTCGCCCCAAGCAAGGAGAAATCATTTTCAAGACTTAAAGTGCACCCATGGAGAAAAATCCAATTGAATTCTTGAGAAATTCAGTTGCGAAGAAAAATCCATCGAAAATGAAATCCACTTAAAATAACAAAAAAATCCAGTTGAAATTCGCCCAAGTCCAAGAATGAAATCCAGTTTGATGAGGAAAAATTCCAGTTGGGCGAATATGTCTAAAAGTGGAAATTCAACTCGAAATTCAAAAAAATTGTCTAAGGCAAATGGCGAAAATCTAGTTAAAATATCAAAAATTCCATGTTGAAGTATTCCAAATCGAAATACCCTCTTCAAGGTAAGAAATCCACTAGAAATGGTGAAAATTCTAGTTGGAGGGCATACCTCCAAGGAGAAACTCAAAAAAATTGACTAAGGCATAGAGTCACCTTGGTGAAAAAGAGAAAATCCAGTTCCAAAATGAATAATTCCACTTAAAAGTCGATTTTCCTAGGCAAGGAAAAATGAAAATAACTTAAGTTTTTATTATTATTTGAAAACTTCACCAACAAGTAAATGGGGCGCCCAAGAAAAATCAAGAAGAGGATAAGATTGCTTTTTGTGTTTTTTTGTGACAAAGCAGCCAATCAGAGGAGAAGTTGAACCAAGTAAATAAGGAAGGTTTTTCTTATAAAAGGGAGGCGCTTGGGAGTTATTTTTCATTATTTACATGTTAGAATTTCTTTCAGCAAGCTCCATTGTAGTGATAGGTGTCCTTCAGCAAATTTTATTTTTTTTTGCATATGCTGCAAGTTTGATTCCAGAGCAAAAGGCCAAATATTTTCTTCAATTTCCAGATTTCTCATGCAGCTGCAAGGTCACTGTTGGCAAATTTGAAGAGGAAAAAGAAATTAAATCTTCAACAAGTAGAAAAACTTCAATTTTCAGCTCCAAAATTCCAGTAAATTATTTAAAAATTCTTTGAATGTTCTTGAAAGATGACAAGGGTTGCTGATAAAATTTCATTTTATTCAAATTTATTTTCTAATCAGCCTTTGCAGTCGAATTCTAGAATTTTTAATTAATTAATTAAAATACTCTCCAACCATAAAATCTTAAGCACAATGCCTTCTTTGCAATTTGTGAATGTTTTCTAACTTCAAGCTTTGTATAGGTGCAATGTCTACCTCGAAGAACTTTGGAAGACTTAGAAAGAATCAAGTTAAAGAAGTTCTCAAGGAATTTTATCCAAAATCCCAACTATCATCTAAATAGAAGAAAGTTGCAGACACTAACTTCGAACAATTCAACATAATCCAACACAAGAAAATGATGTTTGGCACCCAGCATGAAATGCATACACCTATTGCAGCCAACATGGTTAAATGCAGCCTTCACCAAGCAGCTGGTTTTCCACCTGCAGTTCAGTGTAGTGAGTTGATAGTTGAATGCGCCAGAAGATATAACCCACAAACACGATCCATCAAAGCATCTAATGGGATCACTTTGGCGTATTTCACTGAAGAATCAGTCAGAGAAGTGTTTGGTATTCCTCGTCGTCACAAAATGTTGAGTAGAACTCAAGAAGAATCACAAGCCATGTTTGATCAGGTAAAAGAAGCTTGTGTGGATATAGTTAATTCCAACTGGGTCAAGGAACCGAAGAAGCATCGCTCTAAGTTACCCAAGAGGCTAATTTGCACTGATTTCAAAGAAGAATACAGTAACATGATCCATATGCTGAACAAGATTATGGGTACTCCTGAGGGGGCGTTCTTTGAAGTATGGATGTTCTCATTTGTGGAGGAGATTGTGTTAGGAAAAGAAATAATAAACTGGGCTAAACTGATAAGTGACAATATTGATACCCAGCTGAGAAATCTAGAGAAGACCAAGACTTTCTACATGAGTTCTTACATAGTCTAGATCTTAGCCCGGTTCACAAAGTACAAAGGGTGTAAAGAAGAAGTTGGACCTCGGAGTAACCAGTTCAAGGCGTATGATTGCTACCCGCAGCTACAATTGCACTACAAGGACAATTATAAAATAACCAATGATGCATTCTCATGTATATCACTCGGTTACTTCAAGGAGGAATCCAAAAGAGGTTGTCCAAGGAGGCTATGGCGTTGCTTGAAAAATTTGGATCATGGTTCATTCAATTTCCAACTTTTACATATTTAAGGGTCAATGAATTTGCAGAAGCTCCATATAAACTCCCACAGTATCCAACAGATAAGATAATTATGCTTAAAGTTGCAAGACAATTGGTGCACTTGGATTCCATTCAAGAGAAGAAGAATAAACAAGGAGTGAATTTTCCTATTGTGATTGGGAAAATGTTGGAAGTTTGCCCTTCATTGCAAGCAACCAAGACAACAAAATCAGAGTTGTAATTCTATAAATTGGGTACTTATAAACCAAGGTTAGATTTTGATCCATACTTGAGAGTTCACAGGAAGAAGTCACTTCACGTCATGCAAATAGAAGACTATCGATCTAACTTGGTGGACGAATATGGAGTTAGAAAGAAGATGTGGTCTAGAATTCCAATAGACCTTGTGAAGAAGTGTGACTTATTCCATGTTCCTGACCAGGTAAAGGACAATGGAGAATATGTACATCCTCAGTTTGAACAAGAAAAGAATAAGCCTATCTTATTGCCAATCTGGACACAACCTAAGTTGACAGATTTGAATGTTTTGATGAAGGATATTATAGCTAATTCCAGGGAGTGGGTAGATCACCAAATCAGCAGATTGAGAAAAGAAGGTGTCTCCCTTACTTACACAAAACTAAGCAATGAAGAAAGTCAGGGAGAAGCAGCTGAATTTGAAAGGAGAGAAGAGGGTCTTGGTGAACTTCCAGGTCCAAGTAAAAGGAAAGCAACGATTGAGGATCTTCAAGCAAAGGCAAAGGAAACAGCAAGTGAAGAGTCAGAGATTAAGAAGCAAAAAGTTAATGAAATCCCATCATCTTCAAGTACACTATCCATCAGAGTAGTGGAAGAGGCATCCATTGCTGAATATGAACTAGATCATGAACAAGAAGTTGAATTTCAAGAGATAGAACAACTGGAGCTTCTTCAAGAGAAAACCTTCATGAGTTTGGAAGGAGGTGATACACTTATGATCGAGGGCATGGGAGATACTGAGATCCTTGAAACCAATGAAGAATTGGGTGATGAGATAATTTCTGCCCTAAAAGGAATTAATGATGATATTCAGTTGGAAGATGGGATGGAATTGTCTATTGTACCAAATTGGTTGACTGAAAGTTTGATGAAGAAACCTAAGCCACTAGATGAAATTCAACCAATTGAAAGTATGCAAGACTTCTTGGAAAGGATTGGTAAAGCTAAGACACCAACGAAGCCTAAAAAGTATTCTCAGAGTATTAGAGATGGTACAAAATCTAGGATTTTGCAAGTAGCAGTTCCAAAGATTGATAAACCTAGGGACCAAATTACCCCTATGGATTACGAAGTGACATCACTAGACATTGGACCAACCACAATAGAACAAGACTTTCATGAGCTAGCAGACACTTCAAGGGCCACCAAGGAAAAATTTGATAAAACAAAGGAAAAGAAAGAAAGATTAGAGGTAGAGAATTTGAGATTGGTAGAGTTCATTCAACAAATAACAGCCCCACTGCGCCAAGAGAATGAGGCTTTTATTCCACTATCTTCACTTCCTCACGAGTTTGCTGATAGCCTTGAGGCAATGAGAATTACAAGCCAAGCAACCTGAAGATGGGTTAGCAATATCTCAAAGCAAGTGGAGCAATTCCTGGAGAGATGTGCTCAAACTTATGACAAATCAGTTTTGCTTGTAATTGAGATTCGCTAGATAGAGGAAAGCTAGGAGGATTTCCAGTAAATAGAGGACAAGGTGATACCTCGCTTGAAGGCTTTAAAGGAAATATCCATGCTAGTGTTAGTACAGGAAGGTGTTATTGATAATGGAGCCTCATATGACTTCAACACACAATGTTGTTCTTTGTTAGCAAAGAAAAAGATATATGATGAGATGAAAGAAGAATGTGTTGTTATGAAAAATTCTCTTGGAAAAATACAGCTTAGAATTCTCACATCACTTGAAGGATTAATAGGGCAAGAGACTCATGATACAAGTGGTTTGGATTTGGAAGGTTTAAAATAAAGTGTGATGAATATCTACTTCAAAGAAATGGAGATTATTAAAGAAAACCAGCTAGATGATATGTCTTCCCTCTTGACCTTTATGGACAATTTTCAGAAGCAAGAAGGTAGGTGGGATAACACTTTTACTCAGTGCATTGAAGCCTTGGACATAATTGGAGTGCAGTTGGATACTATGCCAAACATATCAATGGAGGAGCTCGACTTGGTGATGACAAAGTTTCTTGCATTTGCAGCCAGAGAACAAGCCAAGGGGAATTGCATTTTGGATTCTCGCTCGCTTGATTAGCTTGTAGGGTGTCACCGTTTTCTATGCTCCAAGTGGTTCATTTTACTTGTGCCATGTGTCCAGGAAGTTAGTTATGCTTTTTAGGGTTAGGGTTTCTGGAAATAATTTTGGTCATTGATCTCAAATCAATCTGGATCGTTGCTTTGTAATTGGGGTGCCTATATAAACTCCACTCATTTCATTTATTCAGAGAGACTTGTTAAAATGTTGCTAAGAGTGCTATTAAAAATAATAATTGGATTCATTATTGAGGATTTGTTAATTTGAAAGCTTGCATGGTTTCATATTTCTTCAATAAAATAGATTTGTTTTCAGCAATTTTAAGTCAATGAAAGATTGATAGTGTTGATTATGGTGAAATTAGTTCATACCTTTTTCAATTGAATAATTTTCAATTCGATGTGCAAGGTTAGTCTGAACTTTTAAATTACTGAATTCGAATTCTATTACTTATATTCATTGTTCGAAATGATGATGGTCTTGAGTAATAGGATATCATTCGCAAACCCCTTTGAAGATTGCACCATCTTTGTCTAGTTGTAGTCATTGTACTTGGCAAAGCAAGGATTGGTTTAAATTTCACCATCCAACACTTGTCTCTTGAGTTCATAGGAGTAGTTTAGAATTAGTTTAGTCTCCAAACCTTTATCCTTTTTTTCTTTTTCTTAAATTGGTAGTAATAGAATTTCACCATTCATCATCCATAACATTCAAAGTCTAAAGTGATAGCGTTGAGCGTAAGTCCCCCTTGAAATACCAGCAAAACACATCAAACCAATTGAGACTATCCTATATGCACCACGAACCTTGGAGTCTACTTTGTGATCACTTAGTTTAGCACATTGGAGTCTTTGTTCAAGAGAGAATAGGATACTCTATTGGGTATTTTATTCTAATGTTGGTTAAGGTCACAAAACCCACATCAACAGGAGGGTTTTCATCCTCTTTCGCTGTAATATTTACTTCCAAAGTCACATAATATTTATCCCCCAATGGTTGATCTTCTTTTCTCATTAAATGATCTCCCTTATATATCTTATTGCTTCATGAGACAAAACTTCTCAACCTACTACAATATGTTATAAAAATAGAAAATTAGTATAAGTCATAATTGGAATGTTTCTAACCTCAAATTTTCTTCGAGCATAGATGAAGGTTGTGGCGGACGAAGACCAAACCATTCATTTGTTTTTGGCTTAATTGGTTGTGTTTCATAGAGTGTATATGCTCAAATAAGCTCTAAGAACACTAATAACTAGAAGAATAATATAGTTGTTTTAGAATCCATATTGCCACCCAACAAAGTGATTTGATCTCATGCTCAAAGTACTCTCACCATTAAACTTACATTAGATTAGTCACAAAAGTGAATTTATTAATAAAGCCAACTGATTGAATTTATTAGAAATTAATACCCAGTGTTACTATCTTCCTTGATTCTATCGCATATATGTCGAAGAAGAAGCCCTTTGCTTGCATGTACAATGGCAACACCATTGTGGCTGCTTGTCTTTCCTCTATATCGAGAAAGAATGTGGAAATGGATTTGAACAACCCTAAACTCACTTCTCCACCCTACTTGAATGATGGACTGCAAAAGGTAGAGAGATCCAAGAAGTGGCCTATAACATGGATATAAAAATGCATTTGGCAATCCCATCTAGCACTAATGATCTCACAAAGTGGCATGAATCACCTTTCTTCATTTTACATTTTGGACCATATTGCCTCCTTTACCCTATTCATGGCCTAATAGAAAATCCATGGTGGATTTTTCCCCATGAACCAATCTTAGTACTATGACCATAAGCTCTAAAATTTGCACAATCTCTTATGCATCAGTCCAAAATGCTCATCAAACACAAGATGTGCAATGCCAATTCCATCCCTCTAATTAGAAAAGGAGCATTTACCAATCTAATGAAACAAACATGTCTATGAGGTTCATCTTTTGAGCACATATTTTGTATTGCAAAAAATTAGTGACAACTTTTGCCCATATCTCACAAGCTCCTTTCTCTCAATAATTCTTTTCAACATGCTCAACACCCTTTTGTGGTTATAAATGAATTTGGTGATGCATTTCCCCTTCTTTACTATAGATTTAACCCAATCAAATTTTCTAATGTCCTAAAAAATCATATCAATGCAATGTGCCACGCATGCACTCCAAAACAATGTTGAATACTTTTTCATGAAAAATTTGTCTCCTACCACACAATTTGTTGCATTGTCTATACTAAATTGGACAACATCTTGTAGCCCAACCTCCATCACAACCTCATCAAATTATGAAAACAAGTTGGCTATTAACTTTATTCGATGCATCTATTGATTTCAAAAAGATTGTGCCACTTTCGAATGCAACAAGAAAGTTGATCAATGTACAATTCCTTCTATTAGTCCACCCATCAAACATAATGCTACCACTTGTAATTTCCCACTACTTGCAACACTCAATAACCACCTCAATAACATCTTGCACCATTGCTTTCAGCATGTCAACCTTGAGGCTCTTAGATGATGGGGCCTTGAAACTAAGACCTACAATACCAATTGCATCAACCATGGTTTATCAATAGGGAGATCAAGCAACATTAAATGGAATGCTCAAGTAATACCAAAAATTTGCTATTACCTAACTTATCTACAGAAACATTTTTCCTTCATCTTGTGCTCCTCAATGATGGTTGGGATCCAAGTTTGATGCAAGGTCATTCACCCTTCCACCACCAATATTAGATATTTTGAAAGTGTTACTTGGTAGCAACACGAAAAAAGGGTGTGCCCTATGAAGAAATAGAATAATTCCTTCATGGTATATATTACTCATCATCACCAACAATTGTTGTTCCACCATGATCATCATCACCCTCACTAGAAGCTCATGTCAATGAACCCAAGGTAGTCTTGGATTTTTCCGCCTTACTTTCTACCTATACATTAACTGACAACCTTGCTTATTCGATCACATCCAAAAGACACTTCTTTGTGAAAGCTTCAACTCCATGTCCTAGTCTCCTTGTAACCCGCCATTTTCATTTTGAGAAAAGTTGCATTTCAGCTTTTAACTACTGAAATCTAATATGCCCATGCAAAATATCTCCCATGGCATGATGAAATATGGGTTAAACGTAAAAGCACTTTAGTACCCATTGCTATTAGAATTAATAGAAAGTAATTATAAACACATAACAGGCTGCAAACTTTAGTTCTACCCAAAAAATTGTAACTTTCCTAACCCTAGCAACCTCTAATAAATTGAAAAAACAAAAAAAGATCACCGTACATCTAGTTTAACAATCACAAAATGTTTAGTTCCATATTTGCAATTGCCTAAGAAAGTCTGAAAATTTGTTTACCTGCTACTTGAAATTGAAAAAATAACAAAAAACAATTTTGAGGGTTTTATAGAAAAAACCCACAACTTATGTGAAAAAACTGCTTGTTTTTCCATTACACGCATTTTAAACACATTTTTTCCCAATTTGACCCAAGTTTGACCAATTTTTTTTAACTTGGGGCAAACAAGTCAAAACGGAACACCAAAGGTCACTAGTGCATTTAAAACATGATTACTTGCATGTTTTTTGCATTTTCTGTTACTATGAAATAGACATTTAAACCTTCAATATTTGGCCAAACTTAGAAAAGCCAACATGGTTCAAAATTTGCCTCCTATCCATTAAAAACAAGATATGTGTGCAGGTTGTTTGTCTGGCAAACAAAAGCAAAATTATTTTCCTATTGAAGGGGCCCATTATACAAAGAGATTCTTAGATCTCATTCATGTAGATCAATGCGAGCCATTATGAAAATCTCCTGCTATACTAGGTCCAAGGTATCTCTTGTTGTTGGTCGATGATTTCTCTAGGAAGATGTGAGTCTACTTCTTCAAAAAGAAAAGATTATTTTGATGTATTTGTAAAATTCAAGGCAATGGTAGAAATGCACACAAGGCATTAGATCAAAACTCTTAAGATTTGATAATGGCAATGAATTCACTTCCACAAAATTCAAAGAAAATTGTGACAAACAAGGTATTCAGTGCTAATTAACTGTACCATACACTCCACAACAAAATAGTGTGGAAAAAAGGCAAAACAGGACTATTATGGAGATAGACAAATACATGATTTAAAGTACACACATGCCATACAAATATTGAGAAGTTACAAGTAGAGCAATTTATTTTCTGAATAGGAGTCATTGCAAGGCCTTGCAAGATGTCACATCAGAAGAAGCTTGGTCTGGCCATAAACCTAAGGTAACAATGTTGTGTGTTTTTGGTTCAATTGCATATACCTTGGTTCCTACTAAGAAAAGGACTAACTACACTCTCAACAGAAATAAATATTTCTTTGTTGGCTATAGTGATCACTATAAGGCCTATAGGCTCATTAATGTTTCTACTAACAAAATAATATAATTAGTTGAGATGATGTGAAGGAAATAGAGCCATTTTGCTTGTGTTCGATATGCAATTAGTAAAGTTCCAAAGTTTAGTGTTGTGATGCCTTTGAAAGACCAACCCTTCACTTCATCTTGTACTCTAATCCATCAATCTATGGCTACAACTACAGCATTAGTCTATTAAAGATGTAGCAATGTCCCCACTCTTGTTGAGGTTTAGCCAATGCATAGTTTTCCTGAGGTGCATCAAAGACCTAAGCGGTTTTATTCTACTTTGGAAGATATACACAAGGACAAACCTCCTCAATTAGTGCACAACCTCAAAGGGCTTGAAAACAAATTATGAGTTCAACAACTAGACATGTTCATTTTGCTCTTTAATCTAATCTATTTCAAGTGCCCAAACCACAACGGTACTTGAAAGAAAGCAAAGGTGTGGAATATGCTTCCTACACTAATCTATGAGAGGAGGTATGTGCAAAAAAATAGATCAATCATACAATTGCAAGTAAATAAGCACAAAAGAAATATATCATAACACAATTATTTATGTGGAGACAACCCTTTCACGAGAAAAACATAAGCACAAAATAAATATATCATAATTTGGTTGGCTAGCCGCCAATGTCTTTCTTAGTAATTCCATTGTTCTCATTATAGTCTCCATATGCTCTCACCTTGCCCACATCAAGCACTTGGTGATCAAAAAGAGCTTGGATTCATGTAATTGCAAAAAAAATCTTGTGGATTTGAGCTAACGCCCCCTAAGGGTTATTACAAAACATTAATGTGCAAAAGAAGTGTATGAAGCTTTAGTATTGGAGGAAAAAAGTTACATTATAGGATATTACACACAATGAAGACCAAAGGAAAAACCAAAGAAGTTAGTGAAGACTGCACCAAAGAATCAAAGGTCACACAACAAGAGATGGATATCAAGGAAAAGGATGAAATGCTTGTTTTCCTTCCTGAGTCAACAAAGTGAGCAACAACGAAGGGCGAAGAAACAAAAAAGGATTCAAAGATAGTAAAGGGTGTAATATATAGGCATCCACATCATTGTGAGAGGCAAGAATCATGGAGGCATGATAACATAAGGAATTTGCAAGGCAATCATTATACATCTTGTTGGCATAACAACTAACACCTCTGGAGTATAAGTTGGTACGGACAGCTATGCACACTACGCAATGAGTGCTCTTCAAATTAGGAGGGGAAGCTCCCTTGTTGTGCTTAACAAAAATGCTTGGAAAGGGAAAAGTAATCTAAACTATCTCCTGTCTTTTTGTCTCAGCTGTAGAGGTACAAGACTTTCAAGAAAACTCTATACGTTGCAGCTAAGTATTTTCTGGTTTTGCAGACTACTAACTACAACTAGGCTAATTGCTTAAAATCTATCCAGTTTCCTCAAGAAAACAGAGCATGAGGAAATGGAGCAAGGATGACTCTCTGACGATAAACAAGTGTAGATTCTCAACTTGAAGGCAAGGTGGCACATCTATCAGCTCAATCTACACAAGTTTATTGGGAACAACAACATACGATAAACCAAGTTCAGATTCTCAACTTGAAGGCAAGGTGGCACAACTATCAGCTCAATCTGAATAAGTTTATTATTCACACACATCACACGATAACCAAATGCGAGATTCTCTACTTAAGAGGCAAAGGTGGCGCAACTGAAAATATCATCTCAATGCGAAAAAGTTTATTGAACACAAAACAGATTTGATCACAACTAGGAAAGAATTCACCATTGTAATTGCATGAAAACCCTATGTGGCATAACAATTCATCATAATAGTAAAAGCAGCATGAGCAGGATCTGAGCGAGCAATATTGAGGGGCAAGGTAGGCCTGACATATATTTCTCTGGGTGCAAAAGTTATGTACAAATGAGCAAAGCTCTTGTTATAAGGAACTTGCATCAAAAGGTGTAGGGAACCTAAAATCATAGGTCAGCTACGGTCTTGCAATGCATGCGAGATTTATTGCTTCAAAGCCTAATAAAGCAAACTATGCAGTTAGCGGAAAACTACCATCGGTCGCAAAACATCTAATCTAAATGGACAAGCGTGCAAAAGCATTACCGCGTCCTTATTAAAGAAAACAAAGTTAAGCTGGGAATACTACCATGAGTTAGCGAAAAACCTAAATTAAAACTCCAAAGTAAATAAAGTTGATCACCGGGGCAGGTACGGTGGTGTTGAGAGTTAACTTGAAAGATAGCGTAAGTTTAACTCACGTGTAGTCTATCTTGAGGTGGGCGAAGTCTTGGTGATCTCGAGCAACCAATCCCTCAGCGAGATTGGCGCATCACTATCACGGAGCTCTACGATGCCTACGTGAAGAATGCTATGCAATGCGGCATGTCCTCCTGTTGTGTCTGAGGCCCCGAAGTTCACTACCCACTCCTCATTGCTTCATCGAACAACGCTAACATGGTAGGCGATTAATCACTACGATAGCAGTCTCCCCAAAATAGTATGGTGAGTGCCCCGGAGCTCACGGTGAACATCGGTAAGCTCAACATGCATACCACCCTCAATGCGATATCGACCGCGGTGGCGAGGATGCTGGAGTCCCTCACAAGAGCCCGAGGTGCACTAGTAACGTGCTCTCTACTCTCAGCCAACTCTGACGCCATAGTCTCCTCTATCTTTGCCTTGAAAACCAACTGTGTTTTCCAAGAGTAGATAGCTTCTCTATCTTCTGCATCTGTGACTGATTCATATGCCATACTCAGGTGAGCAATCATAATCTCATCCCGGGGTATGTTAATTGCCATGTCTTGCTCCTCATCCTGAAAATGAAGACAAAGCTCTCGTGCATTGTACCGCAACTGATATAACTCTGTAAGCATAGCACAACCTCTAGCAACGAACTCCTCTTCCCACTCATCCAAACGCTTGCCATATGCAACTAAGTGATTAAGTTGACCTTGTTCTGCTGGAGGCTCAAGCATCGGCGGGGGTGTGGCAATGACATCTGACCTGTGAACAAGGCTAGAAATGTACTGACGAAGCTGTCTGATCTCAGCCTTGAGGGCTGCCTTATCTTCTCCATCCTTCAACATTCTATCCCTGGCACTGTTTGTAGCAACCTGTAGGAGATCAACCTGAGTCTGGCGTGTGCTACGACCAAGGTTGACTGTGATAACCTCAAAATCTTGAGATTCCAACTCATCCAAGCTCTTCCCCTGTGGAGGTATAGCAGTCTCAACGACAATCTCCATGTCAGTATTCCTCTCCACGTGAACCATGTTCTTGACCCTCTTGTCTGGCGCATCCTAGTAAACCTAATCAAAATTTGAATGATTAAGGACATAGGACGGCTGCCTCCTCTTCCTTCCCAATTGAGCTTCAATCCAAGAGTGATCTCGACTAATGCTACTGGAAGGGTCTGTACTAACGACAAGAGGTTGTGACGAGAGTGAATATGTAGAAGAACCACTGCGAGATGGGGAGTCTAAATCCAATTCAATGTGAATTGGTGCTGGTGACTGCTCCGGAACTGATGTAGGAACTTGAGGCTGAACCTCAGGCACTGTCGGACTCTGAACTGGCCTCTAAACTAACTCTGTGATAGGATGTCTGTCAGGCTCCATGAGTGCATTAATAGCAAGCGCCTTGCCTTTTGAACTGTTTGGCGCTTGACCTTTCTTAAGAGGGTTACTCCTCTTCTTTTGTTTAGGTTTTGACGAGGAAGGTAGCGAAAGATTCACCACTGGCGGCTCTACTCTAGGCACACTTACCCTCCTGGTCTTCTTGCTGTCGAGGTAAAGTATACTGTTTTGAATAACTCTACTTGACCTCTCTTTTACTGTTGTGTACTCCTTGGCGTACCAATCAACTGCCGGCAACGGCTGTGTGTCGACCTGCTCTCTGAAAAACTGAGGAAGAATTTCTCCCTCATCATCTGATAAACATCCCACATCTTCTGATAAGAAAACAGAAATCTGTGAGAGAGAGAAGCGGCCATAGCTTCGTCTGCGAACCTCGAAATCATCTACGCAATTTGCCCAATAATCCTCCATAGAAGGCTCATGAAATGTGTGTCCAGCAAGGCGAGTTGTGTAATGACCTGGAAGATCATAGGCACGTGCCTCAACAAGATACTTGAGATGATACCTTTCAAGCTCTTGTCCTGCAACTTTGGCATCAACTGTCGACTTGCACCAATACATTCCAAACTGTAAAGGAAAATTAGCGGACGGTCTATGCTTGCGGCGTAAAAGACGATGAACATCATGCAACTGCCTCAGGAACTCCATAAAGACTGTCTTATCCGAAGGATAGCATTAAACTTATAGTTGGATTTCTGTAAATCCATATACTTTCGGATGTAGGCCTACATAGGAGGCCGAATAAACAATCCAGCCCAACCATCCATCGCTGCTCTAGCAACTGCCGAGATACGAACATGCAACTCCCGATCCAAATTTCTCACTGTATAAGTCAGGAAAGCATCGTGAACACGCTTGAAATGATGTTCAGCCTTAGTGAACTCAAACTGATCATAATACTGATAGACCTTTTGAACACTGAGAATGCCCACGGTGTTTAGTCCTCGGAACTGACCCTAATAGGCAATCAAGTACACGAGATAAGAACAAATGTGAAACTCATGGGCAACTAGGAAACCGGTGTCTGCTTGTGGATAACATCAACGATGAAGGATGCCCGATCATAATGCTCCACTGCCTAGATATGATGCAAGCCAATAATGTAATACATCCAAGGCTGGAAAACATTTGCATGTGATTGACTGAGACATGATTCAAGAGTGTAATTAGAATCGCATACTCATCCTTGTACTCACCACGACCCACATTGTTTGGCAATCTGTTCTTCACTTGCTTTAACCATCTTTCTGCCATTTTACTCTGGCACTTGTCCACATCAGCATTGAATGCATGTTCCCACTGCTCCATAGAAATCACTAGACTGTTCGAGTGTTGAGGTATACCAAAACTTCTTTTAACGTCCAGAGGCTTGAGACTGCAAATAACTCGTCCATCTACTGAAATATGCTAACCAATTTTTTCTTGAAGATTTACACACATAATCAGCACTAGCCAACTTGATTAGCGTTAGCTCCAAATAGGAAAACAAACTTGAAAGAACTCACACCAAGAATGCACACTCAATCCCAATGAGGGATAGGTGTTGTCGTATGGCGGAGGAGCTAATTGAAAACAAGTACTTGAATTTAACAAACTCAACGTCAAGAATGTGCATTCAAGATCCCACTAAGGGCGAGGTGCTAACATATGACGGAGTGACTATTTAAAAATTGAAACTAGTAGGCGGATAACCAGCCATGAAGCTATAGCAGTCTAATTCATCCGCTGCGGCGGGCATCCACAGAATTGTGGGGATTCACCACTATTAAAGTGGGTACAAAGAGAGTTACAATCAAATTATCCACACTGGCGGTAAACCATCCAAGGGTACTTATGTGAGAAAAAGAAGAATTAATTGCAGCAATTAGAACTGGAACAGTACTACTGTTTACAGTCTTTACAAATAAGAAATACGCTGCAAATTACATATGAATTACAATAGTCTTCAAACACATGAGTAATAGATGATCTCATACAATTATTTATCTCTCTAACTGCTGATAATGAATCAAAAATCAGAACTTCTAAAGTCTGATACAAAAAATAGTAAACTGAAAATGTCAATCTGCAACTGTGGAAATCAATAAAATATTCATAACTCACTCATTTCACCTCCAAATCGAATGAGATCAAGTGCAATGGATTGCTAGAAGGTAGGCAACCATGCTGAGATGAAGAAACAGCTTCAAAGAACTTCTGTGAATTTTACACGAATCCCAAGGCACTTCCAGAAAAGTACGACCCTCCTTTAAGGGGCGATTTCTCTTTAAAAATCAAATTCTCAATCATAAAATCCCAAAATTGGCATGAAAGGGCGCCCTTGATCAGCAATTAGAATGATGAAATGCCCAGAACCAATTTCAAACTGAAAATAAAGTTATAACTTGAAATCACCTTCAGCTGTAGATGAAACAGCAAAACCAAAATTGATAAATCTTCAAAATGTCTTCACAATCGAGCTCAGTCTGCTAGTCTAGATGAGAAGCAGCGAATTCCAACTAGATGTTGTATTTCAAACATGAAATTGGATAATTGGCTAGGAGGTAGCATCCTCGAAGCAAGATTTCATTTGTCATTCCGACAGCATAACAGTAAGATAACATGAATGGATACAAGGCTGGAGCAAAATCCTTCAATAAATAGAAGCTTCACAAAACTCTTCAAATTCCTGAGAAGCACACCAAAAGACATAGGAGTCTTTTCAAATTTCTAAAAAAAAACAAATAACTCCTCAAGGTGGCGTCCCTTTTGCATATTAAGAATTTCACTTTAATTTAAAAGTATCACTTTTAAAAGTGGCGTCCATTTTCTCCAAGGCATTATGTTATTTTCAATAATTAATAAACCAACTCATGAAGGCGTCACCCTTCCAAGACCCACTTTTAAACATAACTTAAAGTTGTTCTCCTAGACCAAGGGGGTCAACTGCAAATAATAACCTCAATGCCTTTATTCATCATAAAAATGCCTTAAGAAGTCAAACATGAATTGCAAATGATTGCTCCAACTGGAAATGAAGTACTGAAAGCTGACAAACTCCATACTGCTTAAAATAGAATTTACTATAAATAGTAAACTCTCAGAAATGCCAAAGAACCTCAGAACTGGAAACCCTAATTTTACCTCACACACGCCTACAGGCTTCCGGAATAGGTCAAGGAGCGTAATCGTGACATCGATGAGAGGGACATTACAAGAATTTATTATTAAAATTTTCTTATAGCCTTCAAGACTGTATGTTTTCTTGTCGAGCTCATTAACAAATAGGAACTTTTAAGTAAAAAGATAAATGGTTATGTTCTATTTTGACTTTAGCTAGCATACTATTAGATGGGATTGTTCTATGTGTTTCCTGTGTAGGGCATGATTGATACATTTTTTGCATTATGAAAATAGCATTTCTTGTCAACTATGACTTAACTTGTATTCAACAGTACAATGATTGTAGCATGCCAAGTTTCCTATGGCCATCCTTGCATACTAAACAAGTTGTCCAATGTATGAAACAAGATAATCCTTGATTATTTCTTTGAATGTGATAGATGCAGAGATTTGCAACAGGGGATATGTATTTTGTAGGTTTTATGATCATGATTCATCATTGGCCTATTACATGCTTAGACCTATAGTTTGATGGGGGTTTGGGGGAACCACGCCAACGGGGTCGAGGGGCAGTGCCCCTAGTGGGGTCAAGGGGTAGTGCCCCTTGCGGGGGTCTAGGGGCAACACCCTCAGTGAGGTCAAGGGGCAATGTCCCTTGTGTGGGTCTGGGGGTAGTGCCCCTAGCGGGGTTGAGGGGCAGCGCCCCTCACGAGGTCCCGAGGTGCACACCATTTTCATATGTTTAGTAAATCCTAGATTGGCATGTCATAAACCAAATAAGCATTGAAAGATTGTAATTTAAAAAAAAAATAATAATTAAAATGGCCGAGGCTAGGGGTCTAGACTCACCCAGACCCGATGAGTCTGGTGAGTCTACCATACTTGGTGAGTCTGGTGAGTACTCGACCCTCGAATTTTCCAGACTCGTTTACCCTTGCTCGGACTGCGACTTGTTGAGGTCTGGCGAGTTCTTGCGAGTCTTGTAACTATGATCCAAAAACAAATTACTTATAGGTTTATTGATGATGATGACAAAATGGTTGGATTAAGATTAAGAGTCAATATATGCAATTGATGTACCAATCCATCAAGCCTATCAATTCGTATATTGTGTATGTACTATTTGATTGGAAAATTCAGCTCTTGTTTCTTGTAGTCTCTGTACAATGGTACTCCTCCTGAATGAGAGAATAATAGTTGCATAGGTGAACACACAGCCATAGTTTCCATCGCCTAGTCCAAATATTAAGTCCAATACATTCAATCAGCAATAAAATCATCTCAATATAAACAGACCAGAATATAGGATATATCCAGCCTCGAAATTGTGCATGTAGTATTAACTGTTATTCTGCAAATTTGTCTTTGGAGGAGACCCACAAATTTGGCAATGACGAACACTGTGAAAAAGTTGTATGATCTCTCCAACTTGACCAGCTAGGGTGGATTAGTCTCAGCACCGAATCATTGTATATAGTTAAGGATAATATCCTTAATCATTGGTTATATTTGGCCTTTATTCTAATATGTTTTGCAGCTGAAAATTCATTTATTGTAAGGCTAGTTAGTAGTACTAATAGTCATCTATTTATTTGCTGCGATTAAGTTTTGCATTTAGCTCCCATTGGATAAGTAGTTGAAGCATTTTATTTTCAGCACACTGTGTTTAATAAATTCCCCCCACTGAACAAGTGGTAGTGAGGATTAAATGGTCCGCTTGCCGTCTCATAATTGTAATATCTTCACTCCCGCTGAATAAGTTGTTGAGCTCATGGTCGGTTATCCGTCTACTTTGTATTTCTAGCAATTTACTTTCCATGCATGGTTGGCTAGCCGCCTAGCAAGCACTGTAATTTCATTTTCCAGTTGCTAACGATCCCTCGCATTGTATGCTCTCACCTCGCCCACACTAGGATCTTGGTGATCAAAAGGTGAAGGGTTACTTTCCATGTTGTTCTATATTTGGAGCTAACGCTAATAGTGGTGTTTGTGCTGATTAAAAATTGAAAAAATTAAGGGGGAATATTATAGTGGTATCAAAGCCTGTTTTCCTGCCATCCTATGAGTTTCGTTCTTCAGTGTTAGATGAGTGATAGGGAATTTTGGTGCTACACTAGAGGAAATAGAGTTCAATTTCAGCTTCTTGAGATTGATACTTTTTTAGAGGTTTTGAGAAACCAAGAAACACCAGTTGAAACCATGGCTGATAGGGGAAAGGGACCAGCCCATGAAGCAAATGACAGTGACTTTAGAGCAAAATAAAAGTTTGATGCCATGATGGATATGATGGCTAGGTTACTTGCAAAAATAGACCAGCAAGTAAGCCCAATCCAGCCAAAGAAAGAGTTAGATTCTAGTGGTTCCAATTCCGAACCAAGAGGGAGAACAGTTGGGCAACAAGTTGCCAATTTAAGGGAATCAGCCCCAAGACCTCTCCTTCCTACTTTTACTCCAAGGGAGCAAGCTTTTTCCGAGCCTGAAGTCCCTATGGCAGATGAAGTGAGACAGAGTTATATGGAGTATGTTTCTCTTCCATTTGAAATCAAGGAAATATTAACTTTTGATTAGTATATGAATCAAAGGAAGGGAAGAGGAGGAAAGAAAGATATTCGAGCTCCTATGGGTCCCAAAATGGACTATCAACAAGCACTGGGCAAAGTTACCTTGGCTCACTATGATGGAAGTGACAAGTGCATAGCTCGATCATGGGTTTAGAAGCTGGACAATTACCTATTACTCAGGCCTATGCTAGAAGAAGACACCATCAAATTTGCAACTTTGAATTTGGATGGAGCTGCATGTGAGTGGTGGTACCACAGTTTGGTAACACTTGGCCATAACCTTTTTCATACTTATGAAGAATTTTCCAACAAGCTGATTGATAGGTTTGATACTAAGGATCCAAAAATCAAGTTTCGTGAGCTTGCTCAGTTAAAACAGCATGGCTCATTGGATTTTTATATTGCAGAATTTCAAAGACTTTCCATGATGGTGCCCAACATCACTGAAAGAAGACTACTTGTGCTGTTTTCAGACGGTCTTATGGAGCCATTGAAAGTGTGGGTTAAAGCATTTGATCCACTGAATCTTGAAGAAGCAATAAAGAAAGCTAGAAGCATGGAATTGGCTGCTCCAAGGCCTAAGTTTTCTTCAAAACTCCTTGCTCATAAAAAGGAAGAGAAACATTTACCTCTTCCATCCAAAACATTTCCCACCAAGATGGATGAAGAGTTGCGTAAGAAGCTAAGAAAAGAGTGGGTTTGTTATAGATTCCGTGAACCATGGTCTAGAGGGCATAGATGCTATGGTAAAGGTCTTTCATATCACATGGGAGCCTATTCTGATTATGAATTAGAATCTGATTTTTCACAACAGCAATATGATCATGAGTATAGTGATGTTGAAAGAGTTATAGTTGAACTTGAAAGAGGGCAAGGTAGTGGAGATACATATGCTCAATTAACAAGCTTTCAAAAGAATGAATCTTTCAAGGTTCGTGGTATGCTTGGTGGGCAAAGGATGGTTGCTCTCATTGATATAGGAGCAACACATAACTTTATTGATGAAGGACTGGTTGCAAGAAAAGGGCTTAAGACTGAAGAATTTGAAGGTTTCAAAGTCATGGTGGCAAATGGTTTCACAAAATCTTGCAACCGAAAGATCTCCAATTTGCCCATGCAACTGGGAAACTATGATGTTAAAGATGATTTTTATGTTGTTGGTATTGGAGAAACTGATGTTGTGCTTTTAATTCAGTGGTTGCAATCTCTTGGAGAGATTACTTTGAACTTGCAAACAATGGAGTTGAAGTTCCTAGCGGATGGAAAAATGGTGGTGCTAAGAGGATTGTCTAATGGGGGTCCTCGTATTGTGTCTTTCAAGAGAATGAAGAAGCTGATTCGGCAACAAAATGTTTAATCTTACCTTCCAATCTAGTGGAAGACAAAAGGCACTACCATCCTGATGTTCAGTCTTTGATTACAAAGAGGAGTAAAATATTTGGTAGTATACCTCCAAGAAGACCACTAGAAAGAGGGATTGAACATATTATTGAGCTTAAAGATGGGGCTAAACCGGTTATCACTACTCCCTACTAGTACCCCAAGAAGAAGAAGGATGAAATTGAAAAGGCCATCAAAAAACTCTTAGAAATGGGTCACATCCACCCAAGCAAGAGTCATTTTGCTTCAGTAGTAGTTCTTGTGAAGAAGAAAGATGGTACCATGCGCATGTGTGTTGATTACCGAGCGTTAAATTAGAAAACTATCAAGAATAGATATCCTATTCTTAGAATTGATGAGCTTCTTGATGATCTCCATGGTGCAATGTATTTTTCAAAGACTAATCTTAGATCTGGATACCATCAAATCAGAATGAGGGAGTCAAACATCGAGAAAATTGCTTTCCGATGTTATTTTGGGCATTATGAATTTTTAGTGATGGCATTTGGTTTGACTAATGCTCTTGCAACCTTCCAATCGTGTATGAACATAATTTTCCAAAAGCAATTGAGAAAGTTTGTTTTGATCTTCTTCGATGATATTCTCATTTATAGCAAGTCATGGGAGGAGCATCTTAAGCACTTGGATGAGGTGCTTAGTTTTCTTGAGTCAGAATGCCTTTATGCCAAGGAGTCAAAGTGTGAATTTGGGTTGATGGAGCTACTCTACCTTGGCCACATAATCAACTCTAAGGGAGTTAGAGTTGATCCTGACAAAATTAAGGCTATTATGGACTGGTCTCCACCTAAGAACATGTCACATTTGAAGGGTTTCTTGGGTCTTTGTGGATTCTATCGAAGGTTTGTCAAAGGGTATTCTCACATGGCTGCTCCATTGACCGACCTCACCAAAAAGGGGGCATTTGCATGTTCTCAAAATGCTCAAGTGGTATTTGATAAGTTCAAGCAGATCATGAGCTCGTGTCTTGTGTTGGCCTTACTAGACTTATCCAAAATTTTTGAGTTGCAATGTGATGCTTCCGGAGAAGGGATTGGAGCTGTTCTCATGCAAGGCAAGCATCCCATTGTCTTTGAGCGCAAAAAATTAAGAGGAGTTGAAAAGTCATATTCAATTTATGACAAAGAAATGCTTACAATCATGCATGCATTAGCCAAGTTTAGGCAATACTTGGTTGGGAGTAAATTGATTGTTAAGACTGATCATAACAGTCTTAAACACTTCATGCATCAGAAGGATTTAAATGAAAGGCAACATAAATGGGTGAGTAAGCTACAAGCTTACGACTTTGACATTGAATATGGGAAAAATAATATAGTTGCTAATGCATTGTTTAGAAAGCCTCATTTGAGCTCCTTATGTGAGATTTCTGCAGATTGGAAGGAGCAGATTTTGGCTGATTATGCCAAAAATTCATTTGTAACCAGCATTGTTGATGGCACTTTGCAGGATGATAAGTACAAGTTGGTTGATGGACTGATCCAATATAAAGGTAGAATCTTCCTGGCACCAGCTTCTAAGATAAAGAAGAAGATTTTACAGTCTTTTCATTACATCCCTCTTGTTGGTCACCAAGGTTTTTTCAAAACTTACAAGCAGATCCGTGAAAGATTTTCATGGAAGGGGCTGAAAGATGAAGTTTTACGTTATATAAGAGAGTGTCGTGTTTGTCAAATGAACAAAAATGAGCATGTTTTTCCTGCTGGTTATTTGTAGCCCTTGCCCATTCCAAATCAGAAATGGGAAAGTATTTCTATGGACTTCATAACCGGGTTGCCAAAGGTGCGAGGGATTGCATCTTTGTTGTTGTGGATAGATTGACCAAGTTTGCTTATTTTTTGGCCATTACCAACACTTTTACAGCAACACATGTTGCTGATTTGTTCTTCCATGAGGTGTTTCATTTGCATGGGCTCCCAAAGAAAATTGTAAGTGATAGAGAGTAAATTTTTGTGCACTTTTTGGCAAGAATTGTTCAAATTGTGTGGTACAGTGCTTGCTCCAAGCACTAGTTATCATGCTCAAACTGATGGTCAGATGGAGATTGTTAACAAATGGGTAGAGGGCTATTTCAGAAACTATGTTTCAGGGCAGCAGAAGGCATGGGTGAGATGACTCCATTTAGGTGAATATTGCTACAATTCTTCTTATCATATGTCTATTAGAATGTCTCCCTTCATGGCTTTGTATGGATATGAGGCCCCAAGCTTTGTTGATCTTTTGTTTGGTGATTGTAGAGCTCTATAGGCGAAAGATATGTTGTAGCAAAGTCAAGACATTCTAAGGTCTTTGAAATACAATCTCCACCATGCTCACAATCAGCAGAAGTTATATGCTGACCAACAACGTACTGAGTGCTCTTTTGAGGTTGGTGACTTGGTCTATTTGAGGCTCCAACCTTATAGAAAATCTACTCTCAAGAAGAGTGGAGACGAAAAGCTTAAGCCACAGTTTTATGGGCCTTTCAAGGTCATTAGAAGAGTGGGAGAAGTAGCTTATGAGTTAGAGCTACCATCAAGTAGCAAGGTGCACAACGTGTTTCATGTTTCTAGGCTCAAGAAGGCTCTTGGTCATAATGTTGTTGCATCTTCAGATTTTCGTTCGTTGGATGAAGAAGGACAACTAATTTTGGTTCTTGAGGCAATTATTGATTCCAGAGAACGCTCTTTGAGGAAGAGATCAATCAAAGAGTACTTGGTTAAATGGAAAAACTTGCCACTTGAGGATGCTACATGGGAGAATGAGCAGATTTTGCAGTATCCTAATTTACGATTGCTTGGGGACAAGCAATCTCGGGGAGGGCAAACTGTAATGTCCCCTTCTCAGTAATGATCTCATTGTGGACTGATAGCCTATTTCTGGAAATCCATAGGCTACTCAGATGTGCAAATTAGGGTTTCCACTTTCTTAGGAGGTTTTTAAGGCTTGCATGTGAGAATTTTTAATGCATGTCTGGTGGTTTTTTCTGGGTTTTCAGAGAGCTTCAGAGTGAGGTAACATGCATTAGTTTCTAACAGCCTTTTTGGAGACTTACGATTTATAGTAAGTCATGTTTTCTGCTTAGTTTGGCTTTCTGTTGAGTTTAAAATGAACTTACTATTTTTGGAACTTGCTATTTTTAGTAAGTCTATTTTTGGTAGTGGCATTATCAGTAGCTCAACTTAGATCATCATGCTATTTCTGGCAATTTGGCAGAATCAGTTTTGGATGTTGGTTTTAGTTGCTTCATTGGATTGCGTTTCAAGTTGATTTGAGTTTGTACCCCATGCCTAGGCAATGACTTGAAAGTTGTTTTAAAGTTGGGGCCATAAAGTGGACGCCTCATTAATGCATTTAAATATTTAATTCAAGTTTTAATATTTCCTCACAGTGGGACGACTTGGGAAAGAGCATAAAGTTGTAATGTCCACTTTCGAACTACCCATAATTCTTGCCCTAATTTTCTGAAGATATCCTTTATGATGGTTAAGTGTTCAAGACTATATTCTTCTTTCTCCTTTTCTTTATATCAACTTATATATTTATACATATATAAGTTCTTGTGACTAAATACACCAATCACTAATTGTTGCTGCATTTCCCAGATGCAGATTTATTTCTGAATCTTTCTCCTATTGCTTCTGGTTCTCTTACTCTTCTTTCTTCCCAAATCTGAGTGTATCATCTTGAATTGATTTAGTCCTGGCAAACAAGTCAGAGATCCATCACTAAAATAGTCTGACATGTAGAATATTAGTACTCCACATTGAACATGAGTAACTCTATATTAAATATCATAATTAATCTAATTCAAGATGATGTATTAGCAAAGTTGTAATAATAAGTAGTAGACTGAATAGTCTTATTACTCCAAAGTAACATTAATAAATAACATCGGTTAGATAAAGATCGTTATGTATAGATTGTGTTTATCAGCCATCAATAATGTACTTATCAACCATAATATATTTAAATATATTTATTAATCATTAACTGTTATTTTGATTCCTAATCATTCATACCTGAATTCATAATAATTTAAATCTCATTTTCTAAGTACATAAAGTATTTATCATCTTGAAGAATACTTGCTATAGTTCCCATCCCCACCCTTCATACACTTAATTAATTAATTATTTGAATACAGAAAATACTTATCTACTGAAGCTTCTTAAATCTCCTAGCCATGATCTTATATATGACAAGATATCACAAACTGCAGAAAATTAGAAAGCGTTTTGGAACGGTTTGATGTTTCTTCTTTGCATAGAATATATTCATGTCTTCTTTACTTTTTCCCCCTGCCAACAATGATGAGATTTTTGGGAGGATATCTTCCTTTTATTCATTGTTGTTATTTATTTCTCAATGCCTTTCTTTTTTATCTTATGCCATGAAATAAGCAGACTGCCTTTTCTTTTATATTTCCCATGTTTCTGCCTCAATGCTTTAGACTTGCTTTGAATTAATATTTATGGTTGCTGCTGGGACGTGTTTCTTCATTTGTCTTTGTTTGTTTGGAACCAATTCACAAAGGTTGGTTCTTTTTGATCAATAATATGGTTTGATTATGTTTAGGAACTTGTATCGATATTATTTATTTCTGTTTTGTGGAATCATATTTATTAGTTTATTGTATTTATATGAATTTCATGTAATTATTTCTGTTTTGAAAATGATACTTAACAATTATAACTATAATAATAATATTTCAGATTGTCTTTTAATTTAATTTAATTTATTATTATTATTTTTAAGTTATTTGTATTCTAATATTTAGAATATAATAACAATATTTTACCAATATATTATTATTATTTTATCTCAATGTTTTATCTATATTTTAGTGTTTATAATATGATATATAATAATTATAATTATAGTATTATGCTCGGATAATTATAATTATAATGGTAATATTTAAATTGAGATTACTTGTATTTATATTCTGGATATTTATTTAATCGCATTATTTGTATTTTGATATTATTTTGTCATTTCAAGGGTATGTCATATCGGGCACATGATAAAAGTATTTTAAATAATTTAAAAATAAAGGCATTTGAGGGGGATGTCCCTTGGAGAAGTTGATGAGTTCCTTGGCTGGAGTTACAGGTTGCTTCAATTGCCCATTTGTGCTTATATATTGATGTTTTGCTAAGTGTTGAAGATCTTTTGGAAATTTGATAATGTTATGCTGCTGAACTGAGTTTAGACTTTGCTACGAGCGTTGTGTGCCATCTAGCTTTTCTATACCATTCTTTGGGCCTGAAACTATGGCTTCCTAGATGGTGACTGAAGACCATACTTCATTCAAGAGTGTGGATTGAGCTTAATTTTCTGAATTATTACAAGCAGGTTGCTGATGTATAATCTATTTGTATTGCTGAAGAAGTGTATGGCTGAAGTGAATTTCTGCTCGTAGCTTTGCCATTGAATTTTATCTAGTTCTGGGTATTGGCTCATTGTGTCTCACTGTGTAGGGCGCCCAGTTTTGTGAAGTTTCAGAATTTACCATTGAGTCTTTGATTTTCTATAATAGGTCGACCTCCTCTTGGGCCACACCTTCTTCTTGTCTGCTGCATTGGAATTCATGTCGTCTGTTTGCTGCTGTTTTGGCACAAATTACCTGTTGGAGATGGGACGCCATGGTTAGAGGCTTCTATTGATTGTTGAACGAAGTTTCTCAGAGCTGCATTTGAAGAGCTGCATCCATTTTGGCGATTCTCTTATTTGCTGTTCTGATTTTTGTGTTTTTTTGTTTCTAATTAGACTTGAAATAATTCTGATTTTCTGATTTTTAAGTGGCTAAAATCTGATTGTATACATTGCATATAGTTAAGGATAATATCTTTAATCATTGGTTATATTTGGCCTTCATTCTAATATGTTTTGCAGCTGAAAATCATTTACTGTAAGGCTGTTTAGTAGTATTAACAGTCATCTATTTATTTGCTGCAATTAAGTTTCGTATTTAGCTCCCACTGGATAAGTGGTTGAAGTATTTTATTTTTAGCACATTGTGTTAAATAAATTGCCCCCACTGAACAAGTGGGTGAGGATTAAATGTCGGCTTGCCGCCTCATAATTGTAATATCTTCGCTCCCGCTGAATAAGTGGTTGAGCTCATGGTCAGTTATTCACTTACTTTGTATTTCCAGCAATTTACTTTCCATCCATAGTCGGCTAGCCACCTAGCAAGCATTGTAATTTCATTTTTCAATTCCTAATGATCCCCAAGACCGTATGCTCTCACCTCGCTCACACTGGGATCTTGGTGATCAAAAGGTGAAGGGTTACTTTCCTAGCTGGTTTATATTTGGAGCTAACGCTAACAGTGGTGTTTGTGCTAATTAAAAATTGAAAAAATTAAGGGTGAATATTACAATACCTTTTCCCTCTCAAATATTAAATTTAAATATTTGAACTTTTTACTTTAGGAGGGAAATAAAATAAAGTGACTTTATAATATTATAAGTCCCACTTATTGTAATGTCCCCATTTTAGCTCTACACTCTTCAATGAGAATTAGCCTATTTACGGAAACCTGTAGGCTAATTAGAAATGAAAATTAGGGTTTCCTATTTTATAGGAGGTTTTAGATGCATTTTTGAAGGCTTGCATGCAGGAGTTTGGAAGTGAGTTTTGGTGGAGTTTTCTGGGTTTTTGGAGAGTTTCAGGAGGGGTAACATGCATGATAAGAAAATGGCATGCATTTCTTGCAGATACTTTGCATACAAGAAAGGTTTCTTGGTTTTTTTGGGTATTCAGAGAGCTTCAGAATGGTGTAACATGCATCTCCATCTGACAACCTTTCTAGGCACTTACTATTTTTTAGTAAGTCATGACAGCTACCCGGTTTGTGCTCAAAAGGCATTTGGGAACACTTACTATTTATAACAGTTTGCTATTTTTGGTAAGTTCTATTTATGGCAGTGTCATCCTAGCAACAGCATAGTCATTTCCAGTTCATCATCTATTTCTAGCAGGGCATTTTTGCCAATTTGGCTTTCTGAACTCTTGGAGTTCGTTTTGGCAAAAAGTAATAACTTAAGTCACATTTATATTTTATTGTTATTTTGGACCCCTATGCCTAGGTGTGTGACTCAATGGTTGTTTTTAAAAGAGGGACTCAAAAGTGGACGTCCAAGAGGAGATAATTAAATATTTTAAAGATGTTTTAGTTGCTATGTATTATGGACGCCTAGGGAGTTGATCAAAAAGGTATTTTAATATTTTGTTTCTTTCAAAAAGGTGGGCATCCCTCTTGGGAAGTTGAAATGATTCGAATTCCTTCTTGGAAGTTATAGAAGTGATTCGTTTTCCAAGAGAGTGCTATTTATTCAAGCCTTGCTCTTTCATTGGCATTTTTGGAAAATTTGATAATGTTATGCAGCTGAATTGAATTCAGAGCCGCTTCGAGGAGATCTCTCCTAGCACCTTTACTTCGCCATTCTTTGGGCTTGAAACGATAGCTTTCTAGATGGCATTCTAAAGACCGTGCTTCACTCAGGAGTGCAGATAGAGCTTATTCATGATTGCTATAGCAGATTGTTGTTGTATAATTTGTTATTTCTAATTATTATAGGCAGATTGCTAGTTTATAATCTGTTTATACTACTGCTGGAAGTGCTAGTTGAAACACATTTTTGTTCGTGGCTTCATTAGCATATGTTATTCGGTTTTGGGTATTTGCTCAAGTTGTTCTTCTATGCAAGGTGCCCAGTTCTGCAAGTTTTCAGATTTTATTACTGAGTTTTGGATTTTTGGGAGAAGGTCGACCCTTCCTAGAGGCCGTACCATCTCTTGGCTACATTAGGATTCATGCCATTGACAAGTGTGGATTTTAAGGGTGTCTATCAATTGTAATTTGGACGCCTAGCTTCAAGGATTCATCTGCATTCAATTTCACATCAATCGGGCTCCGTTTGGCGAAGATATGAGCATATTGGTGAATTCTCATCTTGCTAGTCTGATTTTTTGTACTTATTGTTTCTGATCAAACTTGTTTAGTTTTGACATACTGCTGATTTGAGCTCAATTTCTATATCATTCTCATATTGTATCAGTTAGAGGTTTTTACTCCAAGTCTTTGTGGCTTTGGAAGAATAACTTTATGTTTTTGCAGCTAATATCATTGTAAAGTTGGTCTAGTAGTACTAACATCTGATTTAATTATTGCTGCATTTTAAATGTTTGTAATTACTCCCACTAAAGAAGTGGTTGAGTTAAATAATTTACTTTCTACACTTGTTTAAATTCCCCCCACTGAATAAGTGGCAGAGCGGATTCATGGTCGGCTTGCCGCCTTATTATTTGTAATTAGTTTTGCTCCTACTGAATAAGTGGTCAAACTCATGGTTGGTTATGTGCCTACTCTTGTATTTCCAACATTTACTTTTCATTCATGGTCGGCTATTCATACAACAGCATTGTAATTTCATTTTCCAATTGCTAAAGAATCCCCAACACCATATGCTCTCACCTCACCCACATTGGGATCTTGGTGATCAAAAGGTGAAGGGTTACTTTCCAAGTTGGTTTATATTTGGAGCTAACACTAACAGTGGTGATTTTTACTAATAAAATTCGAAAAAACTAAGGATGAATATTACACTTATGTCAGTTTAATATTTGAATATTTGTAATTTTGACTTTATGAGGGAAATAAAATAAAGTGACTTTATAATATTATAAGTCCCACTTAAGTCACTTTAGTATTAATTAATTAATATTATTTGTATTATTTACTCAAGAAGAAGAATAATATTAAATAATCAATAATTAACTCCCTTATTTTTATTTAATGGCTTATAGGAATTAAATAAGCCATTAAATCATCCAGACTATCAATTGGAAGGGGACATTACAATTATTGACATATATGTTGGACACCTTGTGTTGTCCATTCCCTCAACCTTATGCTACAAAAAATTGGCACCAAAATTGATTGGATCAAACAGGTGTATGCCAAGGCCAAAGAGATCCAAATGTTCATCACCAACCACCATATGCCACAAGGAATATTCAAAATATTCTTGAAATTGGAGTTGTTGAAAGTAAGTGAAGCAATAAGATTTATTTTAATAAATATGGTTTACTTCAATAAAAAAAATAATTTTAAATTATAAAATTTGATTTCCAAATAGGTTGTTGAGATTTGTTTTGCCTCTAACACAATTGTCTTGATATGACTTGTGAAGGTTCAGGAGACACTTTCTAACATGGTCATCAACCTGAATTGGTCTATATGGAGGCAATCTAGAACCACAAGGGCAGCAAATATTGAGCAGATGATCCTAGATGACAGAGGGGTCGTGGTTGAATATGTCCTCAATTTTACCAAGCCCATATTGAGTATGATCTGTTATACCAACATGGAGAGGCCTTGTTTGGAAGAAATATATGATGACATTGACTCAATGATTGAGAATATGAAAGCCATCATAAATGCAAAATGGCATTGACTCAATGATTGAGAAGATGAAAGCCATCATAAATGCAAAAGAGCAAGATCCTAAGGAAAATTTCTTCAAACAACTACACAAAATTAACCCTTAAGATGAAAACTTAAACAAGTAGTGTGGTCCAAAACATCTTTTATTTTTAACTATTTAAAATCAAGACCAAATTAAGGCCTTTGAGGCCCAAAATTTTGTTCATGGTGCATGCTGTTTTTCATAATTATCTTTTTTAGGAACTATTGATACATTGATGCTATATTCTCAAAGAGTTGAAGGCAGAATAACGTAAATGAAAAAATTACAAAAAAATAGAGAGGTTTTTGTTTGTTTTCTGCTTGCTGCCATATGAGTTTTCAGAACAGATTCATGGGTCCCCACAAGTTTTCAGGTGAGTTACCCAGCAAGTAGTCACTAGAAACTTGTTAATGAGTTTTCTGGTGTGTCTCTCACTGAGTCTTACTGACTGGTGAGTTGGTGAGTAACTCACCAAGCTTTTGAACTGACTGTATGGCCTACCTATGGCCTTGTACAACAGTAAGACTCCTTTTTTGAATAACTATGTTGTCATGCACTATTTGGACTACTATTTAGGCAATACTAGTGCCAATTTGGTAGTATATCAGTTATATGAATCCATGAACCATAACATTTGGACTTTCTTCTAGTCTAAGTAGCCGGTTCGGGTTGGGTTCGCGGTTTGGTTCACCGTTCGCAAAATTTTTGGGGGTGGGTTCGGTTCGTCTGGGTTCGTTAGTACAAATTATAAAAACAGTGATATATATATATATATATATATGCAGCCTAGAAGCATGAATTAGATTAGAATATCACATAACGGACAACATCATATAAACAACAAAACCACCATAAACTTGAATGTCATTTAAAACATGCATGATAAATATTCATTGTTCAAACTTCAAGTTCAATATTACAACACTTTTAAAGTTTTAATCATCAAATGGATTCTCTAAATCATCCATATCAATGTCAACATTGACATTAGATGAAGTAGGAAGACTAGATGAATCACAAGTAGTGCCAATGGCACCATCACTAGCACTACTATTGTGCCCATGCTCCTGTTGGATATCCGACTCCTCATATGCAATATGTTGGGAACTGCAAGCATCCAAGTCAGTATCCTCTGGCACTATATCCCACAACTTCGTCTCCCCTTCCTTGTAGTTAGGTTGTTTGTGTGAAAGGAGACGCAAGTTGGAATGCACATATACTAAGTTCTCCGCTTTTTTTGATAGCAATTTATTGCGCTTTACTGAGTGGATGAAAGAATATGTGCTCCAATTCCTCTCAGATGCGGATGAACTAGCAACCTATGAAGACAAAGTAAACAATTAAAAAATTATAAATGAAATTATGAAACTTTTAAAACTAAAATATGAAAATTTATTAAACTTACTTGTGATAAAATTTTGATTGCAAGGGCTGCAAATTTTGGAAGTATTGTCCATGGAAGTACCACCAAGAATGAGCATCCTTTAAGAACCTATCACGGGAGGCATCAACGTCTAGATGATTTGAGTGCACAAAATCAGTGAACTCATCCGTGACTACACTTCGCAAATCTCGATCAGGGAAGAGTCTCACAAATGCTGCCTTGTACCCTTCAACCACTTCTAAATCTCTATATGGAGGAAGCCTTCCTGGTTGTGAAAGAACTTGAGAGCTGTAGTATTTTGGAGTCAATGCAAAGGCAAGAAGGTGTAATGGAGTTGTCATTTTGTTCCATCTTTCTTCAACAATTGTTTGCACTTGTTTGAAGAAAGTCTCTTCAGGGTCTTGCTCTCTTGCATTTATGGTGCACTTGATCTTCTCAAGCATTGAGTCTATACCATCATATATTTGTCCAATGCATGGCTTGTCCATGTCAGTATAGCGAATCATACTCAAAATGGGCTCGGTGAAGCTAAGGAGATACTCCACACGATCCCACCATGAGTCATCTAATATCATGCTCTTAATTCTTGTTGCTCTTTCAGTGCTGCTTTGCCTCCATATAGACCAATTGGTGCTAATCACCATGCTAGAAAGTGCCTGCCTAACTTTCACAAGTCGTCTCAAGACGATTGTATTAGAGGCAAAGCGGGTCTCTGCAACCTATTGCAAATTAAAAAAATATTAAAATTTAAAAATAAACTTTAAAGAAGAATTTAAATTAGAATGCACAATCAAATTATGAAAATCAGAAAATGACAAATGTAAATATTACTTCACTTACCTTCAATAGCTCCAATTTTGAAAATGTTCTAAAGATCCCTTGAGACAAGTGGTGGTTGGTGACGAACATCTAAATGTCCTCAGCCTCAAGTATACAATTGTTTGATCCATTCAATTTTATTCCCAATCTTTTGCAGCATAAGATTGAGTGAATGGACCGCACAAGGTGTCCAAAAGATATGTGAATATCTTTCCTCAACCAACAACCTTGCAGCTCTACAATTCTTCGCGTTGTCCGTTACAACTTGAACAACGTTGCGGGCTCCCACTTGCTCAATGGCTGCAATAAGAATATTAGCAATAAATTGCCCATCTTTTACTTGCCCCTCACAATCCACGGCTTTCAAAAACATTGCCCCTTTAGGGGACACCGCTATGACATTGATCAAAGGCCGATTTTTTGAGTCCTTCCAACCATCTGAAACAATGGACACACTTGTCTCAACCCATGAATCTCTTATAGGCTTCAATGCATCTTCAACCAACTCAACCTCCTTTTCCAATAAAGTGCTACGCACCTTCTCATAACCCAGGCCCTTGTACCCTTTTGGAGCTTCATTAACCGCTCTCAACATCTCTTTCCAATATGGAGAACGAACAACATTAAAAGATAATCCATTGGCATATATGCATCTTGCTACACATTGGTCGGCAAGGGCTCTACTCTCATTTTGAAATGCAACTTCCAAAGGTCCCTTTGCTCTCTTGTTTGCAAAAGGTTGTGCACTTTGAGCTTGAAGATTCGGAATGGCCATAAATGGGTGGTCTTCTACCACAATATTGGGATTGGGATTAGATGGGGGCTGCATTCCCTTTGATTTTTTTTTTAACAAAGGGTGATTTCCTTTTTGGGCTTCCCGTTGATCTGCTGCTTCTTGCTCCATAATGTATTTTGCAACTGTCTCAGGTGGAATAGGGGCATCTTTCTTTCCAGGGCAAGGTGAGATGCCTTTTCCACTTATGCCACACAAATGTGCTTTCACCCTATGGTATGAACTAGAATATGTAACTTCACACCCATTGCATTTCCAAACATAACCACCACCACCTGGAATCTGTCTTATCATTTCAACATACAGCCATTGAGGAGAATTTGCACTTGTTTTGAACTTTGGGTTTGGTTTAGCTACGGAGCCGGAGGTAGAACCCATTGACATTGTGATTCCTATGGCAATTTGTTTTGCAAACAACACATTCAAAATTTGAATGAAAACAAAATATAATAATTTTTTAAAACCTAGCTCTTTTGAATCTTGCACAATGCATACATTCATTATTCATAGAAGAATAGAAAAAAAAAGAAGAAAAACAAAGTTTCTGTTTGTAAAACAAAAAAAAGAATGAAAAAACTCAAAAAAAATGAGAAAAACTTACCTCTTTGCAAAAATATTCTTCAACAATCTTTGTGGCAGCCAATGAACACTTGCAAATCTGTAGGAATGGCAATGCAATCGTTTGTAGAAGCTTCAACAATCAATATTCAACTCCTTTTGTCAATCCAACAAGTTAAAATAAGAACTCAGCCTCTTGGAATGAAAATGCTTGTTTGCAAAACAAATGAATGAAAATGAGGTAGTTTAGGTGTTTAATTTGTTTTAGAGGTCACTTTTAGGGTTCCCTTGGGCGTGGGTGAAAGTCAAACTGAAGGAAATATTAAAAAAATACAAAAAAAAATGCTTTTGGGTCGCCCAAGTGTGTGGGTTCTCCTTGGGTTCGCTCGGGTTCTGCTTAGGTTCGCCCGAGTTCTTCACCGGCGAACCAAGCCTCAAATACACAGACCCTGGTTGAACCCACAGAGGGACCGGACCAGGACCCGAACCCAGTGCGAACCCGGACCAAGACCGAGCCCAGAACCAAGCGAACCGGCTACACAGTTTCTAGTAGTAGTTGCTTCTAATAGTAGGAAAAAATAGATTCATCACATTGTGAAGCTTGATTATTCTATTCTTTTTTGTGTATCTGACTATAAAGTTCATCTAAACTTTGAATTATGTAATCAGATTTCATTGTTAGTGGAAACTATACCTTTCAATCTCAGAATTGTAGATTATTTTCTTGTGAACTGTAGAGAGTTGCAGCTAGCAGTTTATATTTGGGTTTACCCTATTAGTAATTCACAAGAAAATTAATGATATTTTTGTAATATTTTAAGTTAAATGTCAACTATTCTGGTCCATTTTGTTTAAGACAATGGTTAGCTTTATAATTGATGCATTTCTTCTAGTTTTAGCTATATTCTATTCACTTTTTCTGTTTCTCTTGATGCAGGGAAAAACAGACACCAGTGCCCCAAGGCATAAGCAGCAATCCATGATTTTAGTACCTATTGATACTCCTGGAGTCCAGATAAAGAGAGCCTTAACTGTTTTTGGTTTTGATGATGCTCCTCATGGGCATGCAGAGGTAATATTTGAGAATGTTCGAGTGCCTGCCAGCAATGTTATTCTGGGAGAAGGTCGTGGTTTTGAGATTGCACAGGTGAGGTTATACTATTATATGACCAGGGATTTCTTCTCCTTTCCATCAACTTCAGTTTTTTGTGAATCTTCCGGTAAGCTCATGTGTGTGTGAAAGGTAGGATGCCTATCATTTTTGGATATATTGTAGATAATTCATTAAGTGCAACCAATTAGCTCATGGGGGATTGACTTGAGCAGGGCTACAAGAGTGGGTTTAATCTCGTGGGGAAGAAAGAGAGCAATGTTGTGGGTGGTTTCAGGTTGGTGTTAGAATTATTGAGAAAGAGGGCACATGTAAGATCCAATGCTTTTAATATGTTTAAGGATTAGAGCAGAGTCACATTTGGAAGTGCAAAAGTTTTGTACTTTCTAGTGTTGTTATTTTGTACTATAAATTTGGTGGCATCTATGCTTGTGTCTTCAATAATGCAATTATTTTAATTAATCTGTATTTAGTTGCTCCACTTTTTCACCACACTTTTCAAGTAGATCTAGCAAGCTAGGAATCCTATTCATTGTCATCAATCAAGATGGATATAGTAGTTTCCCGAATTTTGGCAGGTGACATCTATGGAAGTTTTGATAGCCTTTGAGTAATATAATGGTAGGATTGTATAACATATACCCCTGATTTTTTTTTTGAAACCACTGACTGCTGTTTGCTTGTTTGATGGAATGTTTGTGTATGTTTTCAAGTGCATTTTCAGATGTATAACAGCATAAAGAAATGATTGCAAATGTAACAAGAAACCAATAGATAACAATGCCTTTTCAAGAGGATTTGCAACTTACATCAAGAGCATTGATTATCAGATTTAAACAGAATAGTACAATGTATATTCAGACCTGTTACATGAAGTTTCAGACCTGAGTTTGGCCTTGCAACAGCAACAATAAAGCTCCAAATACCTCCAAACACCTCAATGAAGATGTGCTGAGAATCCCTTATGTTTCCATGCTTCCAAACAGCCAACAAACGCTGAAACAAGACTGATATGGTGAGGTTATACAACAGCAACCCCAACCTTTGATGCCCTAGAAATGGTACGGCTCTTCTTGAGGGCGATTTGCTTCCAAAAAATCAGATTTCCACAATATCCCTCAAACAATGCTTGGAAAGGTGGTGCTTAGGCTTGTAGAATCCAACACTTAAATACCCAGAATGATTAATCAGCCATCAAAGGAGCTATAAACAAATTGACCTTCATTCACTGGAAAATCAGAGTTACCAGAATTTCTGATAACACATATCAGACCTCAAGAACACACCCAAAATTGTCTCTAATCACCTCCAAAATGAAGCAAACTCCAAAACTAACCTCAACCAATGAACCCAAATCAAAACACCACAAAAATCTTCATCTTCAACCACTCGAAACCCTGAAAATCTGAACTCTAATGAAGCAGTGTGTGATCCCTGGATGGAACCACTCAAAATCTGACTAGGGTGGATCTCTCACCACCGAAATCAACTCAATACGGCGAGGGTTTTCATCCTCAACATGTAGCCTGAGTACTCTGGAGGCATTCCAACAGCATTCTGTTAAGTTGCCAAGAAAATGTCCAAATGAGAGCCAAAATGATGCTTTATAAAGAGTGAGAGGGAATTAGTGCAACTTTAGGGTTTGAATTGCTTTTTCCCTCATAAAATCCATGCCCTCCTTACGAGCCCTAAAAAATTCAATTAATTTAAATAACTTATTCGTCCTTGGGTGTCCCGCTCATAAGGAAACTATTTCACACTACTCAACCTTCTAAAATGACTTTAATTTATCACCTTAGGCACCAAGGTACTTTTTTGATGATCACCTAATCTCTCACTTAAGTTATAAAGTTATTTTATAAAAATAACTTAAGTGACTAATAAAAAGAAAATATTAAATAATTCAACCTTAGGCTCTCCAATGCCACCTTAGAAATAACACTGATGATAACTCAATGGGGCTGAGAACAGTTTCCCGAAATAGACTTACTATAAATAGCAACTGCTAAAAATAATTACTCACCAAACACCAACTAGCACAAAACTGAAGATCACTGAGATGCCCTATGGCTTACTAAGAATAGTAAGCACTGTAAGCTGGCCACTACTATAAATAGAAAGATGCCAACCACTGCAACTTTGACCATTGCCAATAATAGCACTTACTAAAATAGTGACTCCAAACACCATTTGAGCACATTCCGGTAGCCGTTGTAACTTACTAAAGATAGTAAGTCTAGAAATAGGCACTGATTAAAATGCATGTAACTACCCACCAAATACTAGCAAACTCTTGCAAAGAACCCCTAAAAAATAGACGAGAAACCTCCAAGAGTTTAGGAAACCCTAAAAATGCCTCCGAGTAGCCCATGGGACTTTGAAAATGGGCTATCGGTTGCTGAAAAGCATAGGGCTAAAAAGGGGACATTACAGATTGGGGTTTTTAGTGTCATATTAATGATCAAATGAAAAGACCTTTAAATTTCAATCAAAAGGAATCTCTTATTCAAGAAGAAGATTGAATTGGTCAATGCAATAAAGGTGTGCAAAATGTACTTCCACATATCAATCTATTGTTTTAAAACTATATTACGGTTTACCAATTCACTCAAGTTAATGCTTGGATTTGGTTCTAGTTTGTATCCAGTCTGGGTTTCGGTGTAGGTCAAATGTGGGTTTGGATAGGATCTTCCCATGCAGACCTTAGTTCACTTGGTTATGGTTTGTAACGTACTTGGGCAAACCTAGGTGCACTTGGGTTGACCCAAGACGAACTTAGCAAAAATGTGCGCACAAATCATGTTTTTAGAACTTTTTCAAAGCTTTTTTTCTTTCTTGGCCTCCATTGAATGATCAACATAAAAAACAACCCTAAAGCTAATTTTTTCTCTCAAAACACCTTGCAACACAAAAACACACAAATTCAACTCATAATTTAAAACAAAACAGATAAACCAAATACACTTCTTGAGAATTATTTCTTCCTTGCCACTAGAAATAGAGCTAAACATTGATCATTGAAGGTTCCAAAGAGGTTGAAATGCTATTTCAATGTATGTGCCAGAGCCCATTCATTATCAAGGAGATTGTGGAGGAACATTCTTGGATTGGAAGTAAGTTTTTAATTTTTTTTTCCTTCATTTTTCCTTATATAAACAAACTCTCATGTTTAGTTTTACATTCTTCTATGTTCAAATGAGTTAGGATATAAATATTTTTCATTTCCATTTTCTTGGAACGTGTTGTTTTCGAAACTTGTTGCCATAGGGATGACAATGATGGTTGGTTCTAGCTTTGTGGGTCAACCACACTTAAAACTAAACCCAAATTCACCATTGTAGAAGTATGTTGACCTGATACAAGAAGTTCTAGGTGATGTGGCATTTCTAGAGTGGGAATCGAACCTTGGCTAGGCGAGAAGGATGCACATATGCCAACATATTAGAGATCAGGAGCAAGCAAAAGGAATAATTTCCCTTGGAAGAGGTTATCCTTTGGCAAGGAGAGGATCTCGATCAAGGAGATTCCTTGTTTCCCCAATCTCTTTGTGTTCTTGGGATTGTGGTAGATAGCACCCATTTTCAGCCATGCACAGAGAAGAGCCTACTACACATAAGGGAATGAAGGGGTCATTGATAAAGAGTTTCAAAATGAATCTTGAGAAATAGCTGATTGATATATTTCAAGATGCATCTACATGAATAGCTCGTCTTTCAACGTTGTTTGATCCCCATATTGTTAAGAAATGGCAAAGAAAATCAATGAGGCTCCAAAAGGGTGCAACACTTTATTGACAAAGGAGGTGAACCTTGTCGATGATTAATTGAAGCCCATTAGGGATTTGTGGAAGTAGATATGGTGTACATCATTTCCAATGGATGGAAATGTTGGTTTGTAATGTTGTAACTCCACATTCCTAGACTATGAACAAAATATGGACAACTAAGGCTCATGCTTGAGAGTGGCTAGTCTCTCCTTCACTGCAAGTTCACCTAAATCCAAGAGGGTTTTCCTAGAGATATCCTTAACAAGACATTCAAAGAGGAATAATATGACAAAATTGGGACAATTAGGACCTTACCCATGGCATGTTAGACCCCAAAAGTTGTCACTAAGTCTATGACGCACTAGCTACTTGTAAAGCCTCTCATTGAGCTGAAAACATCTTTTTGTACATATACCATGTGATATATCAGTTTGTTTATCCCTTTAGTTGACTCCACTTAACTTTTCATACACGTGGATAAGAGGGGAAAACATACAAGCATGATTCTCATAGAATATTTCAGTTTTAGGTCACTTAAGATGGAACACAAGCTGCAATACTGAATCCTAGAAGTATGGTAGAACCTAAATCTATTCTTGATTGCTTAGGATAATGTGATGTCCCCATCATACATGAGTCATTAAGATAAGTATATGTTTTAATACATTTGCATTTTTCAAATAGATAAAATATATATATATATATATATATATAGTTACATGAAAATAGAACATATCCACTGCTTATATATATATATATACTAATCAATTGATAAACAGCCAAGGAGAAAATGAATCAAGCAAGGAAACACATTTAGTCACAAACAAATCGCTAGTTAAGAATGGACGCTATGAACCGATTGAGACACATCCCTTGAGCACCCCTGTCTATATCAAGTGGGACGCAATGAGGAAGAAGGCATCAAGGAGAGAAGAGAGATAATATAAGTGCAGAAAATCGACATCAAGAAGAAAAGGCACAAACAGATCGATGCCTCCCAGACAAAGAGTAGCATGCAAATTCAGATGCCAAGAAGGGAGAACGCAGATACAGAGAAAGCAAGAAAGAAGAGAAAGGCACGTAGGAGGTTGTCATCATCCAAAAAGGAGAAGGCACGCAAAATTCAGATTTTGAGGAGGGATATGAATACAGAACATAGGGAAAGAGGCGACACATACAAGAGATCGATATCACATAGATTAAAAGGGACAAAGAGAATCCAAGCCAAGCACAATAAACGATCTAAGAAAGGGCGCGCATAAGATAAAGGAATAATTGACAGTATTATCACTTCCCTCTCTAGCCATCATAGACCACACAATTTTAAGGAGATAAAAGAGCTGGGATTGACACGTCAAGGCTCCCATTCTGCATCACCAGAAATTGAAGATCCATTTATATAATATTTAATATGTGTGCTTGTTATCAGGCATAACTACATTATTCCAATTCAACAGACTTAAATCCTCCAATCGAATTAATCAACTTTCAGATTATTGATTTACTGGTGTGGCTACTTGTCTGTTGCATTTGGAGTGAATTCTTTACTTGGATTTAGCAGGGCTTTTGACTATGGTATCAGAGCATCAGTCTTAAGCCAACCCGCTGGGAAAATAATAATAATGCAAACCTACCACAAAGTAAGAAACATGGCCAATCAGTCAAGCCTAAGATCTTAAAACCCGTGATTTCCACTACACTTGTATGTCAAATTTAAAACTTTTTATTTTCAACCATAGTAAATAAGAACAATGCCATAATGATAAAAAAATTTCCTTTCAAATACATAAACATGATACATCAATTTGCAACTATAACTATTTCATTCTAAAAGAACTACAAAGTAAAGAGGAAAGAAATACATACATAGCCCGAAGGCTTTTGGCACCAATAGAAGTAAGAATGTCTAGGAGTCCGGCCCTGGCCAAGTCTTCGAACATCGGCCGCATTGTTGAGGAGTAAATGTAAACAAATCTTCAATCAAATTGGGAGACTAAGGGACTTATCAAAATTCTAAGTGTAAGAATACTACTCAAACTTCTATGTTCAGATTTTCAATTTCCAGATTTGAATTTCTTATTTTGAATGTGCTGATTGCAGAACATTATTCGATTTCTATGTTTGCATATCAAAGAAGGATCCACCATAAATAAGAGAGGAGACCCGCCCCTAAGAGGCACGTCTCATGAGAGGACGTGTCTCCACAAGTGGAGACACGTCCACTCATGGGACGTGTCCCTTAGGGCACGGCTTATGATAAAGTCGTTTATCATTGTTTAGTATAACTCATATATACCCTTCTACAAGGTGGCGGATGAGTAAGTAAATTCCGATTAATGAAATGCAGAATATAACATCATATATATAATTCGAATTTTATATGTATGCTCATAAATTCGATTAAATGTTTTTTCCAGAAATATTTCAATATAAATGATAAACTTTGATCAAGTATGAATGACGATGATGCTTACAGCAATCGTCATTCATATCTGACTGAAGCTATCATTCATTAACACTCCCTCTTAGCTAGGGAAGATATTTCAAATCAAATAAGTAGAGATATCACCTTAACATGTGATATCTAAGACATGGTATGATTTCTCAATATTGTCAAGTCACATGACATTCTTCATAACATATCTTTATTATGGTATGTGCAATGACATCAAGTCACATGATGTCTACCATAATTCATGGCATATCCACGGATATAAATATTCACCATGATTATCTCTTAAGGATCACAATGATCTTCAGATGATATCAAGTCCCATGATATCCATCAAAGTGTCCAAGAGATACTATCATGACATGTCCACAGATATCAAGTCACATGATATCTATCATGATAGTTTATCATTGTAGAGTCGTCACTTTACAATGTCAAATACAAGTGCTCATTATTAGAAAGAATACAAGTGTTCATTATTAGAAAGATCGTCACCTTTCAATAATGTAATATAGAGAGGCCCATAAAGTCATCATGGAGTCAATACGACAAAGAGTTTACACATTAAACATCTTTATATATTAGTACACTTATAAAACAATTTGTATTTCAAACATAAATAACAAATTACATTTCAACCATACCAAGTTTCTTCCCCAAGTGCTCTCTACCTTTATCTGAGGGAGGATGTTCAGCTTATCTATTTGTACTAATATACTCCAATCAATCACTTTCCTTCACCATATTTCTTACATACGATAGGATCTCAATATGCTTAGATCTATCATGAAAGACAGGATTTACAAAGAGTTTGATACAACTCTGATTATCACAATGAATAATTGTAGGATTCAAGGGCTCACCAAAGAGGCCCACAAGCAATTAACGAAGCCAAATTGCTACTCTTGCTCCCATTGAGGCTGCAATGTATTCGACTTCTGTTGAGCTTTGTGCAACTCAAGATTGTTTTCTGCAAATCCAAGAGATCATAGCCGATCCTAAACTGAAGCAACATCTTGATGTGCTTTTTCGATCGGTTACACTTCCAACCCAATCTGAATCAGAGTACCCATGTAGATTCTAGCTGATCATTCTTGTAAAGAAGACCATATCCAATAGTGCCTTTGAAGATATCTCTGTAATATGTTTCATAGCCATTAAGTGAATTTCCTTTGCTCACACATGAACCGGGCCGAGAACATTCACTACATAGCAATATTAGGGTCCGTGTTAACTGGGGATACATCAAGGATCCAATCATCTCGCCTTTTCTCGGCCGCAATTTGTATTCTCATTTGAAGTAGAAGGAAGTTCATGTGGTATTTCCTCAAGATGCTCCCTCTGAATCTCAAGAGCAGGTTCCATTTCAAGTACTCTAGGGGAATAGGTTTCTGTCTCACTAGAACTTCTTGGCCTCTTTAATGCAATGTCTTCTTCAAAGATGACATCTCCTCAGCCATCCAATTTGTTTCATTCGGTATGAATATCCTGTAGGCTTTGGAGGTTTCACTATAACCCACAAATACCCCCTTCTTTCCGGAAGGTTCTAGTTTGAATCTCTTCTCTTTGGGCACATGAATATAGACAGGACAGCCAAAAATCCTAAAATGACTAATGTCAGGTTTTATGCCAGTAAAGGCTTCTTCATGAGTTTTGTTATCAAGATGAGAATGAGGACATCTATTTTGGATATAGACAGCAGTCCTAGAGGCTTCTACCCAGAAAGAAGTTTCAATGTTTTGGTCAAGCAACATTGCCTTAGCAGCTTCTACAATGGTTCTATTTTTTCTTTCAGCAACCCCATTTTGTTGAGGGTTGTAGGCAACTGTGAACTCCCTCTTAATTCCAACACTCATGCAGAATTCCTTAAAAATCTCAGAGGTGTATTCTTTCCCCTTGTCTGTCCTTAAGGTTTTTTATTTTCTTTCCAGAGAAGTTTTCAGTAAGGGCTTTGAACTCTTTGAACCTTTTAAGGATTTCTATTGACTCTTTACACTTAAGGAAATAGATCCAGGTTTTCCTAGAGAAGTCATCTACAAATATGACATAGTATAGAAATCCTGCTTTAGAAGGTACAGACATGGGTCCACATAAATCAGAGTGAACCAGTTCTAACACATTAAGGGTTTTACTCAGGCTATTCTAAAAGGATCCCTTTGTATTCTTTCCTAGGGCACAACCTTTACAAGTCCCTCATGAGATGGTTTTAGCTTGGGTAAGCCTGTAACAAGTTTTTCCATAGAAGGTAGGGCACGGAAATGAAGGTGTCCTAATCTTCTATGCCAAATTTCATTTGTATCAACAATGTCAAGGGTAAGGGCTTGTTTAACCTCAGTGTATAGTTTGTAAAGGTACCCTTGTCTTATGCCTATGGTTAGAGCTTTCTTGATAGATGAGTTCTTAGGCCATACTAGAACTTTCCCATCCATAAATGTAACTCTGTAACCATTGTCTTCAAGGGCAGAGATGGATATAAGATTTCTCTTTATTCCATGTACAAATAAGACTCCAGTGAGTTGTAGAGAAACCCCAGATTTCAACTTGATGGAACATGTTCCAACCCCTTTTACAGGGTATGTAGAATCATCCCCGATGGTTACTTCTTCATCAGACTTTTCAGTCATAGAGTCCAAGTGTTCTCTGAACCCTGTGATGTGTCTGGAGGAACCACTATCAATTACCCAATTTTGAGTGTTGTCAGATACTTGACTAGAAAGGGCTGTATAGAACACAAAGTTCTCAGATTCATGATCTGGATTTGACTTTCCTACTTTGGCAAAGGATGCTTGTTGTTTAGTTCTATCAGGGCATTTCATTGCATAGTGGCCATACTGATCACATCTAAAGCATTGTACTTGAGAGATATCTTTCTTCTTATAAGATTTCTTTCCATTGGAACTTCTCTTTCTTTTAAAAGATCCTCTCTTGTAGGAGTTTTTCTTACTCCTCTTATTAGATGTTGTGTGGAGAACATGAATGTCTTCATCTATGTGTTTCTGTTTATTCTCTTTTGTGGAAAGTCTTGTTTCTTCTTGAAGGTAGTCAGTTCTTAGCCTGTCAAACTTAGGGAGTTTAGATCTCGCACTTATTCCTTGAACAAATGACTCCCATGAGTTTGGTAGGCCTCCTAGTGCAATTAGAGTTAACTCTTTGCTATCAATATGATATCCAATTGTGGATAATTGATCCCTTAGTTCAATAATCCTCATGAAGTATGCATTAATGGACTCTCCTTTGTTTATTTGTGCATTGTTGATTTGCCTTTTTAATGCAAGAGTCCTGCAGGTGTTGTTAATCTCATAGGTACTCAAGAGATTTGTACATATGGTATGCAGTTTCATGTTTTGCTAAGATAGGCACTATATGATCCCTAACTGCATCTACTAGAATTTTCATGGCCTTTTCATTGTTTTCAACCCATTGAGTTTTCTCAGGTTCAGCCTCTAGTTCCTTTTTATTTTCTTTCACAAGTGAGTCTAGTTTATTCTCTCTAAGGATCATCATGATTCTAAATTTCCATGATGTGAAGTTGTTTGCTCCTGCAAGGCGATCTTCAAATCTGATCACACTTGACATTATGAAGAATGTGATGTGAATTCGATTTTAGAAAATACGAATTTTCTAGAGCAAACTGATTTTAGATTTGTTTTGGATTCACACAACTTGGCTCTGATACCATGTAAATGTAAACAAATTTTCAATCAAATTGGGAGACTAAGGGACTTATGAAAAATTCTAAGTGTAAGAATACTACTCAAACTTCTATGTTCAGATTTTCAATTTCCAGATTTGAATTTCTTATTTTGAATGTGCTGATTGCAGAACATTATTTGATTTCTATGTTTGCATATCAAAGA
>VDFB02353493.1:25214315-25250155 GCA_007258455.2 Sequoia sempervirens | reverse complement strand
AAGTAATTGGGTTTACATCTTAATTTGCTCTTACAAAGGTCAACATTAGGCAACCCTTGTCCTGATTTCTTGGAACTTCCACATAGCACTTTTGTGGGATGAAAAGAAGTTGTGACATGGGACATTCAGTTTGAAACCTAATCAAGAGTGTGTTTGTGGTAAAAAGTACTCATTAAGCAAAGATAACAAATTGGACCCCACACATGTGCTTGATATCTTTGGTCATATTGGTCTTTTGACCGCTCTTAGAGAAAAGTGTGTTCTTCAATACCTTGGCCTAGTAAACAAAGTCTCTCTAAGTCTCTTAGGATCAAATCAAACACTTCATCCATCCAAACACTTATCAAAATCCATCCCACCAAACAACTTTAGAACTTTGGAAACATCATTCTAGACTTAGGAAAATCATCAAAATCAAAATCACCTTGTTTAGTTAGGAGTATGGGAATGCATCCTTTTTCATACCTCTAGTTAAATTAGCACATCTTTGAACAAATTCATCCTAATATCACATCCAACATTTTAGGGTTTAAGTTCATCATCCAAATAAAACCAATCAAAAAATCAATCCCTAAGTCTAGCATTGATCCAAAGTCCTAAACGTTCATCATCCATATCATTTACACCTTTCATCCTTCATCTCGTCATTGGTCCTAAGAACCCTAGAGGTCAATTTTGCGACAAGGTCAAAACACAAAAAGAACATGGAATATAAACTTGATCCATACATCTTGGGTAATCCAAATCAGTTGAATCTTCAAAGCCTTGCAATGCCTATCAATTATCAAAGTCCATGCATAGGATCATTGCCTTCGACAAATGTCAATGGTACAACAAGTGTGAGTATGCCCAAGTCAAAGTTTGGAACACATTTCCCAATGGTAGATCTAAGTCCAAACCTACAAATCAGCCAATCAAATAATCAATGCATGAGCCTTGAAACAAACAACGTCATTCCACCAAATCCCTACAAACCAAATGTGGATGTACCAAGTGCAAGTTTTCGAAACATGAATCCTAACTCGGAAAACTTTGGAAAAATGATTCCCAATACCAACAATGTTCATCCTATGCATGACAAATGTAGACATCCATCCCAAATCAGGAACATTATCAAAGAGTCAATTTCCCATAATCCATTCAAAAACCCATGAAATGGGCATCCCGAATCCACTTAAACAAAAGCCAAATCAACTATCTCAAATTGATCAAGATCAAAATCAAGAATAAATTTGGTGCTGAGATCAAATTGCGGAACTTTCCAAAATAGTTGAGGCATTGCGCCAAGGGAAATCTCCACCACCATTACCTACATCATTCCTTGGTTTAGGGCTTCCCCCTTTACCTAGCACCAATCACTCCACCCAAATCAATTCACCTAACGTCAATCAAACCATCATGTCAAATCATTCGAATATACCATCAACATCACACCAATGGATGGTATCTAATCAAACAACATTGATCCCAAATCAAAATATGGTCTCCCAAGGACCTATCACCTCTGTCAATCCAACCATCTCTCACTTCGATCACTCCAACCACCACTATCATTCCCATCACATCTCAACCCCTCACTACCATGATCGCTCCGAGCGTATCTCAAACACTCATCATTACATCTAACGCAATTCTGAATCCACCACCACTACCACCAAAACCAAACGTAGCAAGACAATATGACATTGCTCTAAAAGCTCACCAGTCATAACAAAAGGCCATCCAACAATATCTAGCCACGCAACGGGCAAGAAAAGCTCAACAAGTGCAACAAGCTTCTCAATCTACTCAACAAACACAAGCACAAACACAAAAAATAGCATTTGTTGAAAAAAAAGATGAGCACCTTGAAGATGTTTCCACCCCATCCAATGATCAAATCGCCATACATCAAGAGCCACTCTTTAATGATCCTTTTCAAGGAATGTTAGGATTATTTGATCCTATTGACATAATGCATGATCCATCGACCTATGATCATGTTGAAAATGTCTCTACATCGCCTTATGAGGTAGAGGACATATCTCAAGAATTTATTCCAAAGCATGATCAAAATCTTTCACCAAGGTCTAGCAATGGTCCCTTCCAAAACATGTTGATCCCCTTTGACCGCATGGTTACAGATACTGAAAGAACCCTGAACTCGACACTTGAGGATATTGAACTACTTAACATGTCTAATGATGATATCCAAGAACCCTTGGTAAACAATCCATCCTTTGAAATGGGCCCATGTCAAGAACTTGATCCAAAGCATGTCGAAAGCAACTCCGAAATCATTCAAGATCAAGAATTCGTATCTTCAAGATACTATAATGATCTAATGGAAACTCTCCTATCTATGCAATATGATCATACTCCTCCATCTACCCATGAGATGATTTCTTTGGATGGAAACATAGATGATCGTTATTCAGAACAGGATCTCTTTATTCCTGACATTATTGCACAAAAAGAGTAGATTCTTAACTCCTACAATCAAATGGAGTTGTCAACATCAGGATCAAATATGTCCCAAACTCAGAGTAAGGACATTATGAATAAAGATATCCATCATTATCCGCTCAAGGAAACAAGTCAGATAGAACATCCAGAGTTAGCAGAGCAACAAATGGAAATAATGTCGTCTATAGTGATCATTGATTAGAGAATGCATTTTGAACAAGAGCTCTTCGAACAAGCATAATCAAAGCATGAAGTTGCTACTACCACCATACTGGGGGCAACTATGTCTCAAGCAAATGTCAACATAGGGATCACGAAGAATCCTTATGATGAAACCGGTGTCAATACCACAACCAGCCACGTCATGAATCTTCATCCACCCATCACCCCATCCATGAGTTGGGACCAACGTCAAAAGAAGAATTTGAATCAAAGTACGAAGAATGTTATCAAATCAAAAGAAATTGAGAAGCATAATGGACAAATCAAATACGCATGGATACCAAAAAATACAAAGAAATATCATCCCTATCAAAATCCATTAGTTAAAGAAACTGTGGGGAAAACTAAAAGAGGGAAAGGTATCCATCAAAGATGTCCACAAAATCAAAAGCAAGCTTTTCAAGCAACGTACAAAGTGTATCAAGCAGTTGGTCCTAATTCCACGCACACTTCCGTATCCCCCCATCGTGCTCATCTTCCAAGTTGGAGAGTCAAAGGTTCCAAAGCATCAGCAATCATCTTGCCCTCAGCGCCTCCATCCGCCCATAGCCCACATGATATCCAATTCCTCAAATTGACCATGGCCCTTCATCATAAGAGTTCTAAAGGCACTCAGCTGCGATAATGCGCACAAAGAGACAAAGGTAACCTTGGTATCGGCGTGAAACAGATCGAGGAATCCCGAGTGGCATTCGAAGTGCATTATCTGCCAAAGCGGCTTCTTCAAGCCGGGGATATCGATGTACATTATAATGAGGAAGCGTCTCGTCAAGCACCACCGGTGGTTCGGTATGAATCTTTCAAAAAATCAAAAATAAAAATCCAAAAATCCAAAAAAAAAAAAGAAAAGAGTTAAGCCGATTAAAGAGATAAAAATCGTCTTCTAGTGAAACAGCATGGGAAGCTTTGGTAAGACCATGATGAAAACACAGCAAAGCAGGCGTGTGTGTAGAATCGAGCATCTACGTGCACCAATCTAGATGAAAGCATCTCATCCCATCCGTAATAAATCGAGCATTCCATCCATCTTATCCATAATAAATCCATGATCCATTTATCCAATCCATTAGCATCTATCTACATTCGTCATCTTAGTTATCTTGATCTTGGTAAAATTTTGGTACACACTTTACGCTTGCTTACGGTAAACATCTTGACATGGGTCATTTTCATTGATCCTATCTTATCCTATGTTATCTGAGCCATGAAGCATTATCCAAATGAGCATTCGTTATCTGAACACCTTATCTTATCGCAAGATAATCCATGTCCCTCCATCCATACACCTATCTGAGCATCCATCCATGGCATTCCATACATTGCTAGACATTGGGGGCAGATATTTGCATCTTGCTTCGAGAATAAATCTTGATCTATATCCTTCGCCTTATATGGTGATCCGAACATTGGAAAACATGAAATCAAATTGGTCAAAGCATCTGCAATCCAAAATCAGAATCACTAGCCCATGGCATATTTTGACGAGAAGAAATTCCTTATCAGAATTCATCCTTCATTGAACATCGATCCAGGCAATCAATATCAGTCACATCTAACGCATCCTTCAACATCACATCAAATCATTCCAAACATCTTTTGTTTCAAACCAAGCTTCATCAATCATGATCAATCAAAATCCAATCAAAAAATCATCAGGATATCCTTGTGTTGCTTAACACTATCCTTTCATTGTTGTGCATCCTCAACAATGATTATCATCATCAGTCTTGATCAAATCATCATCAATCCATCATCATCTTGGGGATATCATTCCCAATCGTTGTGTTGCTTAACACTATCCTTGCATTGTTGTGCATCCTCAACAATGTTATCATCATCAATCCATCGACCTGATCGATCAACCTTAGCTTGGCTTTTAACAATATCCCAAAATAGAGCATTGATATCGTCACACATATCCATATCAAAATAGTCAAAATCATGCGAAAATCCAAAAAAACATTCATAAAATAGAAAACATCAAAAACATGGAATCCGAACTACGTCGTCTCTAAGCTTAAACGTAGGCAAGGCTAATCTCTGATCAGCCCCCGAGACATCAAAATCCAAAAACATTCGAAAAACATCAAAATCCAAAAACATTCAAAAAACATCAAAATCACAAAAACATTCAAAAAACATCAAAATCCAAAACGTCGCAAAATTCAAAAAATCAAAACATTTGTAAAAATCTCAAAAACACCAAAAAAAACAGCCTCAAAACATTCCAAAAATGTCAAAAACATTCAAATATTTGAAAAAATCCATCCGTCTCATTTCGCTTTCACCCGCAATAATCAATCATCCATAATAAACTGATCATCACCTTCATCCTTTGGCAATGCAAACAGAAACAATCACAACAGTCAGCAAAAGCAAACTTCAATCGTAAAATCAAAATTGAAGCAACAAATCTTTAAAACAAAATCAAAGTCTCGATCATTTTCAAACATGTCAGTCAACTTTATATCAACAGCCTATCAATCAACTTATCAAAACCATCATCATCCTATACAATGCGTGTCCTAGGATATATCGTTCTGACAATGGGCATCATTTTGGATATCACCTTGGATTCTTATCCTATCAAAACACATCCCTTTTGAAGGTATGAAGAACATTGACTTTAAATCTTTGGGTCTTTTCTTTTTGATTTATCTTGTTAAGCTCATTCCAAGGACCTCTCGTGAAGTATCTGAACGAAGGATTTAGAGATATAGGAATGGGGCAATCGATCATTATCTTTGTCTGCTGTGCTTGTTGGACGTTCTTGTAAGATAACTTAGCGAATACTTGCTGTTAGATATGTATGGAGGATGTTCCGATAGCTTGTTGACTATTGCATTGATTGGTTATACCTTTCAGAGTGTTTTAGTGCAGGATGTTTGAGACTTCTAAAGTGCATCCTAGCAAGGTTTTAGTATGTCAGGTGTGAACAAGAATACTCCTATCTATTTATAGAAAGGTCCATCACACTAAGTACAAGCCATCACGGTCCTTTATACCTTGATGCATTGTACTTGGCGTGTTATCAAACATAAAGTAAGTGACCCTTTGAAAATCCCAATCCTTGATAAAGCAAAATCATCCATCTATCATCATCATTTCTCATCATCATCTCTCTCATAAAGTGGACTTGTGGGATCCTCTTGTCATCATCTCATTTTTGCACTAACATCATCATCCATCCTGCATCCATCATGCATCCATCTTGCATCCACGAAACTATCGCATACCACATCATCCATATCATACATCATAGGAAACGCTCGATCATTTCACATGCATTGCATAATCATCATCATAATATAGATCTGTTAGTCTAAGCATCTCATAACTCATCCATTGCATAATCACAGCATATCACATCATCAATCCCATCCATCTCGCATCATATCACCATTTAAGTTGTTTAGGATAATATAGATTTGTTATTCTAAGCATCTTAAAATCATCTCATTTGCATCGTCATCCATAACCATCCATTTTGAACCTCTTTATCGTGAGATCGACCCTCAAATCTAATCTTTTCACTCGATCTCTCGAGGGGGCAATGTACTAGTGTACTTTCCATTTGGGGCATCAAAAAATCAAATTTTTTTATTTTAATCGTGGAAAGTTTATTCTTTTGAACCAACGCAAAAAGTACATTGCTTCAAAGAGGGGCAAAATGTAGACATGCAAAATTAACATTCTGCATTTGATCAAGATCATTTATCAATTGAATTAGATGTCGCATTAGGACCATTCATCAATTAATCGGTGCACTTTCATCCATTCATTAGGTAATTTCATCTCCTAGGATCATTTATTTAAAATCAAATAAACATTATCATCAACCTTTTAATAAATCAAAAATCCATTTAAATCAAATCCTAAATCATATTCCATCATTTCTAATTCAAATAAATCAATTATCAAAGTCCTAAAAGTCAACTCACCTAATCAACATTAAATCAGCATAATCATCATCTATTTAATCTAACCCTGATTAAATGTTAATCCCATCCCACTTGCATTCTCTAGATATCTCCACTTGCACAATAAATCAATTTTATTGATTTATTTAAAAACCCTCATTTTCCCTCAACATGACAAGTCTAACATTGCATTTATTGTTGTTTTTCTTGTCCCCCTCTCAAAATTTATTGCAAATTTGAATTCAAATTCTCCCTCTCATGGGCACTCTTCCCAACTTGCACAACCATTGACCACTCACCACTTGACAAGTGGCCTTATCTTATTGGCTTGATCTTTGTCCCACATTGGTCCATTTTCAACACTTAGCATTTTGAAAATCTTTAAATGAGAAGCTTCATCCTCAAGCAAATCTCTCCACAATGTTTATGCAAAGTCACTCTCTTGGTTTGAGAACTGATTTTGTTCATCCACTCCACAATATTAGCATTTTCATCTCCAATCTCATACAAGGTTACTCTCTTCAATGGAGAGCTAATCTTGTTCATCTTATCATCATCATCTAAGCTTATTAATCAAGGGTTGGGAAAGGGTTACTAGCACATGTAACACCAATCCAATATGGAATAAAGTTTTGACTATGTTTTTATATGCTTACATTTGATTATCTTTGTTTATCTAATTTGCATGTTTCATCATAGTCAAGTATTTCATAGGGATTTCAAATCTAATGTTTTTCAAAGGACTAACATGATGATATTATGTTAAAATTGTTAACCATTTGCAGATTTGATGTCCACAAAATGGTGCTAGAAGGAGGGCAAAATCTAACTTGTTTTTTTGTGTATCCGGGTTTTTGCTAGAATAATTTTTCATACTAAGATTGGTCATAAAGTAATTGCTGGCTAAGATAGAAATAAGTCCCTTTTAGAATTTACTTAAGACTAATCTTCATTCCAGTATTCATGCAATCATGCATATAAAAACATAGTCAAAACTTTATTCCATATTGGATTGGTGTTACAGAAACATTTAAAGAATTATAGGCAACCATATGGAGAAGAGTGGTTTGAGATTGTTAGACATGTCCCCTTGCTAGAAAAAGGGTATGTGGATCTTGTAGACCAAGTGTGGTATGAGGAATTGGTAGATCCTCTTTTATACAAGGAAAGTATTTGTTGTGATAGAGTCTAAGGACTCGTTCATAGATAGAGAGAGGGAAGCATATGAGAGCAACCATATAGGCATCAAAGAATTGTTGTTAAAAGAGGAATAATCAAGCAAAAAGCTCCAAGTCAAATTATTGAGGGGAGAAAAGAGAACTTAATGATATGAATGTATGGAACATTGAAGCCTCTACAATAGTTAAGGATTCTTATGCATTTAAAATTGTGAAGAGTGACAGGCCAAAACTAGGGTAAAGAATAAGAAAGATTTCAGCTTGGTCTAGTGTCAATCTAGGGATCGTAAGCTTGCGAGAGGTGTTGTGGCAGTATACTTAAAGGGAGGAAAGCAACGAATTAAGTGGGGATGAAATGCAACTAGAACACACAAAGGAGCACCTATAATGAAAATTTGGTTCAAACTTATATTTTTGTTTTGCTCTATTATGTGACAAAAGTGACATGAGTTGTGGTATGAATTGTTATAAGAACAGGAGTGATAGGAACGGTTATAGACTGCAAAATAACAAGCAGCTAGAATATAACTCACATGTAATGTTTCAAATAAACACACCAACATTGACGAAATAACAATAACTAAAATGACTATCCAATGAAAATCAGTTTTAAACTAGATTGTAAATGACAATAAGAAAATTACACACGGAAATAAAACGTTGCAGAAAATTAAATCACAAAATATAAATTCTAACTAATTCAAACACGCGGTGGCCTCACCGAGCGTTCCAAGCGTGGGCCCTTCCTTTGGTTCACAAGGTGAGTGGAAAGAAAATGCCTTTTTACGTTGGACGGATCAATAGAATAATATTTTATTTCACAGAGATAATACATAAAATCGCCATACAAAAGTCTGTCTATGTTGCTTATATATACACAACCTATAACATCTACATACATGAATAGATAGTTTGTTTTGGCCTACGACCAGCAAACTAGAAGAAACAAAATATGTGTCACTACCCAAGATTAAAACAACTTCGTTATAACAAAGAAAAGAAAAGGAGACGTGATTTTGTTTTGCTCCTCCACACAACTGGCAAGCACAACTGTCATATCTTTGCATGGAAAATAACAATAATGTGCAAAGAGACTATCATGAAATGAACTCGTGTAGCTAAATAATACAAACATAAAGTCTAGTGAAAGGAAGACGTGAAGATTTGTAGATTTATTAGCAACACATCTTCATCATGGGTTTCCTTCCATAGTCCACAAGAATAGTACACGTGGAGCCTTGGTTGAGTGTATTTTTCTCTTATTTATTGTTGTTCACGAATTTAAACACTATTTCGGTTTCTTGTGCTTATTTTGAAGAGGTAATTGATGCCACCTTGGAGGCTGATGTCACAACATAAATAAATTGTTGGTTGAAACAGTGATACACATAAGTTCCTGACCAAAAAGTGTCAAGAAAATATTCTACATAAAAGGTGACAAGAAGTTCTTGTGATCTGCATGTTGCAAGCTTTATTTTCCAAGGATTGAATTCATAACGCTTATTAGTAAAGACAACCAATCATTAATTTCCCATATTTTATCCAAAACTATATTAAATATCACTTAGATATATTTAATCATATGCAACATAAAATGGTGAAATAGTATGACATGGAATGGAAATGGAATGTGGAAGTGGATATGAAGGTATATGAAATAGGTTAAAATATGCCATAAAATGAGACATAATTGGCTCTCATCAAGGAGATTACTATAACATTTAAATTAGAGTTTCTTGAGGAGAAGGTTTCATACACTAAGTTTATAGTAAGGACAAATGATGGTGAATTCAACAAGTTGGAGTGTAGAGGTAGAAATTGCAAAAGTTTCTAGATGGATTTAAGGATCTAGTGAGGCATTGCAAGACTTGTGAAGCCGTTTGGGAAACAAATGGATAATATGACAAAACATATTGGTTACAATCATTTTTGGTCACCCTTAAAGGTGTGGCAATTGATTGGTACATAGAGATTGACCCAACTAATTGAATATATTAGAGGAATTACATACAATTTTTGAAGAAGACTTTCAATTGCACTAAGATGAAAATGAAATTGTTGTAGAAATCTAGAATACTTAAAAAGGGAAATAAATGTAAGAGCTTATAATCATACATTGAAGGAACTATTAGTGAAATTGGAAAAAAGAACTAGTTGATGAATTGAAGAAAATATGGTTTATCTTCATTGAGGAAGAAAATGAAATAGTACCACCATCATATGCAAAAGCATACAATAGGGAAGTGGACATCCAAAAAGAAAATGAAGATGATTCAAATCCAAGCCCTAATAATGGATTGAAGTTAATATGAGCATTGTAGAGAGATGCTTTGTTTGATGAAGAATTGAAGGTGGAGAAAGAAACCAACAAAAAGAAAAAAAAATGGTGTACAAATTGTAAAATAGAGGGGCACACCAAAACAAATTGCCTTAAGAAAATGTCTTATAATATTTTCCAAATAATGGACCATTCAATTAGAGTGCATACATAATTTTAGAAGTAAAGAGTACACAAGTACTCTTCACACAAGAATAGTAATTTACTCCATTAAAGCAAAATAATATCAAGAATGCATTCTTTGGTGGCTATCAAAACCAAAGAGGGAGTAAAAGAGTCGATAAGAAGAGTGAGGGAGGTTAAAGTCGGATATGTTATGACTCTGAAGGTCTTCTCATTATATGTTGAGGTGAATCTAGTGAATGGGGATAATATGCAAGGGATTACAATGCAAGCCATAATAAAATAGAATATTTGTGTGAATGACGTGGACTCTAAGACCATGATGTTAGATGTTCAAAGAAGGCGAGCAATAATATGGTTGATGTATAGAGAAACAATGAAGTATTAGCTATCACTAGAGCTCAATCCAACAATACCTTCACTCAAACCTACATATTAAAAGATACTTATTGAAACACGAGCATAAGTGGAGCATGCCATGACAAAGGAGAGTTTCTTCAAGTAACATGCAAGCATTTTGACTAACATGTTGGAGTTGGACAAAACTATTACAAAAGTACTATAGATTATTGTACTAGTCAAGATGACACACTCACAACAAAGTATCTAGAACTTAGGGATGCAATCACCACTATAAAAAGAGGCAGTGGCAAGATAGAACTAGTAATGTGCCATGTATCTAGAGAAGAGAATAATAATCTAACAATGGAACCTCTTGTATGTGGGAATCAGGTGATTGATCCCATGTTGTTGACGATTAATATGACATAAACCAATGGTGGTGCATATGGAGATACTTGTAAAAAATTCACTAATACAATCATTGATGGCAAGTTTGGCATAAATGTACCTCTTAAGAAGTTTCAACAAGTTGACGATTTAGCCTCCAATTTTTCAACTGTTGGATAAACTAACAAGAGATCAAGGTGCTTGGAGATCTAATGGCTCAAAACGTACTTATCAAAACTTTTTTTTTTTAATCAAATTTTGTAGCCATTTCAATACACAAGAAAACATATGATGCATTGTTGGGCCAAGGATGGTTGATAGAAGCCAAAACCAATCGACTAGAAAAAGAATAATGTAGAACATAATACATGTTAGGGGAGCCCACTTATTTATAAGTAAGTGGTTTCAATATCTATTTAATATAAGGTTTAACCTTATATTTATACCTATGTTATATATGACTATTGGGGATTTGATTATTAATTAATCATTCAAATATAATATTACTTTATTAATTAAAAGATCATTTACCTTATGGGATATATGTAAATTTATGATTAATTATTAATTAATAGTTTTATATAATATTATTTATTAATCAAATGATCATGCAATTTAATTGAAAAGGTCTAACCATCCAAATAATACTTAGATGATTTCATCCTATATTTACACATTCTTGTGTGAAGAATTATATAATTGGATATTTGAATTTGACAATTAAAGTTTTATATAAACTTTAATTTTGTTGTGGGATATTACTTTAAGTAAATCATTAATTCTTTTTTCTTATGATTTTACTATCTATCTTTCAATCCTTAGAATGTTCTTCTAGTTTGAATGCTATTCTCCTCCCTTTAATCTTTAATATCCTCTTGTAGGGCATCAATTCCTCCTTATCACTTGACCATTTCCCTTTTTACATCTTTCAACATGCTCTTCCAAGTTTAATTTGTTCTTCCCTCTCATCCTATCTCAAGAGGTAAGGATATGTTTAGAAGGAGAGGAGAGGTGAAAAAACCAAGTTTTGGATGTAAGTTTTCTCAATAAGATTAAATGATGTTTTTGTGGGAGCTTTGACAATATGATTTTTTGCACATAAATTATGTGTATTATGCAATATTTTCTTCATTTTTGTTTCTATACTTTTTATTTCAATAGGATTGAATGATGTTTTTTTGTGGGGGTTTCAATAGTATATTTTTTTTACATGCAAATCATGTGTAATTTAGAATATTGTGTTTATTTTTATTTCTATATATTTTATTTCATTATATTGTAGTCAATGATTAACACAACTAAACCTAATAATATTAAAATATCAAAAAATACACTTCACATCCAAAAATGGGGTAGGAAACACAATTGATTTGAAGGAACCAAGTAGTGAATAAGTAGCTTCCTTGAATTTTTTAGATTTAGATAGAAGAAGGGAGCCACTAGAAAAGTGAAGGCCCTATGTCCAATGTTGAAGGAATCTTGGAGTTGCACTATGGTTTGTTCCATTGGTAGATAGAAGACTACAAAGTATTCCAACTAGATTGTGATTGGATCAAGGTGATAGAGATTGATGAGGAAGAGCAAGAAAAAATAGATGTCAAGAATGGAAAAAGTGTAAAACTAGATTCCTTTGTATTCTCAACTTCAACTTTTTCTCCTCATTTTAGGGAGTATAATTCAAGGGATGCAAAGTCAGATGATACACCAACTCATTAGTTTGAAGGGAAAAAATACATGAGATATCAGGAACCCCCCACAATGAGATGAATCTCAAAAAAGATATAAGTTTGGAGGCGATACCAATCTAGAATGATTGCAACCCTATACTAAAAGCAAAAAAAATGAGATATTTATGGAATATAGAGATACCTTTTCTTGGATGCACAAGGATATGAATGGAGTATCACTAGAACTTTGTGTTCATAGTATTCCCTTGGTACTAAGAGCGCAAAATTTTAGGAACAAATCAATAAAATATTGAAAGCTAGGATTATCTTCAATATTGAGATAGGTGATTGGGTGTCACCCATAGTCATTTCATTGAAGGAGTCAAATAAAATAAGGATGTGCATGAAATTTTTAAGTTTGAAAGTAGTCACAACTAAAGACTCATTCCCCATTCCATCATTAGTCTCATCCTCAAAGAGGTAACATTGCATGAATTTTTTGTTTTCATGGACAAATTTTCTAGCTACAAATAGATAAGCATAACTAAGGAAAATAGGCTAAAGTCACTTTATTAGTGGAACATGGAGTAGATTCCCACAATTAAATACCATTCAAACTATGTAATGCTTGAGCTAAATTTTGGAGGATCATTCTTCATATTTTTGACAAGATGTCAATAGGAAAATTCAACACATTTTTGAATGATTGATTAATTTATTTTGACCAAGAAGCACATTTGAAGGCCTTAAAAAAGTGCATGCAATGACACATAGTAGCATGTTTGGAACTAAATCCAAAGAAATGTTGATGTACAGTGCCATGAGGGAAGCAGCTTGGTCACATAATTTGCATTGATAGATTAAAAACATACTTTGATAAAGTACGAGTAGTTGTATTGATAAAGTACGAGTAGTTGTAGAGATGGAAGCATTAGGGATGTTGAGTAAGATCATTCTTGGGCCTTGTTGGATATTATTAACACTTCATCAAAAACATTGCCCGAGTCTCACAGACTTTGGATGTATTAACAAGGAACAAATTCCATATATGGTTGGACTAGTAGGGACAAACATTTAATGAACTACATGTATGCCTTATAAGTTCATCTATCTTGTTGTATCCAAATCAAAATAAGGAATTCTACATGTACATAAGATGCTTCCAACTTTGCCATTGGAACTACCTTGGCATAGGTTGGACCTTAGGGGCATAGTTTATTTAATAGAATTTTTTTGGCATTACTTGCCACACCATTCACTTTCTACATAGATCATCAAGCATTGATGTATTTGGAAAAATAAACCAATCATTCAAGGTTAGGAAAGTAGATGGTTAATGCTACTTTATGAATTCACATTCAAAATCATTGTACAACTAAAAATGAGCCATGTCATTCTAGACCAATTCTTGAGGATTAAGTCAAGAGAACCATTAGAAGGGGTAAATGAAAACTTTCTTAATGCTCACTCACATCAAATAGATGTACCATCATGGTATGCAAACATTGAGCAATACTTGCCTACATCCTTGTTTTTGAAAGACATGCATTTAGGTGAAAAAAGGTTAGCACTTAAAGGAAAAAACATTTTAATTGATTAATGGATTATTGTATAAAATGGGCCATGATCACATTCTATGAAGTTGTGTAATGCACAAAGAAGTGAGAGGTGTACTTGAGGAAGTACACAAACGATTAACAAGGGGTCATATGGGGCCTGATGCCATAACACAAAATATACTAAAAGTAAGGATATGATGGCCAACATTCTAGAGTGATGCTAGGGAGTGGGTAGTTGGATGTGATGCATGTCCAGAAGTGAGAACTTTGAAAAAATATTTCATGCCACTTTCACCATCCCAACCAACAAGAGTTATTTGAGTGATGGGGGTTGAACTTTATTGGTCCATCAAACCATATGCATATGTTCAAATACATAGTGGTGGCTATAAAATACATGACAAAGTAGTTAGATGTAGTGTCATTACCAAAATAACATCACATTTAGCACAACTAAGTTTATCTATGAATAAATAGCGATGAGATTTGGAATCCTAATCCAAAAAATAAATGATAGAAGTAGGCACTTCATTGATAATGTAATTCGGTTAGTGATGTGAGCTCAAGAATTTTCTTATCCCATCAAGTTCATACTACTTGAGAGCAAACAACTAAGCTGAGGTTAAAAAACCACATTCAAAGATCATGAAAAGTTAAATTTATGGATTAAGAGGAATGGTTTCCAATAGTACTATGGGAATATTGGACAACATTTAAGGAACTATTATACATACACCATTTCAATTAATATATAGTTAGAAAATAATCGTATCTTGGAGTATATGATGCCAAACCTAATGATGGTTATAGAAAATTGATTAGGAGATGATAATAGTTTTTAAGACATATTTGAATAGAGTGGACAAAAAAGAATAATGACCCAATAGACATCCAAAGTGATGTGAAGACATAAAAATTGGTATGATAAACATTAATTAATAATCGATTTTAAGAGAGACCATAGAAGAGGAGAAGCCAAAGTTCTATTGTCTAAAATGTAGAGGCAGGAACCATTTTGAAGAAAAATGTCACAGATTCCCTAGGTGACACGAAGAAGAAAAGAAGGAAGTAGGGCACACCACTGAAGTTGGTGTTGTAGGTAAATTAGAGAATGGTGAGATAGTAGCACCCCGATCTGAAGAACTAAACAAATTTGAAGTTGAAAAGAGTGTTGTTAGCAATATGAAGTTTCAAAAGTTGCAAATGAAGAACAATCTGCAGGAAGCAAAACACCAAAATTGCAGGAATGGATCGAAGATCATAACAGGAAAATTAGGCCCCCTCTGGATCAAGCAAAGCGATCAGAGGGGGTGGCAGATTCACTCTGAAATTCAGGGGACTTGGAGCTCTCCCCAAACTCGAAGACAAGAGACAAAACAGATGAGGACATAATTGACATAGTGGAACCAAGACATATAAGCCAAACCACCCACAGGTCAATCAATATAGGAAGTTGTAGGAAGGTTGGCTGAAAGACAAATAAACAGAAGAGAGAGGAAGGGGCAAGAGATCAGGGGATATCTAACATTAAAAAGTACCTATTAATATCAAAGGGAGGTTTAACCTCCCTTAGGGAGTGATGAAGATTATTATTTGGAATGTTATGGGCTTAAATGCCCCTAATAAGCAACGTTGGGTTAATCAACATTTTGATCTCTTAAAGGCTGACATATTGATTTTGCAAGAAGCTAAATTGAGTGGGAAAGATGCAAAGTTCTTAACACATTGCAAGAAATGGGAAGGTTCCTGGGCCGATTCACTTTGGAGCTCAGGTGGACTAATGCTTCTCTAGAATCCAATGAAGGTGGCGATCAAAGAGTGTTCTTCATCACCCAACTATATCATGTGTAAGGTACGGGTTTGCTCCTCTAATCTATAATTCCTATTACTTAATGTGTATGGACCAATCAAAACAAATGCAAAAGCCAGGCTGTGGGATGAAATTGCTAGCCAAATACAACAATTCCAAATTCAGAAGATCATTTTAGGAGGAGATCTCAATGCCATATTGGATCCCAAAGAAAAGAGCGCCAAGCTACCTTACGAAACAATTGTAATGAGAAACTTCAGAGATTTTGTCTCGAGCAATGATTTAGTTGATGTGGTTACGAAGTGTGGCTGGTTCACTTGGAACAACTGAAGGATGGGTTTTGCCAACATCGTGGAGCGGTTGGATAGATTCCTTATGTTTTCCAATTGACTGAGCTCGAATACAGTATGAGATGCGGTGGGCTTGCCTTACTGGGGGTCCGATCACCACCAGATCGCATTAGAACTTCAGACTGATAAGTTGCTTGTACGCTACAACTTAGTTTGAAAAAATGTGGTTTAGGAATGAAGGCCTTTTGCCTACCATTGCAGGATGGTGGAGAGAGGTGGATCTTGGCCATGGGGCTAAAAGTTACCAATTTGTGGCAAAATTGAACATGACAAAAGGGAAGCTAAAGCACTAGAATAGAACTATGTTTGGGAACATATTCAAAGAAAAATCGTGTCTGGAATTGGAACTAGAGGATCTAAATAAAAAATTCTTTACACAAGGTATGACAAACGCCGAATACTTGGAAGAAAATAAATTGATGGAGGGACTCAATAAGGTCTTGGCTAGGGAAGATACTTTTTTGGAAATGCAAATCAAGGGAACTTTGGTTGAATGAAGGGGATTCAAATACGTGTTACTTTCATAACACAACCAAGCTAAAAAGGATAAGAAACTGAATACAAAGTATACATAGCAACAATGGGGCTCAATTGGAAAGTGAGGAGATTCAGGAGGAAGGCACCATTTTTCTTAAGTAATTATTAGCTCTAATGAATGAGGTCGAGCCAATAGACATGAAAGAAATATTGACAGTGACTCCTAAGATGGTCACGCAGGAGGATAATCAACGATTAATGGTTTCGTTCACAAAAGAAGAATTTAAAAATGCAGTTTTTGAATTACACTCAAATAAATCCCTAGGACCAGATGACTTTCCTACACTTTTCTATCAGAAGTGATGGGACTTTATGGGCAATGAGGTTTGGGAGGTAGTGGAGGACTATAGGAAGAAGCAGAAAGTACTAAGGAAAATCAACAACACCTACATAGCCTTAATAAGGAAGAAAGACGAGGCCTCCTCATTCGCGACTTTCAGACCGATATTGCTGTGTAACACATTATATAGTAGTATATCCAAAACGATGGCATATAGACTAAACTTAGTCATGGGTGACATAATATCGAATGAGTAGAGTGGTTTTACACCAAGAAGAGAGATAATGGAAGGTTTACTTGTTGCGAACGAGATAATTCATTCAATCCTGTGAACCAAGATCCTACACCTGCATAAACACAAGAAACAAACACCATATTAGATCAAATGCAAGTTAGTATCATGATTCTCCAAGAAATCCATTTGAATTACAAAGGAAAAGAAATGAAATGAAGAACATAAACAAGCATAAACCAAAGATATTAAATCCTATTCAAATGCAAAACAAACTCTTAATCTCTTGGGGGAGTTGGTGCCAATTTGATATGAAAATTGGCCCTTTCCCAACTCCTATGCAAGTTTTGATGATTTGATGAAGATGTGATCCACTTTGTTGAAGATTGAAGTGTGCTTCAAAATAAAAATCTGCATAACCTAGCTAAAACTTTGATGAAATGGATGAGAATTGCTATGGATTTGAGTATAATAACTTTGCTCAAATTGTGGATGCTAAAATGAGGAATGAAGCATCATATTTATAGAATGGCAAGTTGGAGAAATGCCCAAATGAAGCAATGTGGGAATAAAATTCAACCAATGGCAAGGTGCCACTTGTCAAGATGAGAATGGATGAGGGATGTGCACATTTTAATGAATGTACTCATAAATGCAATTAGGTGATATTTAAAATTAATGAAATGACATGTAAGAAGGAAAAAGAATGTCTTAAATGCCACTTGACTCAATGCAAAGATGAAATAAATGTTTTGTTGGAAGGACAAAATCCACTTGGATTTGAATTCAAATTTGAGAGAATATTCCTCCATTATGCCACATTGAAAGAAAATAGGGATTTAATAAATGAATTAAATCTATTTTCATGTGCAAGTGGCAAAAGCTAGAGAATGGGACATGAATTATGATTAAATTAATCAAGGGTCAATTAATTTAATGATGGATTAGATGATGTGACAAATTTGACTTAGATTTATGGGTTTATTTAAATCAAAGATGAGAAGAATGCAATTTTAGACTTAAATAAATATTTTATTTTATTTAACTAAAGAAGATGGTTGGTTAGCTTAAATTAAACAAGGTTTAATTTATTTAATTTAATGGATAGACCTTAGAGATTTAATCAAATAAAGGGAATTATTTAATTAAATATAGACACAGGGTTAATTAGATCAAATATATTGATTTAATTAACAAGAGAGAAAGACTTAATTAGATAAAATGATTTATTTAATTAAGAGAGAAAAATTGATGAATTTAATCAAATAAAGGTATTCGATTAAATGGTTAGATTGAGGTATGATTTAGGATGAATGGTGTTAATAATCAAGATCAAGCATGTCGGTATATTTTTCATTTCTACATTTTGCCCCTCTTTGAAACAAAGTACTCATTGCGTTGATTCAAAGAATAAACTGTCTTGATCAAAAGCCAAAAAAATTCCAATTTCAAAACTTGCCCCACTGTTGTCTCGATGAGAGAAAACATGCCAATATACTACCCTTCTAGAGATAGGACGAAAATTCTAATTTTTTAGGTGATCTCGCGAAAAAAGAGGACAAGGTGTCCGACAAATCCAGAAAGGCTCCGGGAGGTCAAAAAATGAGGTAAAATACAAAAAATAGTGTAAAATGGCCTTTAGAAGGACAAAAATGGGATCGGGTGTCCAAAACCCTAGAAGGATGGCTGAACGAGGTCAAAAAACCCTAATTTTTAGGCCTAAATAGGCCTCGAGGGGCCACCTCCAATTCATTTTCACATTCAGCCTTAGGAGATTATGTGATCTTGAGCTCTGACACCTTGGCAAGATGGCGCAACGACAGCTCCCTATGTACATTTCCAACCGACTCTAAACGCATCAGAGGCTTCCTGATGCTGGACACTGATGAGTCAACTTGACTCGAGCTTATTTTTCATTTTTTTCGTGCTCAATTAATGCTTTCAAAACTAGATCTCTAGGCATGGTGCCATATTGCACCGCTAAAAATTTCAAACTCCACCGCTCGGTGTTTAAAGTACACTACCATTGCAAGGTGTGTCAGCGCGGTGTTGTTTAGAGTTTAGGTCTAAACTCCAAACTCCAATGCTTTCGTAAAGTGCACCGTCGTGGACTTTAAAATTAGGGTTTCTGGACAAATTATGACGCTATGGTAAAGTGCACCGCCACGGTGCAGTTTGAGGATTTGGAGGCTTTAGCATCATAGTTTGTAAATTTTAAATTGCACCGCCTTCACAAGTAGCAGCATTGGGGTGACTTTCTGAACGCTGAGATAAGTTTGGACAAAAAAAATTTCGATGAATTTTAATACGGTGACTTTTTCTGATGCAGGAGGAGGTGAGAGAGATCTACTCACGTGAGCATAGGTCTCGAGAGATTTCTGGGTATTTGCGCAATCTGACCGAGAGGGAGCAAGAGCGCCTAGGAGAGATGGGGCTTTGGTACATTTCCTACGCACCACTCGTGCGGACACACCTAGGCATGATGACAACACTTGCCGAGAGGTGGCACGGTGAGACCTCTTCATTTCACTTTCCGACCGGTGAGGCCACAGTCATGCTAGAGGATGTGTGGCGGATTTTGAAATTACCCTTCCATGGCGAGCGGGTGATCTACGATATGGATGCCAAGAAGGACGCCTGCTATGTCGTACTAGAGACTTATTAGATTATATTTTGCAAGGGGAAAATTGAGTTGGAGGGCCACAAGCCCCTGGCGTCACCCTATCGCTTGGTGATTGCCGCTATTATATCAGGTCTTGTCGCCCGAGATCGGCGGGGTCTTGGTTGGGGGCTTGCTTGAGAGCGGATGGTTCGATGACAACTGACACTTTTTGCATGGGGCCTAGTTTTGCTAGCCTCTCTTTACAGAGATCTTCATGAGTTTTCCTACTTGGATGGCAGAGCACTTGGAGCGGGAGTCACACTCCTACATATCTGGGCATGGGAGCACATCCCCGTGCTTCGTCCATGAGTCATTCTTGTTCCGACGGAGCCAGATGATCCAGTGGTCTAACATTATAGAGGGGGCCTTTCTTTTACCCATATAGGAGAGCATGAGATTCCTCATTAGAGGAGGGTCCTTGATGACATGTGAGTGTTCCGATGGAGGCCATACCTTGGGTAGCTAGGTTGGTTTGATGACGCACAATAGTCATTCTTTACTCTCCAAGACCGCAGATGCAAGGGTGAGAGCATACTACGATTGATATGTACTTGCTGGGTAGGGTCCAACAATAATTTGGCGAGCCACAAGATCGACCCGATGATCAGTATGTGGCTATCTTTGTGAGGACAATGAGTCAGGGCTCCTGGGGCGATACATACATGCCCATGAGGCAGTGGAGAGCTTTAGATAGCTGGTGGCCCAGCCGTGGCCATACGACCAAGGAGAGGTAGATTCGAGAGTTACGCAGGCCTACAAAGATTGGTTCAGGCTGCCACTAAGGTTCATAGTTCCAGGTACACCCTCTGCTTGACGGAGAGCTAATGGTCGAGGAGCAGGATGGGGCCGGGGAGGACATGATTAGAATCAGGGAGGTGGTGGGCCACCACCAGTTCACCAAGTACAAGATCAGGCAGTTCAGGATTAGCCAGTGCGGCACCAGCCTCTCCCGGATCCACAGGTGGGAGAGCAGAGGCAAGAGTAGGATCCGAAACACCACAACAGGATCCTAACGCCTCCCAAGGATGGGGAGTAGGATCAGCCCCACGTGCAACCACCTCCACAACCAGATCCTAGAGATGGATAGATTTTGCAGCTACAAACCCAGGTACAGGCACTGATAGCTGAGAGAGATCAGGCTAGGGCCGAGCGGGATTGAGCCATTTTTCAGAGGCAGGCCACAGAGTTACAAGCGGTAGCAGAGATGGGTTGTCGTCAGCAGCTAGAGAGCATGGCCTCCTCCTCCTCCAAGAACATAGTATCACTCCAGGCTTACAGAGAGGTCTTGTTGGAGGTAGATTACTACAGGATGTATTATTACCAGGTCGTGCCAAGGGTAGCTTGAGTTCTAGACTTCTCCTAGAGGATAGGCCACATACGAGTAAAGCAGCACAGAGAAAGAGCAAGTGGCGAGGGCAGTAGCTAGCAAGGCTAGGCCTTCATTTTTATCAGAGACAAGATTCTTTTTGCACCCTTTGGGCTCATTTTTTATAGCCCCATGGGCTGATTGTATTTATTGACATACACTTGTACATTTATCCGATTTTTTGTATCATGACAATACATTTGATGATATATGAGATGATTTTGATGTGATATGCTATGTCCTATTTTATGCATTATGGATGATGCTATACAATGATGTTCTATCCTATGTGATGCAATATGATGTATGATGTTATGTTGTTATGATGTGATGCAGTGATTATGCAAATGTTGATGAATGGAAGCATTTCTTTTTTAGTATCTTTTTATGCACTTTTTATGATGATTATGTATGGATGGTGCAAATGTTATGCTATGCAAATGCTTAGACTAACAGATCTATATTTTTATGCGATGTGTGTAATTTCCTCATGTATGATATGCATTTTATGATGTTATGGTAATGACATGATGCTATGATATGATGATGTTTTATGTTATGATATGTGACTAGATGCTTTTGATGGATGCTTATATGTGTTATGTGATGGGTAATTTATGTAATGTTATGATGGAATTAGTGAAAATGATATGATGAATGTAACTAATGTTTATGATATGGGATGATTACATTATGCTTTTGATGGATGCATATGTGTGATATGATGATGCAGATGTTTTATGCGATGAGTGTTTTTCGTGTTTATATAATGGGTGATTTATGTAATGCTTAGAATAACCAATCTATATGTATGGAAATGCATGATATGCCATGCAATATACAATATGTTGTATGCTAACGGTTTATGGATGCAAGATGGATGCAATGATAATGATGATTAACTATCATGGTACCACTGTTAGCGCGAAAAACAAGAGATAGAAGAAAGCAAGAGATTCCAACAAGACATGAGATGATGATAATGATGATGATTTTCTTGCTGAGGAGTTGGGATTTTCAAAGGGCTAATTACCTTATGTTTGATTACACGCATAGGTACGATGCATCAAGATATGAAGAACTAGGATGGCGTTGTACCTAGTGTGATGGACTTTGACTCAACAATCAAATAGGAGTATCCCTGTTCACACCTAGCATACAAAACCTTATTTAAAATGCAGTTCATATATTTTAGACATCTCAGACCAAAACATAGAAAAGCAAACCTTCCTATGTGGTCGAAAAGATAACTAAAACATCCTCCCTACGCCCAAATAAAACACGCATGACTGAGGTTATATTACAAGAACATCCAACAAGCGCAACAGATAAAAGATAATGATTTTTGCCCCATTCCCATCTCTCTCAATATTTCGATTAGACATCATTGAGAGGTCCTTGGAATGAACGCAATAAGATAAATGAAAAGATGAAGATAGAGTAAACAAACAAGATAATGTTCTTCAATACCGCTAGCCAAGACTAAACTACGGTGATGCCTGATGTTAATGTCCATTGTAGGAAGGATGCGTCCTAGGAAATGACGATATCAGATGATTTTATATGGGACTGATTGGATGATAGGATATTGACACAAAGATTTGACCAACTTGTTTACGTACTTGACCTAGACTTAAGATTTTGAGATTTTGAGTTTCCACTTTTGGACTACTAAACTTGTTTCCAACTATTTTACCAAAGGGTTAGAATGATGATTGATTTATTGCGAGTGACGTTTATTGTGGGTGACTTTTATTGCTGGTGAAAGCAAGATGAGACATATGGGTTTTTTGAATGTTTTTGATCTTTTTGAAATGTTTTGAGGCTATTTTTGGTATTTTTTGAGATTTTACAAATGTTTTGATTTTTGATTTTCAAATGTTTTGGGGTTTTCTGAGATGTTTGACCAAGAGACTAACCTAAGGACCTATCCTAGGGGCCTCGGGGACTGATCAACAAATTAGCCTTTCCTATGTTATTCACGCAGAGACCATGTAGTTCGACTGGCATAGACTTGATTATTGATGAGATATGAACAGATGGATTGCCAGTTTATTATGACAGACTCTTAAAGGACTGACCTAAGTGTATCAGGGGATGATCAAAGATCAACCTTTCCTACGTTCAAGGCTCAGAGACCTGTAGTTCGACAAGACGACTCTATTTTTTGACTTTTTGACCTGTTTTGGGATTTTGATATGTTTTGAATGTTTTTGGATTTTGGTGTTTTATGAATGTTTTTGGATTTTCTAATTTTCTGATGCTTTTAGATTTTTTGGTTTTCTGATGTGTTTGGATTTTGGGATTTTGGGATTTTGGGACCTTCAATAATATACACAAATCCGATCTGATGTGAGCATGCCCCCAGCATGATGCGATAGACTACTCCGATAAAGGTAGGACAAACTGACCTTAAGGATGGGCCGAGTAGTACTAGGAGGGATCATGACACGAGCATAGGACCAAGCTATGATGCAGATGCGGATGGGTGATGGATGGAGATATGGATTGCAATGGATGATGGAAGCGTAATGGATGAATGAATGATGCAGAACAAGCCATGAAGATCCTGGTGGATGGAAAGTGCTTATTTACAGAAGGCACCTGTTTGCCAGGTTTTCACCAAGGTACTTTCCCAAAGTGCCACCGAAGTAGTTTTCACTAGAGGACGATTTTTCTCTTTAGTGTTTTTGATCATTTTTTTGATTTTTTTGATTTTTGTATTTTTGTATTTTTTTGTTGTCACCAAGATACCTGTTTGCCAGGTTTTCATCAAGGTGACCATTTTTTCAGGACATTTTCTAATTTTTCGGTTCTATACCTGAAAAGTTTAGGCATAGAAATTTTTGAGATGGGAGTTGTTCATGGGCTCCTGCAGAGGTTCCCCTTTAGGTGTTGATAACTAATATGCCCCTGGCTTATAGCTCGTTGTGATACCAAATGGTCCCAACCAGTTAGGTTCAAATTTTCCTTTGTTGTTTGGATTTAGGGCATTCTTTTGATTCTCCTTTAGGACAAGTTCTCCCACTTGGAATGTCTGACTCCTGATCTTCTTGTCATAACTCCTTTTAAGTTGATTCTGATAGACTTTCAAATGATTTAAGGCATCCATACATCACTCATCTAGTAGCTCCAGCTCATTCAGTCTTGACACTCAGTATTCTTCATTCGTGATGAGGTTTTGCAGTTATATTCTCAGTGACGGGAGCTCGATCTCGATGGGGAATATGGCTTCTAATCAGTAGACCAGGGAGAATGGGGTGGTGCCGGTGGGTGTGCAGATGCTGGTTCGATAAGCCCAGAGGGCAGGATTCAGCCGTAGATGCCAGTCATGACCTACATCATTGACTGTCTTTTTAAGGATTTTTAGAATGGTTTTGTTGGTGGCTTCTGCTTGGCCATTGCCTTGGGGATAGTATGGAGTGGAAAAGAGATGTTGGATTTTGAATTTATCACATAGGTCATGAACCTCCTGATTCTTGAAAGGTGTCCCATTATCTGAGATAATAGCTTGGGGAACACTGTATCAGCATATTAAGTAGTTCAAGATAAATTTTGATATCTTCTTTCTAGTGATGTATGTCATTGGTATGGATTCCACCCACTTTGTAAATTACTCAGTGGTGGTTATGATGAACCTATGACCATTGGTTGAGGTGGGAGTTATCTTTCTGATGAGATCGAGCCCCCACTGCGAAAAGGGCCATGGTGTGACAATAGGATGAAGCTCTTGAGCTGGAGCATGGATAAGGTCCCCATGCTGCTAACATTGCAGGCACCTTTTGACATATTCATCTGCTTCTCTTTCCATTGTAGGCCAATAATACCCCATCCTCAGTAATTTCTTGGCCAAGGTCATTCCGCTCGAGTGCGAACCACAAATACCGTTATGCACCTCAGTTAAGGCAACCAATGCCTCCTCAGCATTTAGGCAGCGTAATAAGGTTCCTTCTATGCTCCTACGGTAAAGGGTGTTTCCTAGGATGACGAACTGGGATGATTTCTTAACAAAGGTTCTTTTTAGGCTTGAGGGTAGGTTAGCAGGTAGGACCCCCATTTGTAAGTAGGTATAAATTTCATCATACCAGGGATCACCGGGACCAACAATTTTGCATACATATTCCGACTTTGGTACCTCAAATGCGGGCATGAGAAGTTTCTCTACCAAGAATTCATGTTTCGGGACGTTGTGAGGGATGTCCAGTAGGGATCCAATCGTTGCCATGTTGTCTACTGCTCTGTTGTTTGCTCTAGGAATTTGCTCAAATGTGATGTCAATAAATGATTCTTTGAGGCTCTCTACTAACTTTTTGTATGGATTTAGCTTATCATCCTTTGTTTGGTACTCGTCATTCACTTGATTTATTATCAGTTGGGAGTCTCCATATACTCTAAGGGCTATGATGTGCCATTGCACTGCTATTCTGATACCTATGGTTAAAGTTTCGTATTCCACAATGTTATTAGTGCAAGGGAATGCCAATTTGTAGGATCTAGGTATACAATCCCCCTATGGGGTGATGAAGAAGACACCGGCTCCTAATCCATGTTGCGTATATGAGCCATAAAAGTAGAGTTTCCAGTGGTCGGCTATGTTGAAATTGAAGATGGATTCATCTGAAAACTCTGATATGAGTGGATTCTTTGAATAGATTGGTGCTTCTGCAAGTTGATCTGCGATGACTTGGCCTTTGATTGCTTTCCGCTCCACATATTCAATGTTATACTCTGATAGTATCATGACCCATTTAGCCATCCTTCTTGTGAGCATTGCCTTTGACAGTAGGTACTTTAGGGGGTTGATTTTGGCGATGAGTTTGAATTTGTGTGCCAACATGTAATGTCTGAATTTTTGTGAAGCAAACACTACTGCTAGACATGCTTTTTCAATGAGTGAGTAGTTTAACTAATGCCCGACCATTGTTCTGCTAATATAATAGATGGCCCTTTCTGTCCCATTTTCATCATGTTGAGCTAGGAGAGCTCCAAGGGCTGTTGTTGTTGCTGACACATAAAGGATTAATGGCTTTCTTGGGATCGGTGGCATAAGGACCAGAGGTGTGAGAAGATATTCTTTGATTTTTTTGAAGGATTCCTCACACTTTTCATCCCATTTGTACGCTACCCCCTTGTGGAGTAGGTGAGAATAAGGGATTTTCTTATCTGCCAATTGTGTGATGAATCTGCGGATGAACTGAAGCCTGCCTTGGAGGCCTCTCAACCGTTTTAATGTTTTGGGTGCCTCCATCTCTAGGATTTCTTTTACTTTTGCTGGATCTATTTCAATACCTCATTGACACTATGTATCCCAGTAGCTTTCCTGAGTGTACGCCAAAGACACACTTCTTTGGGTTGAGTATGACTTTATATTCCTCCAGCCTATCGAAAATGGCACTCAAGGTTGTTATGTGATCTCTCCTCTTTCTAGATTTTTCTAGTATTTCATCAACATAATCTTCGATAGTTTTGTGGATCATGTCATGGAAGATTAACGTCATGGCTCTTTGGTAGGTGGCCCCAGCACTTTAGACCAAATGGCATCATATTCCAGCAGTAGGTCCCCCATGGACAAGTGAAGGTCGTTTTGTGTTGGTCTTCTTTGGAAATCATTATTTGGTTGTATCTTGAGAAATCGTCCATCAGATAAAGCATTTCATGTCCCACTGTCATGTCTACAATCATGTCAATGTTAGGCAACAAGAAATCACCTTTTGGACATGCTTTGTTTAGGTCTCTGAAATCTATGCAGATTCGGATGCCCCCATCAGGTTTTGAAATAGGAACCAGATTTGATACCCACTCGGGGTAGTCAATTGATTGTATGAATCTTGCGTCAAGTAGAATTTTCAATTCCATTTTGACTAGCAGGGCAATTTGAGGATGTATTTTTCTCAATTTTTGTCTAACAGACTTTGCTTCAGGATACACTACTACATGATGAACCACAATTTTTGGATTGAGCCCAGGCATGTCTACATAGCTCCATGCAAAGTTGACTTTATGTTCTCTCAAAAAGGTAGCTAGGAGCTCTTGTTGCTCTGATAGTAATGATTCTACATAAAATGTGATGTGTAGTGTCTCCTTTGTTCCCAAGTTAACTAGATTGCATTTTTCGGCTAGGACCACTGATTTTTCCTGATGTAAAGCTCTGAGAGGAAGATTGAATCCCCCATCCTCAGGCGCCTCAGAGAGGTTTTCACTGTCAGATGCGTCCTTTCTTTTTGTGATTTTTAGGTCAGAAAGTGCCACAGTGTGGTTTTCACTCAAGAACCTAGAGATTATTCTCAGTTTTTCGCTTTTGCGACTAAGGGATTCAATCGTTTCCCCATAATATGCATGTGTATCTGGCTCGATGATGAATCTTGCTTTGTGATCGCCACATGGAATATTTTCCCGTAGTCCCATGAATTCTGAGAGTGCCTCATTATTTTTGAATGTGTCAAGAATTGGTGGTCCTCATTGATCATAATTGATGAGTTGTGGGTAGACTAGGTGGATTTCATGGTCTTGATGGTCAGTGGGCTCAAATGACAGTACTAATCATGAGAAGGGTGGTGTCCTCGAAGAGAATGGGTAGGTTGGTTATGGGATCTTCATCATCACAACTACTACAAATGCCAGTTATGTCAAATGTGAAGTTGTCTATGACTCGACCTGTAGATACAGGTAAGCGAAGTTTGACTATTGTTTGCTAAGGAGTTTTGACTTTCCTAATTGGGGGATTTTAGCCACGTATTTTTATACTCGGAGGGGTACATCCAAGGCCAAGATTTATCATTTGTGTCTCCTAAATGATGGGTATTAGAATCCCATTGTCATTTTTCTCCAGTTTTTGGTTTCTGTCATAGCCCATTGCGAGCATCATTTGCAAACCTTTGTTGTTGTCATCCATTGGTAGATTGGTTGTCGGTCTATTGTCTTGGTATAGGAGATGAGATGGGTCCTCCTCTATTATTCTCAGATGAGATCTCCCCAACTTCTAAAGTTGGAATATCCTTCAGTGGATGTTTGAAATGTGGAGGCTTCATTTGATTGTGGTTGTCCTCGTGATCGGGGAGATAGTGGTAACTCTCCTACCACAAAAGCATTTATGGGAATTGTATAGTTGCTGCAACCATTGTCCTGGATGATGAATTTGATATCAGAGATGGTGGGGATGGCGGGAGTCTCTGTCGCAGAGGTGGAAGCAAGAGTGGCTGGATCAATGTATGGTGTTGATGGGCCTTCATCATTTTTAGGCACTTGAGGGATTTTGTAGTATTTTTCCTCTAGGTTCTTGCAGTAGGAGAATGGTTCAGGATCTCCATGGATGGTGACCTCTTGGCCTTCATATGTAAATTTGACACATTGATGGAAGGTTGATGCTATTGCTTTCATTGCATGGATCCATAGATGTCCCAGGAGAATGTTATAAGGCAAGTCGAGGTCCAGGACCTGATAGGTGGTTTCCATGATAGCTGGCCCTACTTGAATAGGGAGTTGAATTGTGCCTTGATACATTATTTCTTGATCATCATATGCTCTGATTGTAATACCTTTTCCTTTGTCGATGGAACCTCTGATATTTTTAGGTTCTTAATGAGTTTGAGAGAGAAAATATTCAAACCTACACCCTCATCCACCAAGACTCGCTTGACTTTATTTTTATGCACTAAGACCTCTAAATGGAGTGCACGGTTGTGAGATGGTTGAGTGGGAAAATATTGGTCAGAGAATGTAAGGAGATTCAGAGTAATAATGTTTTCGACCATGGCTTGGAATTGTTCTGCATCAAGATATGCGGGGACGGTTGATGAAGCCAATGCTTCCTCAAGGATTTTTTTGTGGGTGGACAAAATTTTTAGCAACTCCATGATGGAGATTTGTGTTGGGGTTCTTTTCAGTTGATCAAGGACATTGTAGCCACTGGGAACATATCTGAGGTTGGGCGCGAGTGCTCTATTTGGCTGAGATGATCCTACAATTGTAATTTTGTCACCTCTTGTGGTGACTCCACAATCAGCATGGGCCCCTTTGATGGTGATGGTAGCATAGTAGTCATACAGGGATGCAACGACATGGTCGTACACATGATTCATGCTCTTGAAGGTACCTTTCTCCTTATTAGTGTTATTGTTCCCTTTATTGTTCTGGTTTGGCATTAGATTCGTGTATATTTTGAGGTTGTAATTTCTTGTTGGCTGCTCCACATTTATGATTTTTTTATCAGTGAGGTCTTGGATTAGGTTTTTCAACCTCATGCAACTATTAGTGGTGTGCCCTTTGATTTTGTATAAGTCACAGAGCTGATTTTCATTGTACCAGGGTGGTTTGACATCTGGTTCCTGATAATTCTCGTAGGTGGGAGCCTTGATGAGGTTTTCGCTTATTAATTTCTTCATGATCACCTCGAGTGGTTCCCCAAGGGAAATGTACTTCCACTTAGGAGAGTTCTTGTTTCGTTGGGGTGGCCCCCTTTGATCATTAACGTTGTTGATCGCTTGATTGTTTGGCTATTGCATTGTTACATTAGCTTGATGGTTGTTTTGATGATGGTTTTTGGGTGGTTGTTGTGGTGCGGGTGTGTTTTGCCGAGGGGAATTGATGATACCTTGGAGATCAACTGGTCATATGTGGTGATACCTTGCACTTTGAGATGGAATGCCAAGGCTCTGTCGAGGTTGGATATGATAGTGCAAAATTTTTGTTCCTCAGGCATGACCCATTTGCTTCGATTGGCCTTGGATCGCCATCGTTGTAGGAATGAAGCAAATGATTCATTATTTCCTTGTTTCAGAGCTGATAGTTCCTCTAGACTGACATCCATACCGATATTGAATGCATAATTTTTTATGAATGCATCCACTATTTCTTGGAACTTCTTGATGCTAGGAGGAAGGCGAGAGAACCATTCCATGGCTTGGCCAGCCAAACTTCTAGGAAACAACCACATCAGATATGTATTGTCATATGCGACTTCCATGCAATGAACCTAGAATTCCCTGATGTGATCTTCAGGGTTTCCTGTCCCACAGTATTTATCAAATTTGGGGATCTCAAATCCCTTCGGGAATGGTTTCATTACAAGGCTTTTGTTGAATGGATAAGGACACAAGTTGTTGGGTGTTTTCATGGTTCGCTCTAATTAAAGGTAGAGCACTTGTTGCAAGAGCAATTTGATTTGTGTTGCGGCATAATTTTGTGGATCAGGGGATGGGATGAAAGTGTTCTGAGGTGTTTCAACTGTCGGTGGGATGGGTGGATTGGTTGGTATGTTGATGGATGGTGTTTGCATATTTTGTTGAGCCAAGTATGCTTGCAATTGTTGTTGTACCAACAATGCTTTTTGTTGGTCCTATTGTTGTTGTACTATTAGTGCCTGTTGCTGAGCTTGCTGCTATACCAAAAACACTTGTTGTTGGGTTGCTAATCGGGTTGCTTCTTGTTGTTCTTGATATTGTTTCAGCACTTGTTGTTATGCTTGTTGTTGGGCTGCTTGTTGTTATGCTAGATATTGTGCTTGTTCTTGTGCTTGCGCTTGTTGGGCTTGGTATTGAGCTTGGGCTTGTGCTTGAGCTTGAGCCTGTGCTTGGGCCTGAGCAGAAGCTTGTGTAATATGTGTGGCTTGAGTAGCTTGTGCTGCCTATGCAACTTGAGCAGTTTGTTTTTGTTGTAATAAGGCTTGTGCTTGTGCTGCTTGTCATGCTTGGTGTGCTTGGTGTGCTTGTTGTACGGCTTGAGCAACTTGGGCGGCTTGCTGAGTGGCTACCTATGCAGCTTGGAAATTTTGAATTTGTTGTAATGCCTTCTGGTAAGTAGCTCATTGAGCGACTTGCAATACAATACTGTATTGGCTTGATGTTTTCAAGTTTGGTGGTGGTGATGGTGGAGGTGGGTTTGGAATGGTGCCTGTTGTGGTGATGAGAGACACCATCGTGTTGATGATCGGGGTTTGAGTGGTGGATGGTGTGATTGATATGGTTGGTCCTTGAGAGACCATTTTTTGAGAAGTTTGGGGGATGGTTGATGTGATGGTGGTGGTTTGTGTTATTGGGATGGTTGCCATCTGTTGTTGCGATATTGATGGCAAGGTAGAAGCATTTGGAATGATGTTTTGATTGATGTTTGGTGGATTGATATGATTTTTTTGATTGATGATTGGTAAAGGGGGGAGTCCTAAACCAAGAGGTGATGTGGATATTGATGGAAATGGTGGAAGTGGTGGAAATGTGGGGGGTGTAATTTCTTGAGGAAATGGTGTAGTGTCAAAAATTCCCACTGGTCCAAATATTTCACCCTCTCCTTGCGAGGTTATGGGGAGAGAGGTTTGGGGTGTTGCATGAAATGATGATGATGGGTCGTTCAGATTGTAAAAAGTGAGAGGGACATATGGATGTGATGGATTTTGAGGTACGGATTGTCCCAAGATGGTGTTTGTATCCAAATCCTGATTGTTCACAAGGGGGTTTGTTTGCAATGCATTGAGAAATGCACTTCCCTTGTTAACAATGGGTTGTGTTGGTGCAATAAATGATGTAATTTGGGGGATGTTTTGAGTGATGCTTTGGAATGGATGTGTAGATGAAATGGGGATGGTGGATGAGATTGGGGGCATGACCCCAAAATATGGCTCCACAATAGTGCTCAGATCGAAATCAAAGGGGATTTTAGCCCCTTGCTTTGCTAATTCGAGCGTGTATAGTGAAGGATTGAGTCTCATCATGATGTTGATAATTTTATGATTCTCCTGATTTTGAACCATTTCAGTGATTTCCTCATGTGACATTCCAAAGGAATTATTGGTAAAATCCTCCACTTGACCTTCCTCTTGTTGATTTTGTGATCATGAAGGAAAGTTAGTTAGAGGGTTGCTCAATCCAACGGGATTTATTTCATAATTTGTTTGGATTAGGTCACTTGAATTGGATGTTTCTTTGTTGGCTTCCATGTTCCTCTTGTGTTGAGATCTAGTTTGCACTATAAAATAGGGATCAATTTTCAAGAATATGGGAGATGAATCTCTAATTTTTTGGATTGATCTATCTTTAAGTACAAACAAGAAAATTTAGGATGCTTTAAGCATCAAAGGTGAAATGATGGAGATGTGTAAAAGATGGATGATGTGGATGTTTGAACTTTTGATAAATCTTGAAGGAGATGCTAGACTTTTAGGACTTTTTTGGATTTTTTTTGGATTTTGAATTTTTGGATTGACCTTGATTTGATTTTTGGTTTGCTTTGGTTTTGGATTATGAACAAATAGACCCCAAGATGTTGGATGATTATCTAGGGGGTAGATTTTCTCAAAGGATGATGATTTGACTAAGTGTAGGGAGAAGGATGCATCTACCCACACCTATTCAAACAAGATGATAATTTAACCAAGTATATGAAGAAGGATATTTTTTGGATTTTGATTTTTTGGATTGACCTTGATTTGATTTTTGGTTTGTTTTGGTTTTGGATTATGAACAAATAGACCCAAAGATGTTGGATGATTATATAGGGGATATATTTTCTCAAAGGATGATGATTTGACTAAGTGTAGGGAGAAGGATGCATCTACCCACACCTATTCAAACAAGATGATAATTTAACCAAGTATATGAAGAAGGATGCATCTACATGATTTGATAATTTGACTAATAACATGCAAAAGGATGCATCTACACATACCTAGCCAAAGATGATTTGATGTTTTGATTCAAAGATTTCAAGGATTTTGATGATTTTGATTTGCCAAAAAACCTAGCATGAAGGATGATCTGATTTTAATATTTTCAAAAGTTGATGGTGAGATGAATTTGGTTTGATGTTCAAAGATGGATGAAGGTTTGATTTTGACCCTATGTTTACCTAAAATGACATTTTCTTTACTAGACCTCGGTTTTGAAGAACATGCTTTTCTCTAGACAAGGTGTGCAAATTCTTGAAAAAGATTTGGATTTTGTTGACAAAAGAATTCATACAAGTTTGAGTTATTTCTTGAAGCTCTTTTATAAAAGTTAAAAAGCAGTCTTCATCTGAATTCGTATAGCATTGAGAGATGCTTTTGGTTATCTTTTGGACTAAGATCTTTTACCTTTGGTTTCTTGATCTTGATCTTGCGTGAAATCATTAAAGACACATGTGTGGGATTCAATTGTTTTTAGTATTTTCTTAAAGACTTTGTTTTACCACAAACACTTCTTGATTAGCTTTTCAAACTAGATGTCCAATGTCTCAACTTCCTCTCATTCCACAAAATATATCATGTGGAACTTTGATGAAATCAAGGCAAGGGTTACCTATTGTTAACTTTAGTAAGCAAATTGAGATAATCCAAGTGTTTAGAAACCTCTAAGGATAAAATCCCAAGGGCAAGCAAGAACACATGAATTTGGTCAATTGTATTTGCTTCCTAAAGGGTTTGAATTTTGGATGACAATGTTAAATGTTTGTTCCCAAATTTTTTCGAACAAGCAAAGTGTTTTGTAACCAAGAACAAGCACAATCCTATGGATATGAAAGACTATATTTTTTGAGTCCCCACTTGGACAAGTCCAGCTACGCTTATTTTTAGTGAATGGTTAGATCTTAACCCCACTGGATCCCCTCCATGACACTCACTTCTCAGGGCAGCCAAGCACCAATACCCATGAAACTCCCATGGCATATTTTCCATTTCTACTAAAAATCGTAAAAGTGTGGGGCAGCTTCAGAACGACCATTCTTGCACCAACAAATAGATAGGGATTTTGGCATTTCTACAACAAGGGTTTTAATTCGTACTTTCCATTCGTAGGAGTTGATCCATCGAAGTGAGAGACCATTGCTTCCCTTCTCGTCAGAACCAACCGCATGATACTGGCCTTTGTTCCAGTACCCACTTTTATATCTTGGTTGGAAATACTCTTGGCTTTAGAGTGTTATCGGTTGAGTCGTTCCCTTGGGTGAGTACTTTTTCCCCAAGGCAGGCCCTCTAGGATAAACAAAAGCGAGCAAACATATTCATAACTTGATCGATCTTTGTTGAAAAATAAAGAGAGAATACACACGATAGGTTTGACTCACACTCGCAAGATTTTTTGTTCAATTTTAGTTCCCAAAATGAAGTGTGGAGGCAATTACTTTATCCCAACCTAAGACCACCAAAAATCCTTTTGATTCTCAAGATCGTCGTGAGGCGCAAGAGAAGCACATACGTCTTTTCAATGTTGTTAGTATGAGTAAGCAATCACAAAACAAAGTAGCACATGTTCATTTTAAGACCCACAAAGCAATAATGACTTCTTTTTAAGCACCAAAGGATGTGAAGTTTTTCCTTGTTCAATTATTAAATCTGAAAACCAACTCTAGTAAGTTTGTGTCCTAAAGTTCATTTTAAGCCCTTTTGTAACAAGAAATTGAAGTGTTCTTTTTAGAGCCCAAAAGGAATCTAGTAGGTCCTAAGCACGAAAGATAACAAAATTTCTTAAGAGAAAAAGTGAGTTCTCTTAGAGTGTTAAACAAACACTAAAGTGTTCAAAAACACTTGGTATCATGAAATAATGATATCATCATGCCTATTTTCTCCTTCACTTTTGATCAAGCCAACCTACAAGAAAACCAATTAGATCTACAAAACAGAAGTCAGGAAATCAGACAACAATCCAAATGATGAAAGTTGAAAAAGGCACATGTCATAAAAAACTAAATTTCAATTTTTACTTTCCCTCAACGGTGGAGTCTGCATAGGCGGTGTAGTTTAAAATCTCCAGTGATGCTATATAGCACCACTTACTAGTCAATGTCACTCTACAGCAAGGACAAAGAGCATGAAGGCATTGCTATTTCAACCAACAGTGGAGTTTGAAATTTAGAAAGATTCCAGCATGTGAAAAAGACTCAACAGCGTTGTTTGAGATTTTGAATTCTGGGCGAGAAACAGAGAGCGTCAAAGTTTGGAATTTGTAGCGGTGCGATATAGCAACGCTGGAGTCCTAGCGGTTATAAATTGCGACGTTGGTCTGCTAGCGGTGGAGTGTAGAGACACAAAATAACAAAAAGGTACATAATTTGGTGAAAAAACATGATTAGAACTTTTTATTTTCCCTCCTAGCGCCAAAATGTGAACCAAGATCCTACACCTGCATAAACACAAGAAAAAAACACCATATTAGATCAAATGCAAGTTAGTATCATGATTCCTCAAGAAATCCATTTGAATTGCAAAGGAAAAGAAATGAAATGAAGAACATAAACAAGCATAAACCAAAGATATTAAATCCTATTCAAATGCAAAGAAAACTCTTAATCTCTTGGGGGAGTTGGTGCCAATTTGATGTGGAATTGGCCCTTTCCCAACTCCTATGCAAGCTTTGATGATTTGATGAAGATGTGATCCACTTTGTTGAAGATTGAAGTGTGCTCTAAGATAAAAATCTGCATAACCTAGCTAAAACTTTGATGAAATGGATGAGAA